>JADBJO010000589.1:337500-340000 GCA_016801955.1 Conus betulinus
AAAAAAAAATAGAGACAGGAAGGCATAAGAAAAGAACATAGGAAAACGTTTCGTGGTAACATTGAGAGAGAGAGAGAGAGAGAGAGAGAGAGAGAGAGAGGATCAAAACAGGAACAGAGTCAGACAGGAACACATTAGGTCTTGGATTTCAGACCCTGTCAGATTCCAGAGCAGGGTCTGTGTTGCTGTTGTGCATGCTGTGTTACATCTGTGGATATGACCTTACTCTAGTCAGATAACAAGCACACCCAAAAACACGCACACAGGGACAAGACTAACTCTGGTTTCAAACGCAGGCCAAAAGATACACGGACGATGTGCACTCCATCCCTGATATGCCCCAGGAGAGACGACGTAGCTTCCCCATTTATTTATACTGGACTGTGTGTGCTTTAAGAAAAAAGAAAAGAAAAGTGGCTCGGTGCTGAAGAGAAGGGGTTTGGGCTGCAGAAGGGTTGGTGGCGGATCAATTAATCGTGATTCGTGTACTCCACCAAGAAAATCAGTAAACAGTAGCTCGGTGCTGAAGAGGTGTTGGGGTGCAGAAGGGTTGGTGTGGATCAATTAATTATAATTCGTGTACTCCCCAAGAAATTCATTAAACACAAGCTGAATTTAGACTGACTGTTGATGATGTCGATTCTAGGTATAACACCGAGACTGTTTAAATATTGAGCACGCATAAACTCTTGATGTCTATGGGTTGTTATATACAGAATGATTATCATTTCTACTCTACATTGTACAGATTATGTTTGGAAACACTTCACAGAAAGAATATCAAGCATGACAATGATGATGATGACGTTGTTGTTGATAATGATGATGATGACGATGGTGATGATGACGATGATGATGATGATGATGATGATGACGACGATGACAATCTTCCTCCTCATCCTCACTGTAATCATCATCATTATCAAAATGTAAAGTCTCTGCTTGAATTCAGAAACAGACATGGGACACGTCTGTTTGGACTAGCATTTCCCTGATTGTATTACAAGCCGTGTGCGTTGTTTGAGAATAGGAGAAGGGGATCTGTGTGCTGCGATGGGATCGGAGGAGAGATGAGTGTGGGGAGTGGTTCTGAATGTGTAGTTGCTAATGCACGGATTTACGATCTATAAAGGTTATTCAATATCAATATCATTAATTGTAATTTAAGTAATGGCCATGAAATAATGACCGTTCTGCTGTTGACAGCCATCTGGGTAGTACTCTTCTGTGCATTTTTATGAGGATTATCTGGGAGTCTGAAGAAGACTGTCGAAACATCACTTGTCTGCTTCATGTTGTGTACTAAACCAGCATTACCTTGCACCTTGTTCAGTATTTACCTCATTTTGTTTTCTTGTCAGTGATACTGCGGTCTGTTTCTGTCTTCGTATTTGCAGTGTCATCCAGCACTGCAACTCACCAACGGAAACACAGCACTGCTGCTGAGTACTTCGTTCACTACGAAAGATGTGTATGAAGGAACGCAGAATGTTAAACATTTTTCTGTGATCAGTTGGGATAAAGATAATGTGGATGAAGATAATGTAAATGTTACTGGGGTACTCTATTTCAGTCAGATGCTGCACAACAGGGCTATACTCTACTGTTCCTTTCGTAACAGATCTCAGTATCGCCCAGGCCCGAGAGAAACAGACACCTGCAATTCTGATCAGGGACTTTGAGCAATGCTTGCAAAGACACATTTGTTGCAGTACAAGATATCAACCGTTTCAAAATATCACCCAGTGACATTTCACACCGACTTTTCAATGCAACTATATCACTCAGTACAGAGTGTCACCCCGTGTGACATTCTGTGTTGTCATTGTGGTACATAATGTCTCCCTGGTTCCTGGCTGACATATTGTATCGGTAGGTCATGTATCCACTGTGGAAAAAATATCAATATTAGCTAATGTATGGTTTGGAATCAGAACTGACTGGTTCCTGGCTGACATATTGTATCGGTAGATCATGTATCCACTGTGGAGCAAAGTGTCAATATTAGTTAATGTATGGTTTGGAATCAGAACTGACAGTCATTGTGGAATAAAATATCAGAATTAGTTAATGTATGGTCTGGAATCAGAACTGACAAGTCACTTTCTGTGATACGGGTGTGCAGGGTGAAGTAGGGAAGTAATGGCGATCGCCAACGCCCATAGTGTGGATGATGTCAGTGAGTAGGGAGGTAATGGTGATTACCAACGCCAATAGTGTTCATGATGTCAGTGAGTAGGGAGGTAATGGTGATTACCAACGCCATAGTGTGGATGATGTCAGTGAGTAGGAGGTAATGGTGATTACCAACCGCCAATAGTGTGGATGATGTCAGTGAGTAGGGGGGTGATTACCAACGCCAATAGTGTTCATGATGTCAGTGAGTAGGGAGGTAATGGTGATTACCAACGCCAATAGTGTGGATGATGTCAGTGAGGTGTTCACCTGATGGCGGTCGTGGCATCAGAGCTGTAAGAAAGTAAAGTCTAGTCTTTGCTAT
>JADBJO010000589.1:345000-357500 GCA_016801955.1 Conus betulinus
TCCTATTATTTGAATTCGATTTTTCTCCTTCCCCTGGCCACTGATTTGATCCAAAAGGGTGATCATTTTGGAGGCCTGTCCAAATAAACAATTTTTTTTTTTTGCTTGGAAATTCTTCTTGGTTTTGCTGTTTGAAAACATTTTTTTTTTTTTTTTATTAGTGTGTATAGGAGTGATTGGATTTTGGTGTGAGTGGAAGGAATTTTATACTGAAACTTTAAATTCATTTTTCTTTTCTTTTTCAAATTAAAGTAAATTTTCATTGTTCTTTTCTTTTTCATAAAATTTCATTTTTTTTTTTTTTACTATCTTAGAAAAAAATTTTCATTCAAATGTCGGCCTTTGAGACCTACCTGTCTCAGGGTAAGACGTTAGGCCTTGATGGGCCGGAGTTGATTCAATATGTCAAACAGTGTGAGGATCGCGCTGAGCGCGCAAAAGAAAGGGAAGAAAAAGATAAAGAAAGACAGAGAGAGAGAAGAGAGAGAAGAAAAGAAAGGAAAAGAAAGGGAAGAGAAAGAATAGGGAAAGAGAGAGAGAGAAGGAGAGGGAGCAGCATGAGAAAAGATTTGAAAGCCATGGAGTTAGAGTTAGAAAATAAGAAGGCAGATAGGGATTTTGAGTTGCAAAGTAAGAAGCTTCAGCTTGAAATGGAGAAATTAAAACTTTTGGTGTAACAGACAATGGTTCTGCACAGGGTTCTGGTGTGATGCGAAACCTGTTTCTGGTCGTTCTCCTTATATCCCCAAGATGCCTGTCTTTGATGAAACAAAGATGAGATTGATGCATTTTTTTGTTTAGATTTGAGAGTCATGCTACTTCTTGCGAGTGGCCCAAAGATAAGTGGGTATTGTATATTGCGTCTCTTTTCAAGGGCAGTGCGTTGACGCTGTATCATTCTTTGGCAGCGAAGGATACTTTAACATGGGATGAACTTAAGGATGAATTACTTAAGCGTTACCGGTGTACCGCCGAAGGATTTCGCGAGAAATTCCGTACCGTGCGTCCAGAGAAAGGCGAGTCATTTCCTGCGTATTTGATTCGGTCTGCGCATTTTCTTGATCGGTGGATTGACTTGTCCAAAACTAAAAAGGATTATGCGGAACTTCGTGATCTGTTTTTTGCGTGAGCAGATTTTAAACAGCGTTTCAAAGGACTTGGCTGTTTTTCTAAAAGAAAGGTCGGTTGCGAGCGCTGAAGAAATGTGCGAGCTTGCGGAACAGTACAGGACTGCGCATCCTGATCGGACGTTTGCCCGCAAGGGAACGGACACGTTTTTTGATGTAATGTCGCTTCCTTCGCACATCACCAAAACAGTGTTTGGTTCAGATCGTGGATTTGGCTCTTGGCGTTCAAATCAGAACCGTAATCGTTACCGTGGAGGTCAAAATTCCCGGGTGGTCAAAATTCTCGTAGCGGACGGGATCATGGCAGCCGGTTTGAACAGTCTGCTACCGGTGGTGGTCAGCAGTCTGGTCATTTGGGTGCAAATACCGGTACACTTAGAGGTGGTCAAACAGCGTCTAACTCTCGGTATCCGCGTAACCGTGGCCGACAGCGCGGACAGGCTCATAATACCTCAGGTACACCCGCAGGTTGTTACAATTGTGGTTGCTGGTTTCATAAAGCTCGGGATTGTCCATCTGTAGAGCAGTCAGCAGTGAATGTGGCGGGGTATGTCAGACAATGTTTCGGATCCATCTACTGTAGCCCATTCGATGGTGTCACATGTTAACACTGACGGCTTACTGGTGGTTGAGTCAGGAACTGTCAATGGGTTTTCACTGTTCTGTGTTGAGGGACACAGGTTGCACTACTGCGGGAGTGCGCCGTTCTTTTTTGTTCTTCCGCACCAGTTCACTGGTGAAGAGAACAACATTGTCGTTCTTTTGGAGGTAAGATTGAGGTTTTCCCTCTTGCTGGTCTCAGTTAGTACACCTTACTTTGAGGGTGAGGTGCTTGCCTGTGTTATTGAGAACCCAGTAACGGATCTCATTCTTGGTAATCTTCCAGGTGTTACTTCAGCATGTTCAGGTGCTGGTGGATCTTTTGTCCCATGTAATGTGACTACTCGTTTACAGGCAGACAAGGAGAAACAGTTGCCTGTACCGTTGTCAGTGCCTGATTTGTCTGTGCTGGATGTAAACCTAAGAATTTGCTGCTATGCAGAAGCGTGATGCCTCTTTGAGCCATTTGTTCTCTTCAGTTGTAACTGAGGTACCTTCCCCTTTGACTAAGCCTGTTTTTTTTTTTTTTTTAATGATGTTCTATGTCGCTTGGTCAAGGACAAAGGTGAAGTTAAGCGTCAGGTGGTAGTTCCTCAGGAGTTACGTAACGTTGTGCTTCATACTGCGCATGACAGCATTTTTTCTGGTCATTGTGGGATCAGACGTACTCTACAGCGAGTTCTTGCATCGTTCTTTTGGCCAGGAGTGTCTCAGTCAGTCAAGGAGTATTGTCGTTCATGTGATACTTGTCAGAAGACTGTGTCTCGTAACCGCGTCCCTTGTGCGCCGTTGCACAAGATGCCGTTGGTTTTCAGTACCTTTTGAGAAGGTAGCGATGGATTGGTTGGTCCTTTGGAGGTGTCTTCTTCTGGCTTTCGGTACGTTCTGACGTTGGTGGATACAGCTACTCGGTTTCCAGAGGCTGTCCCACTCAAACGATCGATACAGTCACTGTGGCGGAGGCTCTTCTTTCTATTTTCTCAAGGTATGGTTTGCCTTCCGAAATTCTTACTGATTGTGGTACTCAGTTTGTTTCGGACCTGATGAAGGAAGTGTACCGTCTGTTGTCTATTTCTTCTGTTACCACTACTCCATACCACCCTCAGTCTAACGGGATGGTGGAAGGTTTAATGGCACCTTGAAGTCCATGCTGAAGAAGGTTTGTCGTGACTGTCCCAAGCAGTGGGATCGGTACATTCCGGCTGTTCTGTTTGCATATCGGGAGTTGCCGAATATGATTTTAGGGTTTTCTCCTTTTTGAGTTACTTTTCGGTCATTCACCCCGTGTCCTATCGCTTTGTTAGCTGATAAGTGGACTGGCACACAGATGACTGACGATGACAAAAACGTTTACCAATATGTACATGACTTGCACAATCGGATACTGGACAGTTGTGCTCAGGCACAACAGACCGCTGACAGTCAGAAGAGCCGACAAGTATAAAAGTGTACGCAGACAGAAAGAGCTCTCCTCGTTCATTGAAAGTGGGTGATCAGGTTCTTGTTTTGCTCTCTGATGAACAGAATAAGTTGAAGGTTTCCTGGAAAGGTCCTTTTCTTGTGAAGGAGGAAAAGTGTTCATCTGTCAACTATCGTATTGACATGCATGGAAAGTCCAAGGTTTTCCACATCAATATGTTGAAAGAGTATGTGGTTCGGACGAATGTTGCTGTCAATTTCGATGTTGCTCTTTGTGTTCCTCAGGGATTAGACTCTGCGTCTGCATTGTCTAATGAGTTACCTGTGGATTGTGTTGTTTCCACTGGTGTTTCGGATGCAGAGTGTTCACATTCCCCTGTTTCTCTCCCCCGTCGGGTGTACAGGATGTACATTGTTCCTCTGTAGGAGTTGTACAGGATGTACATTGTTCCTCTGTAGGAGTTGTACAGGATGTGAGTGACGATGACGTTTCGTTACCTACCTTGTCTGTTCAAGGCGAGACATTTCGTGATGTAAAGGTTGCTCCTGAGTTGTCAGACACTCAAAAGTCTCAGTTGATGAGTGTTTTGGAGGATTTTTCTGATGTCTTGACAGATACACCAGGGAAGGCTGTACAGGTAGATCCACACTGTATTAATCTGACTACTGATGTTCCTGTTAGGGTCAAGTCTTACCCTTTGCCTTTTGCAAAGAGGGAGATCATTCAGAAAGAGGTTCAGGTTATGTTGGATCTTGGAGTGATTGAACCGTCTGTATCACCGTACAGTTCTCCAGTCGTTCTGGTGGGTAAGCCTGATGGCTCAGTTCGATTCTGTATCGATTATCGGGCTCTCAATAAGGTCACTGTGTTCGACTCTGAACCGATTCCAGATGTTGAGGATATTTTTTGTCGTTTGTCTGAAGGTCGGTATTTTGTCAAAGTAGACCTTGCGAAGGGATACTGGCAGATACCTATGTTCCCTCAGGATAAGGAAAAGACTGCGTTTCAAACTCCTTTTGGGTTGTTTCAGTGGACGAGAATGCCTTTCGGGTTGCAGAACGCACCAGCTACATTCGCAAGAATGATGCGGAAGCTGCAGTTGTATCAGTTTTTTCAGCTGTACTTTTTTTTTGATGACATTCTTCTTGCAGCTCGTCTTTGGCAGCAGTTGTTGGACTACTTACGCATGCTTTTGACCCGTCTCAGGTTGTTTGGGTTGACAGCTCGTCCGTCAAAAGTACTGGCTGGTTTTCAGGAGTTGGAGTTTTTGGGACATATGATTTTCCATTGGTCATGTTCGTCCGGAAGTCAAGAAAGTGCAAAAGATTTTGTCTGTGGGTAAGCCAACTACGAAGAAGCAGGTTCGCTCTTTGTTGGGGTCTTTTGTCCTACTATCGCAGATATGTTCCTCATTTTGCTAGTCTTACTGCACCTTTGACTGAACTGACTAAGGGAGATAAGAAGCGTCAGATTGAGTGGTCTGATGAGTGTCAGAAAAGTTTTGGAGAAGGTTCAAACTGTACTCAATTCATTTCCTGTGTTACTACTTCTTCCTAACTTGGATGAAGATTTTGTCTTACGTACAGATGCTAGCAGTAAGGGCATGGGTGCATGTTTGCTACAGAAAAGTCAGGACTTTTACATCCAGTGCAATATGCTAGCAAAAAGTTTTCTGTGGTGCAAGAGAGATACTCGACTATTGAAAGGGAGTGTCTTGCTTTGGTCTGGGGACTGGACAAGTTTGCTAGGTTTTTATCAGGGAGACCTTTTGTTTTGCAAACTGACCACAGACCGTTGACATTTTTGAAAGCGTCAAAATCAAAAAAACAATCGCCTGTTAAGATGGGCATTAAGCATTCAAGAGTACTGTTTTCACTGTTGAGCCTATCTCTGGGACATCTAATATTTTCGCAGATTTGTTGTCCAGGGAGTAGTGCTATACCATGTGTTTTATGGTGTGCTGATGCTGTGTTTTGTATTTGTGATTGATCATTGCTTATTCATTCCTGTCTTGTAAGCTACAGTTAGCTACAAGTTTGAGTGAGTATGGTCTACACAAGATACAAGTCTAAGAATTGTGTATATACATTATTGCTGTATCATTTTTTGTGGTCAAATTGTCTCTATTTCTCTTACTTGCGTTCACGGGTGAAAATGATTTGGTGTAGTGTCATTGTAAATGACCATTGCAGATTGGCTGCTGTGCATGTTCATGGTCATGTAGATAATTTTGAACCATGATTGGTGATTTTAACGTGTGTCTCATGCTATTGATACACGATGGGATTTCTTCAGGTTGTCTTTTGAAAGATCACTGCATATTTTGATATCTTTGTGTGGGTGCTTACTATTTCATCTATGCATATAGTGCAGTTCTTAATGGTTTCATCTTGCATATTCTGTTGGGTTCGGCAGGAACTGTATGGATCATGCAAGTGTTGTGCGTAAGATGTGGATTATGTATTTTGGAGATATTGAGGTGATCCATGGATAAAAAGTGTTGATTCCTTTGATGAATATACTTTGTGCATTTGATATGTATATATAGTACTTCTGGTTTTGGGTTCCTCTGTGGGGTATCCTTTTGCAAGATTTCTCCGGTGGAAAAATCTTACCCCAGGAAGGGGGGTGTCATGTAATGCGGAGCGATATTACGTATGCTACGCGATTACATGAGACAGTACAGATTAAGAAAAAGGTTATTGATTCGTGCGTTACACTATAGGTTAGTCGTGTGATACAAGGGAGTACTGGCTGAACGTGGCCCAGGGTTTGAGTGAAATTTTTAACACTGTTCACGCGATTTGAATATAAACAGGCGTTGGCCTGTATTGGTGCGCACTCTGAGAATGGAACAGACGACTTAGATGGAAGAAGAGGCGGACTGTGCCCAATGATAAAGGCAGAGGCCTAACACATACAGAAGTATGTGAATTGTAGTTGAATGACCGGTACTCAAGCCGTAAGTATCTAATTTTATATTGTGAGAATCTAGATGATTCTCCATTTTGTTTTCAACGGTTTATTGTCGGAACCGAAACTATGTTTGAAAAATTGAAGAGTTCAAAAATGTTAAAGTGTAACATGACTGCTAACTGGCTGGGCAGTGTTTTGAACTCGTGTTTATCTGGTTTGTTATAGCTGGGCCGACTCCCCGTGCGGTAGAGGAGACTGGAGATCGGGCACTAAGGTGGATGGCTGGGGGCTGCGCGCGTTCCCGGGCCAAGCTCCGATCCGCGGGAAGATCCAGGTTGGGCGAAAGTGTCGCCGACCAATAGATGTGATAAGTAGTGGGCAGTATGGGATCCCCGCACAGAGGAAGCCAGTTCCGGACACCACAGAGAGTGTGTGTGGACACTTGCAGTGAGTAAACCTGCAACATTAACTTTAAAAAAGCGTGCTTGATTGGTTGCACCAGCTGAAAGACAGATAATGTAAATATATGCTTTGATGGATGCCAGAGTAAAGGGAACCCCCATGGGATTTTAAAAGATTAAGGAGGGGATGAATCAAAATTGACCTTTGTTTGCGCCTTATGTGTATGGAGTGGATGCAGTTGTGTGCGGAGGAAAGACGTCAGGTTCGTGTGTGTATGTGCGTGCATGCATGGATATCGTACGTCTGACATATATGTATCATATGTCTATCTGTGTATTTATCAATCTGTATTTATGTACACATATAGACAGACAGAGAAGAGCAGAAGTGTACATTTCGCTGCTTGCATAATCATTTTCATCATCTATGTATATAATTAGATCTTTAAAATATAGGCTTTAAGATGTTTATTGACTTTCTTAAACTATTTTTTTTGGGGGGGAGGGGGGATTACGTGTGTTTTTTTAATGGCATATTTGTCATAGCTTCTCCTTTTCGGGACGATAGTGATTTTCTCCCTGTGGCGGTCAGTGTCCATAGATTTTGTTTGTGTAAGAAGCCATGGGTGGGCTACCACAACAAGCTGGGTCGACTGACGAGTCTCGACCAGGTGACGAAATTCGACTCCAGACAGGTGAACAAGTTGTTCTGTTTGAAAGACGTCATTCAGTGGTTCCCATACGCTGCCAATGAAGAATTTAATGATTCGTCTTATACGTCCCCTTAATACCAAGACCGACAGACAGACAGGAAACACAGACAGACAGATAGGCAGACAGACAGACACAGAAAGAGACACAGACAGACAGACAGACACACACACACAGAAACACACACACACACACACACACACACACACACACACACACATACACACACACTTTCCCAACGTGTAAAACAGTTCTCTTCGCTGATGCATAACGACAGATGGACTTGTTTGTTTGATTTGATTGTCCATTCTTCTTTCCCCCCCGCCGCTATAACGCCATTCAAGTTAATTAGGTGTCCAATGAGTAATTATGATGGTCGTGCTCGTGCACGAGCAGACGTTGAAAGACAGCACTGATCACCAAATGGACATAATTGCCATATCTATCAACCTTTTTGCAGTGTAATTCCGGCAGAAAAATGTTCGTGTTCACTGGGTCTGTTTTTTTCAATGTCTTTTTTTCTGATGGTCTGCTCATGTTCAAAGAGGTGTGATTTGTAATTTATGACGATAACAATTTTCACAGCTCCCCCTCCCTTCTACACGGTTCCTGCCTCCCCCTTCCTCTCCTCCACACGCACAGACAGACAGACAGACAGACAGACAGACAGACACGCACACACAAACGCACACACACGCGCGCGCGCGGGCACACACACACACACACACACACACACACACACACACACACACACACACACAAAATGATATTACGTTACATAATCTTGCTTTATTTAGTTATTGCGCAAGATTAGTTCTTATTACTAAAGATAGTAGTCCGTTTGACACATCAATATTATGATACGATTTATTGGAACTGCACTACCAATGGACTCCTATAGGTGTCATCACAAATTATAAGCCTCCTCCTCCTCCTCCTCCTCTACCCATCCACTGTTCCTGACGAAAGAACAGCAGCTTTCATGGTTTTCCAGATGTCAGTGAACAGCCAGAGACAGAGCTGTGAAAAACTAGGGCGTTGTACAAACAGAAACACGTGTCTTCTCTTCCCTCTCTTCTCAGAGACAGAGCTGTGAGAAACTAGGGCGTTGTACAAACAGAAACACGTGTCTTTCTCCTCTTCCAGAGACCTCTTTTCTAGAGACTGAGCTGTGAGAAACTAGGGCGTTTGTATAAACAGAAACACGTGTCTTCTCTTCCCTCTTCTCTAGAGACAGAGCTGTGAGAAACTAGGGCGTTTGTACAAACAGAACCACGTGTCTTCTCTTCCCTCTTCTTCAGAGACAGAGCTGTGAGAAACTAGGGCGTTTGTACAAACAGAAACACGTGTCTTCTCTTCCCTCTTCTCTCCTCATTCTTTCCCAGTCCTTACCTTGTTGCACCCTCCTCCTCATTCCCCACCCCACTCGCCCATCCCTCCTGCCTCTTCCTGCCTCCTCTCCCATTTCACTTCTTCCAGTCCTCCCAGAGCCAATATCCCCAAACACCTGTAAATTTACTTTCTAACTCGAAGCTGCCAAACCAACGATTAACATGAAAAAGAAGAAAAAAAAAAGAAGAAAAAGTGAAATAATGCAATGTTGCTGTGTCACAATCTTCTTTGATTTTGTTTCTGTAACACATACACTCACGCGCGCGCACACACACAGTGTGTGTGTGTGTGTGTGTGTGCGTGCGTGCGTGCGTGCGTGTGTGTGTGTGTGTGTGTGTGTGTGTGTGTGTGTGTGTGTGTGTGTGTGTGTGTGTGTAAGTCAATATCTGTGAAATGTGTAGAACTTTCTGTCTGTAGGTCGCTGAATGATGTGGGTATGCAGAAGAACACTACTTACTACTCATACTTATCCGAATCAAAGCGACATCACGCGAATGTTCCATGAATCGGTGGAAGGGACACTACCGCAAGATCCACATGGCGTATATTACCCACAGACCTGCCAACTTTCTCCCAACCTTTATCACGTTATGTTTGTAAATAAGAACATCAAGACAAACACAGTCACACCCACTCCTCCCTTCCTTCTTTTACTGCCCCCCGCCCCCCATTCTACATGAAGAAAGAAATTATATTAACACAGAAAGTTGAATTTAGATACTTACACGCACGAATTGCAGTTTCGAGAATGAAAGGAGTAATCTATGGCAGCGTACCAGCTTCACGAGCTGGTTATAGCTGTTCTCTCAGGAAAGCGATCATCAACCTTCAGCAAAACAGCTTAGTGTTATTCTTGAGGCCCACAGCTGTTTTTCTTAAAATAATAGCATCTTTTTGTCTGTTTTCCCCAAGGATCACAAATGTTTTCCGATTTCCGAAAGGAAAACAATATTAATTTCATTATTGGTGTTATCCTCTTGTATCATTATTGTTTATTTTTTCTTTTCACAGGAAAAACGATCATTACCCTATTGGAAAACAATGAAAACGGGAAAACCAGTTGTGATCCCCTCCCAAATAATACCTGTGATCCTCCGGAGGAGAGATGTTTTCCCTCTCTTCGCTATATACCAATGATACCAGGGCGCGTGTGTTTTGTCATGGTAAACAGCGATCATAGTTGTCCCTGCTAATGATGTTTTTTTTTTTTTTTTTTTCTCGCGACAACATCTGTTTTCCTCAGAAAAAACAAGGATACAGTTTTATCACATGGAAAACAGTTGGGATCTTGAGGGAGAAAAACAAGCAAACAATTATTATCCCCAAGGAAAATCAGTTATGATTCTTAGGAAAATAGTTATGTTCCTCAGGATAACAACTGTTTATCCTCTTTCCATTGTGTTCATCGGGCTCATGGCTGTTTTTTTTCGGAAGAAAGTAGTATCATCGGTTTTAGAAGCTCGTATATTCCCGTGGTAATCCAGCTTCGTGACTTACTTGCTTTGAAGGGGAAAAAGTTCACTCGGATTGGTAAAGAACGATGGGTGGTGACTAAGAAAATACGACTGCCTTACAGAATGGAAAACACTTAAACCACAAATTACATCTGATGTGATGTGATTTTTTTTTTTTTTTTTTTTTTTTAATAAATGGTAAAGATCCGCAACTTTCGCTCCTGCGCATTGCAACCAGCAAGCAGCATTACTTTTAGAGTTCGCTTTCATGCATGTACAGACATGCCGACATAACATTATACCGTAAACACACCACGCAGACACGTAGGTGCATGAGAGAGAGAGAAGAGAGAGAGGGAGAGAGAGAGAGAGAGAGAGAGAGAGAGAGAGAGAGAGAGAGAGAGAGAGAGAGAGAGAGAGAGAGAGAGAGAGAGAGAGAGATACAGACAGAAAGACAGACAGGTAGACGGACAGACAGATGGACAGAGAGAGAGAGAGAGAGAGAGAGAGAGAGAGAGAGAGAGAGAGAGAGAGAGAGAGAACAGTCAGAGACAGACAGACAGGCAGGCGGACAGACACACTTTCAAACAGACAGACATACAGACAAACAGACCAAGACAGACAGAGACGGACACACAAACACACATGCAGACACACAGACAGACATACAGAGACAAACTATAGATAGAGGACAACAATCTAAGTTGTTACTTTTGGTCATCTTCTAGAAAGAAATATGCCCACAGTGTTACCCCCTACTATTCCCTCTTCATTTCAGGGGGTCGGAATAGCTCAGTGGTAGAGCGCCGGACTTGTAGTCTTGGTGATCGTGGGGTTGCGGGTTCGAGTCTCAACCGGGCCGTTTCGGTACAGGGGGATTTTCCCCTTAGAGTAAACATTGGTTCTGACTCCATTTCCCACACAGCCCTTCGAATGAGACTATAAACCGAGGTTCCGTTGTGAATAAGTCATCAACATAAGGCTAATTTGTGTCATTAACATTTACTAAGAATTATGAAGAAGGGGAATCTTGGTGTCCAAAGCATCGGATCGTGTTTGTCAGAAACGTACAACTTGCACGTGCATGTTTTGCTAAAGCTGAGTGTGTCCTTGCGGTAAGAACAGTAAAGAGGTTTTTTTTTTTTTTTCTCGTTTTTGATGTCGAAAATAGGCACACGATCTGACCAAATACTACTGTCAAAATCATCATCTGTATGAGAAATATTGTTTTATTATTTACTACTGGGAGCACAATGACGATTTGTTTTTCGTTAAGTGATGGACGTGTCAATCGGGTTCAGATGACAGACTGGCGATTTAGTCAGATGATGCAAACCATGATTTTAAGTCCCCGTAACTTCAGTAGCATGCTTAGCCACAATCTCCAACAATTCAACAGTGCCATAAGAACAATGAACGCTCATATTAATTCGCTGAAACATGCATCTGAGCGAAACAGGTAGAACATTAACACTGCAGTTGAATATATTGCAGGTCTGAACGAGAATTTTGAGCTAATCAGTCAAAGACTCGACAGATTGGAAGAACAAGTCCATCAGAATGAAAGCAGACTCGAAAAGCCGCAATTTGAGATTAACAGGAATACCCAGAAGGAGGTATGTACACATTTCCAACAACTGATGTAATTTTTGATGTTTGAATCGGTCATCGTATGGCATGCCAGATTTCCCTCACGACAGCCACCAATAGAAGAGCCTGGAGAGAAGCGACGGCTGCCTCATCACGTCCCCCCCAACGACCCCAGCGGTCAGGGGAATGACTGACTGACAGATTCGTATGGAAGAAATTAGAATCACAATGATATTGACCGGGCATTCAGAGTGGGGGAATAGAGTGACAGCAGACAGACTGAAACCAGTAGTTGTGCAGGTGCACAGCTGGTCAGATCAACTGGGAAGCATGCAAGATCAAGAATTTAGGGAGTCGCAACATAGGGACAACATTAGAATTTCTGCAGAACTCACCCACCCAATAAAAAGAGAGATGATAGACTTCCATACTAAACAAGGAAAGGGACCATGTTGCTGAAAGGACAAACGGCACGTGAAAGATTACCCTCAAAGGTTTGGCCCAAAAGCTTTCCCTCACCTTCGCTATGGTCAAAGAGACCTAGTTAGGGTAAGTGGTTTGAAAAAATGTAAGGAATGGTACAGAGTAAGTTACTTAGTTCTGAGAGGCAGGGGAGTTTACAGCTCGCCCGCAGCTGCAGAGGCCAAGCCGTGAATGCAGGCCAGGGAAAGGGGTGTTTTCAGCGGGCCGCTCCCCACCAGCCTGCTAACCATGCTGTACTTGGCGAACTGAATGTCATCTGTGTAAAGCCGGTCTGGCAGCATGTGTTCGGCATTGTTGAGCGGCCATTACAAATGGGGCTGTCGGCTTGATATCAGTAGGTGTCATGAAAAATGTAACATATCTGCGCTCTTGAACAACTCAATTGGCGAATTCTCGACAATTCTTT
>JADBJO010000589.1:360000-365000 GCA_016801955.1 Conus betulinus
ACGATATCCGGGAGTGGTGTAATTATAGTTCCATGACAGTCCCATCCCAAGAAGACACAAAGCATGGCAATCACTTCCAGACAAACCCCAAACAGAAACTCTAAGTCTCAGCCTGACTTTAGATGGCAACGTCAAAGAACAAGTGTATAAACGCCGCGTCATGGGAGTGATGGTGGACGAGGAACTAAAGTGGCAGTCCCACATTGAATTTGTCGTTAACAAGCTGGCTCGTAGTCTCTTCATGCTTTAAACAACTGAACCCTTACATAGATACGAACGTTCAAAAAATAAATTCCAGGCTAGCTCCCTGTCTGTCTCACATCAACTATGCACTTGCAGTCTGGGACTGTGTAGCAAGAGTTCACCGTAGAAAACTAGATTCCATGTACGGAAGAGCTGCATAGATAATTCTGCCAGATTCTTCCTGATCAACCTCCGGAAGCAGGCTACACTCAACATGCCGCCTCTGCAAACACGCCTAGATTTCAACAAAGCTGCTGTACTTTTGTATAAAGTACACAATTATCTGACCCCACTATACCTCAGAGATTTACTTACTAAGGCCTCATGTCGATATGGATCTAACAATTATATTCTACCACGTACTCGGATCGACATGTCCAAAACTAGTTTTGCATTTTCAGGTTCAGCCGTTTGGGAACTCTCTTCACCCAAACCTAAATTGTTCCATTCACTGCACACCTTCAAAAAAGACCTTCGAAAATATTTCACAGACTTCTTGACGTAGACTACACTGTCTCATAGAAGGGTTTTGCAGCAGTCACTTACATCATCAACAATTACAGAAGTGTATGTTGTTACCGTACTAGTTATACCACTGACTGTCCTTCCTCTGTGAGGAAAATTGCTTCTCTTAGAATACTGTATTTTTTTTTCATGCCAATGCTGTCACCATCATCGTCCTAGTCAGGTCACGAACTCCACCAACAATTACAAAAACACAGCAAACATTGGTATATCGTACTGCTTTCTTCTCTAACCACCCTTTTATCTTCCATTCCCAACCGCTGCCCCACACTACACTCCCCACCCCTATCCTCCCCCTGTCTCACGTCCTCACCCCCCACCCCCATTTTGTTCTTGTTGTCTTCATCTCATGATAGGCGTATACATGCATGCTTGCGTCAACCTTTGCGTACAAGTGCAAGTGTGTGTGTGTGTGTGTGAATCATGTACTCTATAATCCTGTGTGCCGGTATTTTTGTGTGTGTTCTTTTTAATTTCTTTTCATTTTCTTGTCTTTAAATCTTATTACATGATTTAGCTTTGCAAGAACAGATTGGAAGAATAGGCTCTGCCTAAAATCTCAATCCTTGATCGAATAAAAGTTTTCTGAGTTCTGAGTTCTGAGTTTTTCGAGTTCTCTCTCTCTCTCTCTCTCTCTCTCTCTCTCTCTCTCTCTCTCTCTCTCTCTCTCTCTCTCTCTTCTTGGTAGACAGACAGACAGACAGACAGACAGACAAATAGATAGATAGATAGATAGAAACATAGACAGACAGACAGACAGACAGACAGACAGACAGACAGATAGATAGATAGATAGATAGATAGATAGATAGATAGATAGATAGATAGATAGATAGATAGATAGACAGATAGCTTGACAGTGAAATGGACCCAGCTTGTCCAGGAGATGTGATGACTGTCCGTATTATTGGAGTGAGGGTGTGGATGGAGCGGTTGCTCTCTGTGTCAACACCTGGAAGCGTTTCTTCACCTGCTACGATGCACTACTGTCCCGACTGTTTGTCCGGCTTGCTGTCTGTCTGTAGGGCTATTTTTTTTTTATCATGATCATGATCATGATCATCATCAGCAGCAGCAGCAGCAGCAGCAGCGGTAGTGGCGTCATCGTTGTCGTCGTTGTTGTCGTGGCCGTCATCGTCGTCGTCGTCATTATCATCATAATAATCATCATCATCATCATCATCATCATCATCATCATCACCACCACCACCATCATCATCATCATCATCATCGTCGTCGTCGTCTTCGTCTTCATCATCATCATCATCATCATCATCATCATCATCATCATCACCACCTCCTCATCATCTTCGTCATCGTCGTCGTCGTTGTCGTCGTCGTCGTGAGATTTCGGCATAACCATATAGATAGATAGATAGAAAGATATTCATAGATAGATAGACAGATTTACTGAAAACTAAATAGTTTGTCTTGTGATTCGTTTGTCTATGTTTTTTGGCGGTGTGGCATCACTGACATTTGAAATTTGGTCAGATTTCGGCCTGCAGTCGCCTCACTAAATGATTTGTTTCGTTTTAATTCAAGCTTTCATATAACGAATCTCTTTACAATTTCAATGAACGCGTGTGCTTGTATCCAACCTTTGGGTGGCCAATACTTCTTAACTGACCTTATCCCTTTTGTTGATCCAGTTTTTTTTTAAACTTTCCATGTACACTCACGTAAAGGTGCTTTGTTTTTGTTTGGCTGGGATTTTTTAAATGTCATTTTATTTTATTTTCATGGACCGTCCACAAATCATTTTTTGGGGGGGGGAGTGGGGTGGGTTGGGTGGGAGAGGGGGGCAATATCAGCGCAAGAAATTTGTAAACTACAAAAACGAATAATTATCTCTGTTCTACCAAGTTATGCTAGTTATCTTTCAACCAGATAAGTTATTTTCACACACACACACACACACACACACACACACACACACACACACACACACACACACACACACACACACACACACACACACACACACACATGCGTATTACTTGTCGCCACTCTGAGCATTGTTTGATGTCACCAGTACATGTACACTGAAAACAAATAAGCAAGTGGACAAAAGCCTTAACAAATCACTTTGTTATGATTTCCCGCTCTCCTTCAAATCTGTTTATGTGGTGTGTGTGTGTGTGCGTGCGTGCGTGTGTGTGTGTGCGTGCGTGCGTGTGTGTGTGTGTGTGTGTGTGTGTGTGTGTGTGTGTGTGTGTGTGTGTGTGTGTGTGTGTGTGTGTGTGGGGGGTGTGTGTGCGTGTGTGTGTGTGTGTGTGTGCGTGTGTGCGCCCGCGCGCGTGTGTGTGTGTGTGTGTGTGTGTGTGTGTGTGTGTGTGTCCGCGCGCGCGCGCAAATAGAATGACCAAACAGCACAGGAAAGGAAGAGTGGAAAATGATCTTCTTTACAGTAGCATACACACATTTCTGCAGATGGACAGACAGACAGACAGACAGAGATGAAGAATAGACAGACAGACAGACAGACAGAGAGATGAATAGATAGACAAACAGACAGACAGACAGACAGATAGATGGATAGATAGACAAACAGACAGAAAGATAGACAGATAAATGGATAGACCGACAGATAGACCGACAGATAGACAGATACTTAGATACATCGATACAGAGATAGATCGTGCTGTGTGGAATGTTCACTGCACTTAGCTTTTTTTTTTTTCTTTCTTTTTTTCTTTTTAAGAGTTTTCTAAATTCAGTGTTATGATTTACATTTAAATACAAGTCTGGTAACAGTCCATACCAGTATATTCCTGCATCTTCTTAATCATCATCAACGTGAAACGTCAACGAAATCAATTCAATAAAAAAGAGAATAAGATTAAACTTTAAAAACCAAAAAGCAACAAAAAAAAGCAACACTACCAACAAGTACCGATCGCGAGCTCCAGAAAGAAAGAAGAACAGCTAGGGAAAGGACGCAAGGCGTTGCGTCAGACCCAGGTGTGGCAGAATGAGTGCAGTTACTGGAACCATCACCCCGATAGCGCCGTGACGTTGAGCATTCTTGGACGCGCGCCGAGCAAATCGTTTGAAGACCTGTTGAACTCCCAAAGGAAAGAAGAGAGAGAGAAAAAAAAGAAGAGATACCTAGTGTAAAATACCGAGGATGGAAAAGATGCAGGGTAGGAAGGGGGTTCAGCGTGATACAGAGCTTCCAGGCAAGAAATAGGGAACACAGTGAGACAGTTTTCTCTGTGCACTGACTGATTATTCCTCTGTGCACCAAGCGATCAGACGACGTTATAACAATAAAAATCCCAGGGATCCGAAACAGCCTTCAGTGCACCAACCGATCAGACGACGTTACAATGATAAAAATCCTAGGGATCCGAGAGAGACAGTCGTCTGTGCACCAACCAATCAGACGACGTTATAACAATAAAAATCCCAGGGATCTGAGACAGTCTTCTGTGCACCTACCATCAGAGGACGTTATAACAATAAAAATCATAGGGATCTGAGATCGACAGTCTTCTGTGCACCAGTCGATCAGACGACGTTATAATAATAAAAATCCCAGGGATCTGAGACAGACAGTCTTCTGTGCACCAACCGATCAGACGATGTTATAATAATAAAAATCCCAGGGATCTGAGACAGACATTCTTCTGTGCACCAATCGAATCAGAGGACCTTAGAATGATAAAAATCCTAGGGATAGCTGTTGGAGCAAAGGGTTTGCAGGCTCATCAGCCAATGATTTAATGAAACAGCTCTCGATTTCTGGTAAGAAAAGGATTAGAATCCTGTAGGCAATGGCAGACACCGCTGATCCTAACTCAGAACAGGTGTCCGATTGCGATCTGGGTAAGATACCCGTCTTAAGAGGCAACGCCTTGAGACGCCCACCCATTCAGAAGTAGCTGGTTTGAATTCCGGCATTGCCAGTTACAAAAAAAATGATTCTAGCAGCAGAGAAAGACGGCCCAGCCTCCTCAAAGTGGAAGGCGTTAAGGGCCTAAATACTTGTTAAATGAGAAGTGGGGGGGGGGGGGGGGGGGGGGGTCATTTCTAAAGACAAGCTCTCCCCACAGTTTTTCTTACATGCTATATAAAACCAACGATAACATGTATATATGTCCCTGCTGAGCTCTGGCCCTAAAAGACAACATTTGTCTTGTCTGTAGTGAAACTAAATGTAGTTGTTTTTTTGGTCAATGTGTTATTATTAAAAAAAAAAGCTGAATACCAGACTAGATTCTTTGAAC
>JADBJO010000589.1:385000-390000 GCA_016801955.1 Conus betulinus
CCCAATCCTCCCACCCCACACGGCAACACACCCCAATCCTCCCACCCCACACAGCAACACACCCCATCCTCCCATCCCACACAGCAACACACCCCATCCTCCACCCACACAGCAACACACCCCATCTTCCACCCCACACAGCAACACACCCCATCCTCCCACCCCACACAGCACCCACACCCCCCATCCTCCCACCCCACACAGCAACACACCCAAATCCTCCCACCCCACACAGCAACACACCCCATCCTCCCACCCCACACAGCAACACACCCCATCCTACCCACCCCACACAGCAACACACCCCATCCTCCACCCCACACAGCACACACACCCCATCCTCCCACCCCCAAACAGCAACACTTAACTAGCCCTGTCAAGATCCCCGTTCCAGTTGTTCTTCGGGAGGTAACAGGGCGCCATGTTTTTACATAACAACGCCAGAAAACCTTGGAGATGGTGGGACAAACACGCTGCTGTTTCTTCTCTTCACATAAGAACGTCACAAAACCTTGAAGATGGTGGGACAGTCCAGCTACTGTTTCTCCTCGTTACATAGCAACGTCAGAAAACCTTGGAGATGGTGGGACAAACACGCTGCTGTTTGTCCTCTTTACATAAAAACGTCGCTCGTGCACATGTGCGTGCGTGCGTGCGTGTGTGTGTGTGTGTGTGTGTGTGTGTGTGTGTGTGTGTGTGTGTGTGTGTGTGTGTGTGTGTGTGTGCGCGCGCGCGCGCGCGCGCGTGTGTGCGTGTGCCTACGAAAAAGTGCTATAAAATCCGAGCATTTTTCGCTTCGCGCAAATTCTGAAAAGTATTTCACCCCTACTCCCACCCTCCGTTCTCTCCCCTCTCCCATCACAAATATTTCCGGGCTTAATTTCTGTTAGGCATACCGCTCTTTTAGAAAGATAAAAGAAGTGAAGATAAAGTGAAGAAAAATAATCAGGGGATAAAGTCTCTAATAATAAAGCCCACGTGTTTCCAGGGCAGGAGTCTCTATGGAGTGTAAAGGTGGAGGAGCAAGGGGAGAGAGTGGATAAATCTTCAGGGGTGAAATGTTCTACAAAAACAAATCTCTAAACTTTAGAGGGCAGGATTCTTCACTGGGGCTTAAACCCTAGTATCAATAAAGAGAAGGTAACCCCCCCCCCCAAAAAAAAAAAAAAAAAAAAAAAAAAAAAAAAACAACACAACAACAAACAACAAACAAAAACAAAAAACAAACAAAACAAAAACAACAAACAAAGAAAACAGTCCTTTAAGCTGGACAGTCTTTATCATTGAATAAATATAATATCGTTCAGGAAAATACATACAAACAAACAAACAAAAATCAGGTCATTAACTGGAGGAAGTCTTTATTAGGGGGTAAATCTAACACCATAAACCGGGTAAAATGTTCCATAAAAAAAAACTCTTTCAAGACGGAGAGAGTCTTTATTGATGGGTAAGTTTAGCAGGAAGCAGAGGGTGTTCCCGAAGAGGAAGTCTTGGAAGCAGAATCTTAATGCCGAGCAGGTTCATTAATTAAGGTTTTCATCGGGTGCAACTCATAACTGAGACGACTGGCATTAGTATGGGGAATGGGTTCATCGTAAGCTGAGTGGCACCACGGCTTAAAGGGACAGAAATAGATGTTGAAGTCATTCGTCCATCAACACACAAGCAATAAAGACGTACACTTCAAGGTAAACACGGTGTGTTATGAAGCAGTACTGTCCAAAATGTGCAAGGGAGGTAACCTGTGTAGACCTCGCGTTCAACAAGAGTGATCCTTCCGTTTTCATGGGACAAATGTTGCCGGTGTGGCACTCCTAAAGCAGTTGTGTCCCATTAGTCAGCTTAGCAGTTCAGTCCCAGAGAAAAGGCCAAAACATGAGTGTGAAATGGTGCACATGTAACGCAGACAGTCGATATCCTAATCGTTATTCTGTCGTGCGCTTCAAAGAGAATATTTACCCTCTAGATCTGTTTGCTTAACCAATAAATCTGAAAAAAAAAATATTACTGTATTTGTAATAAAGAGACAGGCGTTGTCTTCCCTTTACACACACACACACACACACACACACACACACACACACACACATATATATATATATATATATGTATATATGTATATATATATATATATATATATATATATATATATATATATATTATCACCCCCCCCCCCCCCCCCTTTCTCGAACACGTATTTTTGGAAATCCCCTTGCCACAAATTACGACACTGAATATTCGCGACGACACGGTGAACACACATCCAGATATGACAGTTTTCAGTTCCAGCTGTAAAGCTCTTGAACATCAAACGTTAAGCTACTTTTACTGAACAAGTCTGCCTTTTTAGCTTCACACACAAAAAAACAAAGATAATGGCGACGCCCACTGCCCAGAGGTCAATGAAAACGAGCTTTACAGATCTACAATAGATGGTCGTATTTACGCTCTGGAATAAATCTTAAACAAACCAGAAAGACACTCGCTCAGATATTGAGCAAAAGAATCGACACTTACAATAGGCTCATACCATTACATCGTGCAGACTCGTTTTTTTTTTTTTTTTTTTTTTTTTAAATGATGCTAGTCGCGTTTTTGGAGTCAGTTTTGCACTGCGCTATCCCTCGGAATCCGAAGTGGATTTTATTCCAGAAAGCAGAATATGTTTGCACGAATATGCTCTGAAGATTTATTTATATATTGACTGTTTTTCATTCATGTGTAACTTCAGTGGCATTACTCCCACGCTGCTCATTCATGTGTAACTTCAGTGGCATTACTCCCACGCTGCTCATTCATGTGTAACTTCAGTGGCACTACTCCCACGCTGCTCATTCATGTGTAACTTCTGTTGCGTTACTTCCACGTTACTCAGTCATGTGTGACTTCTGTGTCATTACTCCCACGCTGCTCATTCATGTGTAACTTCAGTGGCACTACTCCCACGCTGCTCATTCATGTGTAACTTCTGTGGCATTACTCCCACGTTGCTAATTCATGTGTAACTTCTGTGGTATTACTTCCACGTTGCTCATTCATGTGTAACTTCAGTAGCACTACTCCCACGTTGCTCATTCATGTGTGACTTCTGTGGCATTACTCCCACGCTGCTCATTCATGTGTGACTTCTGTGGCATTACTCCCACGCTGCTCAGTCATGTGTGACTTCTTCTGTGGCATCACTCCCACGCTGCTCATTCGTTTGTAACTTCAGTGGCATCACTCCCACGCTGCTAATTCATGTGTGACTTCTGTGGCATTACTCCCACGCTGCTCAGTCATGTGTGACTTCTGTGGCATCACTCCCACGCTGCTCATTCATGTGTAACTTCAGTGGCATCACTCCCACGCTGCTCATTCCGACTCCCCATTCACAGCCACACCCTGGCTTGTCCCATACTGGCAGTCCAAGTGAGCAGTCAGCATGACGTGGTCCTGAGGACACCCACGAGAGGATACACAGCACTGCAGCCAATTCACTTCGGTAGTGTCTTGAAGTGCCTGTTCTGACGAAATGGATACGCGCAGGACACAACCATCTTAGGATTCTATTAGTAACGATCACTCACAGAACCAACGTGAGTGAACGTCGAGCTCCGAACGAAGACAGCGCCACATTCGTCCAGTGACAGATCTCATGAATATTTGTGAATGCAGATTACTTCGACAGATGTCTTGAATTTGTCAATACAGATTACTTCGGCAGATGTCATGAATTTGCCAATATAGATTACTTTGACAGATGTCATGAATTTGTCAATACAGATTACTTCGACAGATGTCATGAATTTGTCAATACAGATTACTTCGACAGATGTCGTAAATTTGTCAATACAGATTACTTCGACAGATGTCATGAATTTGTCAATACAGATTACTTCGACAGATGTCATGAATTTGTCAATACAGATTACTTCGACAGATGTCGTAAAATTTGTCAATACAGATTACTTCGACAGATGTCATGAATTTGTCAATACAGATTACTTCGACAGATGTCGTAAATTTGTCAATACAGATTACTTCGACAGATGTCATGAATTTGTCAATACAGATTACTTCGAGAGATGTCATGAATTTGTCAATACAGATTACTTCGAGAGATGTCATGAATCTGTCAATACAGATTACTTCGACAGTTGTCATGAATCTGTCCATACAGATTACTTCGAGAGATGTCATGAATCTGTCAATACAGATTACTTCGACAGTTGTCATGAATCTGTCCATACAGATTACTTCGACAGGAACCCAGCAAGGGTATAGACATGAGGACGAAATGGAAACTGAGGTCACCAAGAGAGTCGGGCACGAGGGCGATGACCTTTTTTAAAATGCCGATCAATGCGGTGGAAGACAATGAAAACGATGCCGATCAATGAGGATGAAGACAACGAAAACAATGCCGATCAATGAGGATGAAGATAGTGAAAACAATGCCGATCAATGAGGATGAAGATAGTGAAAACAATGCCGATCAATGAGGGAAGATAGTGAAAACGATGCCGATCAATGAGGATGAAGATAGTGAAAACAATGCCGATCAATGAGGATGAAGATAGTGAAAACGATGCCGATCAATGAGGATGAAGATAGTGAAAACAATGCCGATCAATGAGGATGAAGATAGTGAAAACGATGCCGATCAATGAGGATGAAGATAATGAAACGATGCCCGATCAATGAGGATGAAGATAGTGAAAACGATGCCGATCAATGAGGATGAAGATAGTGAAAACAATGCCGATCAATGAGGATGAAGATAGTGAAAACGATGCCGATCAATGAGGATGAAGATAATGAAACAAGAATGAAGATAGTGAAAACGATGCCGATCAATGAGGATGAAGTTAATGAAAACAAGAATGAAGATAGTGTCAAAAACGACGCCGATCAATGAGGATGAAGATAATGAAAGCGATGCTTTGGGTTGAAGCCGGTCGGAGCAACAACAGCACAACAACAACTAAAAAATCGCACAATGAAGCAGACTGCTC
>JADBJO010000589.1:395000-407500 GCA_016801955.1 Conus betulinus
TTTACCGCTAACATTACACACACACACACACACACACACACACACACACACACACACACACACACACACACACACACACACACAGGGGGGGGGGGGGGGGTAAGGTAATATTGCTTAAAGCCCAGCCGACCGCAAAGGGCCATATCAGGGCCGTCACCACGTTGAGAGAGAGAGAGAGAGAGAGAGATAGATAGATAGAGAGAGAGAGATAGATAGATAGAGAGAGAGAGAGAGAGAGCGAGAGAGCGAGAGAGAGAATGAATGAATGAATGAATGAGTGTATGGATGAATGAATGAATGATTTATTGAGATAGGCTTACAAAACCCATTCTCATGGGAACAACACGATGGGGACAGGGGCTGTTCATGAAATGAATATTAAAAAATAATAACATCCAATACACGGCAGAAAAAAAAAAATCCCGATGAGAAAACCACATCACGGAAAGAGCAGTTCAGCTGACCACTGATGTCACTATCAACATGATCACCACCAAGTTTATCCGCAGTCATTCAAGATGCCCGTCGTTGACAGCTGTGCTGTTGCTGGAACTCAGCCTCACGTCTCCCCTATCAGCATAGTGAAGACTGTCCATGTTTCTTTTCATCTCATTTAAAAAATGCCAGTATGTCACTTATCGTCACGTTAACTGAGGGATTCATCTGTGGGTCATTCACTTGATAAATATCCTCTGGGTCTTTATTCCTTGTAATTCATTATTGTTTCCACTTGCTTCATCTTCCGTCCTGCACTGTGTACTGGCCTCTTCAGACAGTGGTGGTCTGTCCTCTCTCGGGATCACTGCACTCGACTCGTCAACACAGTCCTGAGTAACGCCTGGTTTGACTGACACCAAATCCAGCATGTTGACTTCATCGAAAGTTTCTGGCTGGATGTCATTGTGCCGTGTATCTCGTGCAGGCTGGTATCTCAAGGGAGAAGGGGTGGTCATCACACAGCAAACATGTCATCACAAGCTGCTTGGCTGTTGTCAGAACTGTCATTATAAGATGGGCTTGGTGGCGTCGGCAAAAAATAAATTTGACGGAAAAGATAAAAAAAAAAAAAATTACTTGTCTGTATCTGCGGTCTCTCTGTTAGTCTTTGCTCTGTTTCTATCTCTCTTCACCTGTGACAGACATTCCCGTCGGTAAACAGCACGGTGGGCTTTCGGGGGGGGTGGCAGGGGTCTGGTCGTTAACCAAAGAATGACAACTGTTTGTTTGCCTCTGTCCTCAAGTTTAACCGAGTGTCACAGTGTTTAACAGTGTTTAACAGTGTCATATCCTGTAGAGCGGCATTAAGCGTAGTTTCTGTAGCATGTGGAAGATCTTCGACAGACATACTGGACGGAATGCAAGTGATATAGGTTCGAATTTATCAGAGCTGCTCAAAGCACGTCTTGCTGGAGCCAAACAAGGGAAGCCACTCCAGATAGAGAGAGAGATAGATAGAGAGAGAGAGAGAGAGAGAGAGAGGGAGAGAGGGGGAGGGAGAGAGAGATTCTTTGGTAAATAAAGTAATATGGCAAAGAAATACACTGCAAAATAAAAACAAAGAACTTATCAAAAATGTAAAAAAAAAAAAAGTGAAATCAAATACAATTGAATAAACGCACGGCGCATGCAACACTTAAGACATAAAGAAAGAAAGGATCTTAAAAAATCATTTCCGTGACAAAAGGAGACAATAAAGCCCATTTACCTGCCAGAAGGGAGAAACAGGGGGAAAAGTCACCAGCTCCACTCTCTTTCCATCATGAACCAGTTTGTGAGCCCCAGTCAATGGAAACAAGAACACACAAAAAACTGACGGGCAGAAACACTCTTAGCCAGTCAGAAACTACTCTCGCACGCGCACGCGCAACAACCACACACACACACACACACACACACACGCACACACATGCACGCGCGTGAGCATGCTCTGTGAGTGTGTGCGATACGATGCCATCCTCTCTGTCTGCATCGCCCCTTGCGCCCCTTGCCGCCCCCCCCCCCCCCCCCCCCCCGTCCCTCCACCTCCGCCCACTCACCTCTTTTCTCTCAGTCTGTCTGTCTGTCTGTTTCTCATTTCACTAAACCCCCTTCCCTCTTCTTTCCCCTTATTTACCGACCCTCTTACCTACCCCCTACCCCCCCCCCCCCACCCACACACGCGCACTCCCTCTCTCTCTCTCCCCACCCCCCCACCCTCTCTTCCAACTGTCGGTTTAGCTAGTGTCTCTTCATGCTTTCCGCGTACGCTGGAGCCATTTCGTCTGTGGCTCGCCCGATCCGTTGAGGGAGTGAGCGAGCTGTGCATGGGGCTGGGTGGGGGCATGGGAGAATATTAGTGGGAAGGGGGGGGTGGGGGGGGGGGTGGGAGGAGGTGAGGGGAAGCAGAACGCGCGTGATGCTTTGATATCGCCGATGGATGCCTCTTCTTCCCGGACGTCTACCATTGATTTCAAAAGGTGTGTGATCTTCTTTGAGAATTTTACCGCACACGTCTACCATTGATTTCAAAGGTGTGTGTGATCTTCTTTGAGAATTTTACCACACACGTCTACCATTGATTTCAAAGGTGCGTTATCTTATTTGAGAATGTTGGGGGTGGGGGGTAGAGCGTCGACAGAGGAATAGAAAGATGGAAATGAGGAACTGAAGGTATTTGTTTTTGGCTTGGATGGTTTGGTTTGGGCGAAAGATGTCCCAGAGAACAACAGTAACCTATGGTTGTGGGGTCATTGACGATAATTTGGAATGATGTGACTCAAAGAAGAGGTTGAAAAAAGGGGGTAAAATGTCAGGAACACAGCAATAGCTTTTGATTCAACGAAGAAGCTAGCATGATTACAATAACTTCGAATGATAGCCTAAAGGGGACAAAGGGAGAGAGAAAAAAAGAGAGAAGAGAGAGAGAGAGAGAGAGAAACAGTTCCCGCCTCTGGAATAAAACAAGAAGTAACTATAAGGTGGGTCGAATACTGATGAGAACAACACAATGACAAGCCAGAACGGGGTCTCCAGTTCATTGGGCCATGCTGTCAATATCAGCAGAGAGACAGGTGACGCTCCCAATTCTGCCGAAAGAAGTAGAGAAAGTTACCCACGAGCAGGTTTCAAAATGGGGTGACCGTAGGCGGAAAAATGACACACAAAAACATAAATAGAATTACTGAGCCGCTAAACGAAGGAACAAACAAAAAAACAAAACAGACACAATGCGTTTCGACCTGTTGTGTCTTCTTCAGGTAGGACATGTAACATTCAACACAATGAAAATGAAGGACGAACAGTCAATTATCTCCTTTGTTTCCATCATTTTGAATGTTGTTTGGCCTGCCTGTAGAAGATACAACAGGTCGAATCACGTTGTGTCTGTTCTGTAATTTGTTTGTTCTTTCGTCTGGTGGCTCAGTAATCTATTTCAGTTTATATATCTCCATGGAGACAACTGAACAGACATGAATAATACGCCATCAGAACTACTGGGGCACAAAGACTAGTAGTCATCAAGAAACTGAAAAAGCAGCCCCCAATAAAATACTGGAGACAATACATTGATCGTCAGAGTGGAAAACATCCAAAATAATACCCCTGGCCCAGACAGGAAACCGACTCCGTTAAAATTACAGGACCATAAACTTCAATCTGCTACCAACACAATGTTGAGGGTCTTGCTTAACAGACCCTCAGAAAAATACAAAAGAACTATCTGTTGAATGGGCTCGTTCCAGGCCAAACGGGAGTACCTCTGAGGAGATCGTCGACATCTGACGACTGATAGAGAAACTGAACCCAACGTGTTATCTACCACAACTTTATTGATTTTCAGAAAAGCCTTTGGTGTCTAGTATCTGTGGATTTTTACATATCACAAGAGACTGTAAGTTAATTGCAGCCCCGTCAGAGTCATAGCAGCATTCTTCATTGGTACAAATAGCCCTCTAATCCCAATAACTACATCGGAAACGCTTTCATCGAGAAATGTTGGCGTGCACCAATGTTACCTCCTCGCTCCCATTCCGTTCAACATCTACCTGGAGAATATAATGCAAGAAATAATCCTGGATTTTGGCAGCATTTGCATATTCTTTGCAGGCTGGTCTGTTTGCAATCTGTTTCGCTGATGATATAGACTTACCGGGAGACCGAGAAAAACTTCATGAACTCAGCACCAGAACACACAAAAAAAGCATCAAGTGTTCACGGATGGAGGTCTACTGTAAGAAAAACACACTCTTCCTCACGATTCAGACACAGTTCATTTGTTAATGTTGTCCTGAATGGATAGACACTGAAAGAAGGATGTTGGGCCGCTTTTGAATCAGGTTGACAAGGGAGGAAATCACAAGGTTCGCCCTGGCTGTGACTGCCAGGACAAGACTCAACTTTATCTGGGAAAACCAGGCCTATTAGTTTTCGTATGATCAAGCAAGCAAACAAACGAACAAAACACAAAATTTGCCTGTGCAAGTCACTGTGATGTGTCAGTCTTTCTCTACGCACGTGACAAATGAACACTGTCAGTAGAACTCAAAAACAAAAACAAACAACCAAACGAAAAATCAAGGCTTTCAAAAAACAATGCCTCAGACTATTCTCCACATCCATACGAGAAACACACAAGACAAATGAGTGTATCTGGCAGTGAGGCAACATAATATGCTGGACGACAAGGACAAGTCTTTGTAGTCATTAGGTGCCGTAAGCGCGCCTGGCACGGCTATGGGTCTAGTCATGACTTTCTAAGACCATTCCATGAGGTACAATGTTGACTGGACGTTGCTGGTGCAGGCCAAAGCGGTTCTGTGTGAAAAAAAAAAAAGGTAAGGACTGGTCAGAACCTCTACTCTTGTTGCGTCATGATTAAGGGCAAAGGGCTAAGTAGATCCCTTACTTTCCGAATATCAAGACGAGACTCCTGCAATCTACTATCAAGGAATAATGAAAAGCAATAGTAGCAACAACAAAACTGTCCTTGATCTTGAGGGGTGCCCTTAGACAAATAGGCGTTCGCCTGCAGAGGTAAGGAGGAGGGGAGTTCAAGCCACTCGTGAGGTAGGCTCCTCTTGGTCCACTCAGCAGTGGGCAGCTAATTCAGTTCAGGGAGGGTAAAAGGCGCGGAAGGAGGAGGGTGGGCCCTGCCTACCCTGATGCCTTCCCCAGACATAGTGAAACTCTGACCGTTCACTGCCCTTGCGGCCATAAGGCTATGGGGCTTTTAAACTTTCACGTTAACCTAATATTGTAAAGGAAGGTATCTTTCTTATAGACTGGGTTTCGTTTGAACTTTTCGCATTCCGATTTTTTTTTCTTGAATATCGATTAAAATAGTGCCTAGGAAAGCGATGCAAACCCTGCAAGCTTATGCAGTTGTTATGGTGCAACGGTTTTATATAATAGGCTGTAGGCTGACAGATCGTTACGTTCATGTTTCACCAGAAGCATTTATAAGCCCCAGCCGGCTGTTGCGCAGGACTAAGTGCGCTGTCAACTACAGAGAGGATACAGGAACCACACCGTTGAGTATGAACTAATGAGAGTCTAGCCCACATTTTCTGACAACACCTGCAGGTATCTGTATTCCCAGTACCTGGTTAACGCCGGATTATATTGGGAAAGGAAGCCTACGGTTCGACCCTGTCCTGAAGTCTCAGACCGGAATGAAGTTCAATAGCATCATCTTCATTATACTCACACTCATTAATGATCTTTTTATTTCTTTTACATCACAGAGTCTATGGACCTTTGCTTTCTGCCTAAGTGGTTTCTCAAAGTCAAGGATAGAGAAAAAGGTTAACAGTTCGGACAAACAATGCAACAGCAGCAGTAGAAACAGCAGCAGAAGCAGCAGCAGCAGCAGCAGCAGCAGCAGCAGCAGCAGCAGCAGCAGCAGCAGCAGCAGCAGAAGCAACAGCAGCAGCAGCAGCAGTAGCAAGAACAAGATTGATAACAAATAAATTTTAAAAGTACTATTGTAAAAAAAATTTGACTAATGGTTTTGCTATATATGTTTCAAAAAATTGATAGCAGCTCGTTATAATTTAAGGACAGATATATTGACATAGGCATAGATTATATTGACACATAGGCATTGTCTATATTGACATATAGGCATAGACTATATTAACATATAGGCATAGACTATATTGACATATAGGCATAGACTATATTGACATATAGGCATAGACTACACTGACATATAGGCACAGACTATACTGACATATAGGCACAGACTATATTGACACATAGGCACAGACTATACTGACATATAGGCACAGACTATACTGACATATAGGCATAGAAGAAAATGTGCCAGACGTGGAAGCAAATGCCGACAAGACTGACCTGAAAAACCGCAAGAGGTACGTATACAGCCGCCAGATAACCAGATTCCCGAAGTTCACGCCAGCCGGAGAGGGAAGAACTACAAACTCCATCAAAAAACTTTAACAGGGGGAGGTCGGACTCCGGGCCATCTTGTCGAAGATCCATATTGAACGTTATAGCCGGAAGACTGCACAGAAATTAAAACCAAAAGAGCAGGTGAAAAGAGAAACCCTAGTCATTTTGAAAAGATCTTGTGTCTTTTACGCATGTAACACATACATGTGTGTTTGTTTTTCATAATTTACTATATGAACTGCCCTGATGTTCGTTATTAGCCTTACCCTATCAGGTCTGAAATAATAATAAAAAAAAAAACCCTGTTAATCTTTCACACAATACTAATTACTAAAGAGTTCAAGATGCCTAGTAACAATCGGTGCAAGGGCTACTAGCCAATTTGTAGCGAAGTGTCTGCTCATTTCTATTGAGAGCCGGATTAGAGTGCTACAACTGTATTGAAAACCACTTGAAAAATGAAGAGTCTTATCGCCTATTTGTGTTTGCAACAGAGAGAGAGTGAGTGTGTGTGTGTGTGTGAGGTGTGTGTGTGTGTGTGTGTGTGTGTGTGTGTGTGTTCTTCTCTCTCTCTCTCTCTCTCTCTCTCTCTCTCTCTCTCTCTCTCTCTCTCTCTCTCTCTCTGTCTCTCTCTCTCTCTCTCTCTCTCTCTCTCTCTCTCTCTTGAGTGTATTCAGTTAATGCCCAAAGACTAGTCTTAAGGGGATTTCTTGTCTTGATCTTGAGTATTCCTACTCTAAAAGGTTTCTTCCACGTTTTTTTTTTATATCACCTTTCAATCACACAAAAGAAAAATAAAGAAAGAAAAAGCAAACAAACAACACAGAGAACAAAACATACATATGAAATCTGGTGCAGCGAGTTGTGTATATTCATATTAGGTATATATAGACATTCTTTAAAATGCTTTATTTAATGTATACTAACTATTACAGATGTACATTAAATGTAAACACATGCAAAATCAAACATGCATACAAGACTACCTTCGTCCACATACACATGTACATGGATGTGTATTCACCCATTCATTCATCCATACAAACAGATGTACACAAATTTATTAACATACAAAATATCGTTATCCTACACTAAATATAAAAACTGAATTATTTTCTGTACAGCATGTGTGTGTGTGTGTGTGTGTGTGTGTGTGTGTGTGTGTGTGTGTGTGAGAGTGAGAGAGAGAGAGAGAGAGAGAGAGAGAGAGAGAGAGAGAGAGAGAGAGAGAGAGAGAGAGAGAGGCATGGAAGAATTGCAGCAGAACGAAGTGCAGTGGCAGGCTAATGATAAATAGCGCGCTCGTTAATGAGGAAGGAGCGTGTAATGATGATGGGGGGTGGGGGGGGGGGGGGGGGGGGGGGGGGGTGGGTGGGTGGGGGGTGGGATATGAATGTGCTGGAAGTTAAATCACGGAAATACCAGCTCAGCTTCCTCTCTCTCTCTCTCTCTCTCTCTCTCTCTCTCTCTCTCTCTCTCTCTCTCTCTCTCTCTCTCTCTCTCTCTCTCTCTCTCTCTCTCTCTCTACGCTCTCTCTCTACGCTGAGTCGAAGGGTTCAACGCTTGAGTAATAAATCTCTCTCTCTCTCTCTCTCTCTCTCTTGAGCTGGTTGAGCTGGTAAGGCGATTACGCAAAAAAAAAATCACACACACACACACACACACACACACACACACACACACGCACACGCACACACAGACGAAACGCAGGTTTATGATTGATGAGATAAGCACACACAGCGAGTAAGAGAGTGCATCCGGTACACAATGAAGGAAATGTAAGATCGATAACCTCCCGTGGTGCCAAGAATGATATGTACCCGAGAGATTAGCGATTAAAAGCACACATTCTGAGTAACAGAGACCGAGTTTGTGTATCCAGGGGATGGGTGGTTTTTTCCAAGGTACTGAAATCAATAGCCGTTATCTTCGTTGTCATTCGCATCATGTTGTTGTTTTTGTGGTAATTGTACCCGTGGTTGTCGTCATCATCACCTTTGTTTTCGTCGTCGTCGTCATGATCATCATCATTATTATCATCATCACCTTCCCCTTTTTCTTCTTCTCCTTTCTTTCTTTGTTCATTCTCATTATCACCATTTTCAACCTCAACATCATAACTTTAATGACTTTCATCTCATTATTGTCTTCAGAATCGTCATCATCAACATCACCATCGATGTCATTGCCATGATCAGAATCAACACTTCTACATAACTTATAGATAAACTGATCGTACATTTTCTGTCAGTACCGTTTCTGTCTCTCTCGCACACGCCAAATATCTCCTTTTTTTTTTTTCTTGGTTCCCATTCTTTCTTCATCTCTATCTTCCATTCTTGATTTTTTTTTCTACCTTCTTTTTTTTTTGGTTTAAAACACACACACACTGACTGAAGCCATTTATTGTCAGATTTACACAGTGTTCTACTGAGAACACACACACACATATATATATATATATAGTAAACTAATGAATTCCAAGGATAGGTAATTGAACAGCATTAAACCAGCAAGGATAGGTTGAACAGCAGCAGCAATTTACACAGCAGCTTGGTGTCGTAATATCTTAACTCCTGGTCAAATACCGGTAATTTGAAACCAGATTGTTTCTTCTCAGTGACCTCGGAAAGTGGTAATCTAACTTCTTTGCCTTTCTAGGGTTTAAGCAGAATGCTACCCCACAAAAGGCTGGTGTGCAATACCATAGTATGTTTGTTGAATTTCCAAAAAAAAAAAAAAAAAAAAAAAAAAAAAAAAAAAAAAACCCCAAAGGTGCTACCTAGAAGCAAAGAAAATCCCGAAACAAAAGCAAAATTTTCTTGTGAAAAGTAGAAAATATAAAAAGATAACATCTTAAGACACAAGTGCTGAGGGCCAGTTCTTGGAATGAATGCGCAAGGGACTGAATTAAGGTAAACTAATAATTTCCAAGGATAAGTAACTGAGCACCATACGAGCAAATTGCAGAGCAGCTTGGTGTTGCAATGACTGCAAGAAACATTGAATTATAAACAAAGCTTGCTCTTATGTCTTAGATTGAAGAAAAGGGGGAGATAAGCATTTTTGTTGCGTACTTGTTTCCTTTCGTCCAGTTCCCCTCTGTTGACAGCCCTCCCAACCCACCGGATCAGCCTTTGAAGAGTGCGTGCAGGATTTACCCCCTAGATCAGCCTTTGAAGAGCACGTGAAGGATTTACCTACTGGAACAGCCTTTAAAGAGTGCGTGAAGGATTACCTACTGGAACAGCCTTTAAAGAGCGCGTGAAGGATTTACCTACTGGATCAGCCTTTGAAGAGCGCGTGAAGGATTTACCTACTGGATCAGCTTTTGAAGAGCGCGTGAAGGATTTACATTCTGGATCAGCCTATGAAGAGCGTGTGAAGGATATACATTCTGGATCAGCCTTTGAAGAGCGCGTGAAGGATTTACATTCTGGATCAGCTTTTGAAGAGCGCATGAAGGATTTACATACTGGATCAACCTTTGAAGAGCGCGTGAAGGATTTACATACTGGATCAACCTTTGAGAGAGCGCGCGTGCGTATTTTTACATACCGGATCAGCGTATGAAGAGTGCGTTAAGGATTTACATACTGGATCAGCCTTTGAAGAACGCGTGAAGGATTTACCCGCCGGATCAGCCTTTGAAGAGCACATGAAGCATTTACCCACTGGATCAGCCTTTGAAAGAACGCGTGAAGGATTTACCCGCCTGATCAGCCTCTGAAGAGCGCATGAAGCATTTACCCACTGGATCAGCCTTTGAAGAGCGCATGAAGCATTTACCCACTGGATCAGCCTTTGAAGAGCGCATGAAAGCATTTATCCACTGGATCAGCCTTTGAAGAGCATTGAAGGATTTACCCACTGGATCAGCCTTTGAAGGAGCGCGTGAAGAATTTACCCACTGGATCAGCCTTTGAAGAGCGCGTGAAGGATTTACGAGGTGGAGAAGAATCAGGTGTGCTAATCCTACTTTCACATCCAATCTGGGTCCCTGTGCCTTTTTCCTCAATGATCTCGCTGAACCGTCTGTTTTTTTTTTCTGTGTTTAAAATTTGTTATATTTTCTTATTCTTATGCACAAGTCAAGACTGTATCTGAACTCAAGGATGTTGCCAGTGATGTTTTAAATCTGTTTCCAAGATTTAAAGAAATGGATGACTTTGAATAAGTTGCAGCTGAATGATGACAAAACTGAAGTTCTTTGCCTTGCTCCTCTCCCAAACTCCAAGAGCATCCCTCCCTTCCTTTTTCCATTAGTATCGGAAGTTCTGGTATTAAACTCTCATCCAAGGATCCTAACCTTGGTTTGACTTGATTCCACCCTTTCTTTCAAGCACCACGTGTCTAATGTTTTGTAAGGCAGCATATCTGGGAAATACGTAAGATCAGTTCAATCAGACACGTCTTTTCCACTGAAGCCACGAAAACGCTGGTTTGTTCCCACGTTCTCTCAAGGCTGGACTACTGCAGCAGTCTCTTGTCTGGCTCACCAAAGTACCTACTCGATAAACAACAGAAGGTTAAGAATAGCGCTGTTAGACCAGCCGCCGTGGCGAAGTGGTTAGCGTCGCGGACTCTCGGCTGGGAAGTCGTGGGTTCGAATCCCATCAGAGTCATGTGGGTTTTTCTGCCCCGACCGGCTCCTTCCCAGAGTTGAGTTTGCTGCGGGCTCAGTTGGGAAGACTGGGACCACACAGTCGAGCTTCATCCACTTAATGGATGCGTTTCTGAGAGTGTTGCTCAAATTTCCTGAGCAACACTGCAGGTGCCTGTATCTCTCGGGCCTGGTTGACGCCGGGATATATTATGAAAGGAAGCGTAGAGTACAGCCCTGTCATGTAGTCTCAGACCGAACTGGAAATCCGTAGCATCATCTTAATCATCCTCATTCTCATCGATCAGCATAAAAAAATGTCTCAAGTTCTGTGGTCCTTCATGCCCTGCTCTCATAGTGACCTCAGTTTCGATGCCCTCTCCACGTCTGTGGCCCTTGGTTTGGTTCCGTCGGGGTCACCGGTATCGGCGAGCCCATGGGGCTGTCGTTGGACGGACGTGGTGGGGCCCCTCCGGAGGGAGAGCTCACTCACGCCGGCTCCGCGACTAAGCAATTATTGTCGTCAGTAGGGGGCTTAGTAGGTGGTGTCCTGCATATGTTAGATCAGAACAGGCGCCACTGAACACCACCGAAGTGACTCGGCAGCAATGCAGTGTCTCCTCCGTGAGTTGCCACTTGACGACTTGACATTGACTGCTCCCTGTGGACTGCCGGTGCCGGGCTGCGGCGGGGGCCGACCGGGCTGTGGCTGTGGACAGGATGTCGGAATGAGCGGCGTGGATGCACTGCCTCTGAAGTGGTGATGAGGTTGGGACACAAAAAAAAAAAAAGAATAGCGCTGCTAGGCTTGTTGCAAAGCATCTAAACGTCAACATGTCACTTCTCTGTTGCAGTCCGTCCTGGCTTCCAATCCAGAGTCGAATTGATAACAAGCTAGCTTCTATCTGTGTTTCTCTTCTGTTTCTGGTACCGGACAAAATTATCTTTCAGACATCCTCCACATCTACACCCCATCCTGTCAGCTTCGTTCCTCTGCCGATAGCCGCCTTTTGCGCATCCGTTCTGTCAGAACAAAGTCTTTTGGTCAGTGTTCTCTCTCCTCCCAAGAACCGAATGTCTGGAATACACTCCCCATCAGTGTCAGACACCTACCTTCACCCTCTTCTTCAAATCTGCTGTTAAAACAAACTTCTTTCAACAATCGTAACCCCCCCCCACACCCCCCACACACACTCTCTTTCCAATCCACCTTCTGAGTGCCTGGGTAGGTTTTCGCGAGCACGTGTGAGCGCCTAGTAGTTGCGTTACTTGTGTGTGCAGGCTGTGTTGATGTGTATGCGTGCGTGCGTGCATGCGTGCGTCTGTGAACGTGGGTGTGTGGTCATGCGTGAGCATGCGTGCACGTGCGATCCCGCGCGGGCGCGCGACCGTGCGCGTGCGTGTGTGCATGTGTGTGTGGGGGGGGAGGGGGGGGGGAGGGAGGGGGATGGCGTGTGTATAGGCTTGCGTAAATCATGTTTATACATTAATGTGGTATATTTGC
>JADBJO010000589.1:410000-412500 GCA_016801955.1 Conus betulinus
AGGAGAGAGTAATAAAATGCTACACAATTTAAGTAAAAAAAAATTCCTGAATTTTGTTAATGAATTAGTAGAGGTAACATGGAATACACTTAGCCCAAGTACACATGTTGACTGGATTTAGAGTCACCAAAAGCAAAATATTAAGAGAATCAACAGAATTCATAAATCACTTCACAGTCTTCACCCAGTATAGGCATACTGTTTTTCTTGTCAGACGCTAACATTCATCATCTTAACACAATCGTATTGACTACTTGAAAAAAAATCATATTCTTAACATAGAATGTGAATCAAGCATCGTAACAGGTTTTACCAAGTTGTAGCAAACAAAGTATTGCAATAGAATATTCACACATTATCTTGATGTAACGGCACTGGCATAAATTTATATTGTTAATACATATGGCATACATACAAGCAATTTATAGTATCATGATTACAAACACAGGTTCAACTTACAGTTCTTCTGGGTTGATCAGTGGAACCTTACACAGGGCTGCAGAGTTTGGGGAGATACACTTTCCCCTTTTAAGTCTGTGCTTTCTCTGTTGGGTCGGCGGTGGAGGCTTTGGTCGAGCAGTGACGCGAGGAGACTTGGTTTCCCCTTTTTTTGTGAGCTAAGCTTCACATTCATTTTCTGATGTCTGTCTGATTAACAGGCTATCAGAGACAAATGAAGGGTGGCGGTGGCATTAGTATGCGAGGGGGGATGGGGGGGGTGGTAGTAAGCAGAGGCGGGGGGTGGGGAGGGGGTGGGGTGATTATCCCACCACCACCTACAGTGCGAGTCAATGGTTAGAAAATTCGAGAACACTATCTCAAAGACGTTGGTGATAGTTTTAGCCTTTATGCGAATGAACAAAGCTACATTTGTCTGCACCTGTGTGACACATGAGCGGGTCATTTTCCTGTGACCATGGAGGGGATGAGGGAGGGGGGGGGGGGGGGGGAATGGTGAGTAGAAGAAAGAGAGAGGGACCGGCTTAGCGATTGTGTTTCTGATCGAGCGGAGAGAGAACACACGTTCAGATAAGGGAAGGGAAGACCAGCGCAGGGCTTGACGACTCGGACAACTCACGTCGTCTTCTTGTCACACAGCGTCAGCAAGTTTAAAAGGACACACCCAGCAGAATGCAGGGAACATGGGTGAGATGGATGGAAGGGGGATGATGGCGGAGATTGAAATTGTCATCAATTGACGATCTCTAATTGCCGTTTGTGAGACAAAAGGGAGACAGGGGGGGGGGGGGGGGGGGGGGGGGGAAGGAGGGAGAGTAGAAAGGAAGGAGTGTTGTAGAGTGGTGTGGCTGGCAATTGTCACGTCACAATACAAAACATCCGGTAATCACACTGTGAGCTGTCTTATGTAAAATTCCTTCTTCTTCCTTCTTGGGTATGCAGGCTGATACCTCTGTGTGGACACCCCTGTATAGACAGGTCGGGTTTAATCCCATCTACCCAACAAAGGGAGTGGAGTTTTTTGTGTGTATGACCGTTTTTTTTTTTCGTCCCACCATTAAGGCAGCCATACTCGAACTTTGGGGAAGGTGCATACCATGTGTAATGTGTCATCCATATCAACGGCCAAACTGCCCTTCTCTTCCGAAAGTCCGTGATGGGATTTCACGTGTGTGCAAGATGTTATGCGTGCGTTCACACACGTAACATCGGTTTATAGTCTCATTCGAAGGACTGTAGGGGAAATGGAGTCAGAACTAATGTTAACTCCGTAGAAAAAAAAAATCCCCATGTACTGAAACGGCCCGGCGGAGATTCGAAACCTGCAACCCTAGGATCACCAAGATTACGAATCTGGCGCTCTACCACTTAGCTATTCCAGCCCCCTCTTATGTAAACTGTTTTTTTTTTTAAACCATAATTGTACACCTGCAAACAGTTGTACGTTTAATTTTCAGTTAAAGCGACAGATCTCCCACAAAGCACTGGAAGAATTACCTACAACAGCAAGGCAGCCCTCATTCACCAAGTGGTTAAGAGAGCAAACTCTAGTTCTGTTAACGAAATTCATTTGCAGACTGAGTGCCATCTCGAGTAGTTTCTGCAGCGAGCTTAAACCGACTTGGATGTCAGTTGATTCATGTAGTGACGTCACGAACAGACGAACTCTCTGTCTCCCTTTGTATGTGTACCTGTGTGTGTGTGTGGGTGAGTGGAAGAAGTATGTGGAAGGCCAAGCAAGAGGGAGTGAAAGCGGGAGGGAGGAAGTTGGAGAAGGAAGGGGGGGGGGGGGGGGAGGGAGAGGAAGGAGAGGCAATGGGGATGTTTCTCTGCTTGTTTGTTTGTCTGTTTTGTTTGTTTATTTTTGTTTTTTTATGTCTCGAGAGCCACATGTTTATACATTTTTTTTCATGTCAGAGAGAGAGAGAGAGAGAGAGAGAGAGAGAGAGAGAGAGAGAGCTCAAACTCGAACTCGAACTCGAACCATGGACGAACTCAGCAAAGCCATGAACAGCCTGGCATCAGGCAAGGCACGTGACAA
>JADBJO010000589.1:417500-430000 GCA_016801955.1 Conus betulinus
TACACAGGCAAGAAGCTGACCGCGCCGAACATCGCCAAACTTCATGCTGGTGTGCATGTTTATCGTAGAGAGCTGACCAGCCAGTTGGAACTGAATGCTGGCGTGCATGCTTAATCGTAGAGAGAAAGCAGACCAGCCGGTTGGAACTTGATGTGGTGTGCATGCTTATCATAGAGAGAAAACAGAAAAAAAAGCCGGTTGGAACTTGATGTGGTGTGCTTGCTTATCAGAGAGAGAAAGCAGAAAAAGCCGGTTGGAACTTGATGTGGTGTGCATGCTTATCATAGAGAGAAAGCAGAAAAAGCCGGTTGGAACTTGATGTGGTGTGCATGCTTATCATAGAGAGAAAACAGAAAAAAGCCGGTTGGAACTTGATGTGGTGTGCATGCTTATCATAGAGAGAAAACAGAAAAAAGCCGGTTGGAACTTGATGTGGTGTGCATGCTTATCATAGAGAGAAAGCAGAAAAAAGCCGGTTGGAACTTAATGCTGGTATGCATGATTATCATAGAGAGAAAACAGAAAAAAAGCCGGTTGGAACTTGATGTGGTGTGCATGCTTATCATAGAGAGAAAACAGAAAAAAGCCGGTTTGGAACTTAATGCTGGTGGTGTGCATGCTTATCATAGAGAGAAAACAGAAAAAAGCCGGTTGGAACTTAATGCTGGTATGCATGCTTATCATAGAGAGAAAACAGAAAAAAGCCGGTTGGAACTTGATGTGGTGTGCATGCTTATCATAGAGAGAAAACAGAAAAAAAAAGCCGGTTGGAACTTAATGCTGGTATGCATGCTTATCATAGAGAGAAACAGAAAAAAGCCGGTTGGAACTTAATGCTGGTATGCATGCTTATCATAGAGAGAAAGCAGAAAAAGCCGGTTGGAAAATGCTGGTATGCATGCTTATCATAGAGAGAAACACAGAAAAAAGCCGGTTGGAACTTAATGCTGGTACGCATGCTTATCATAGAGAGAAAACAGAAAAAAGCCGGTTGGAACTTAATGCTGGTACGCATGCTTATCATAGAGAGAAGCAGAAAAAAGCCGGTTGGAACTTAATGCTGGTATGCATCTTATCATAGAGAGAAAACAGAAAAAAAGCCGGTTTGGAACTTGATGCTGGTATGCATGCTTATCATAGAGAGAAAGCAGAAAAAGCCGGTTGGAACTTAATGCTGGTATGCATGCTTATCATAGAGAGAAAACAGAAAAAGCCGGTTGGAACTTGATGTGGTGTGCACGCTTATCATAGAGAGAGAAAACAGACCAGCCGGTTGGAACTTGATGCTGGTATGCATGCTTACCGCACACAGCAGACCCGCCAGATGGACGATTCTCTCGCCCGTAAATGGTTGGTCAGGTGTGGGAGCGGAGGCATTCCGAGAGAGACGCATAGTGGGGAAAGTGAAGTTTGCTTACCTGTCCTTTCCCCAGTACATCCGTGATACATCTGTGATACATCCGTGATACATCTGTGATCTTGCATACATTTGATACATCTTTATACATCTTTGATCCCACCCTCTGCCTGGGTGACTGTCCTTCTCCTGAAAAAAGCTGGTTGTGCGGTCTGATCTTTGTCTCTTTCCTCTGTGTTTCTTTTAGTCGTTCATCGCTTCCATTTTCATGGTTTTCTTTCGTTCTTTTCTTACGTAAGTTTCTGTGTTTGTTCTACTCTTTCTTGAATTTCGTTCTATTTTTTTTTTTTTTTTTGTAATCCCTTTTCACTTTCCTGCATTATTTTTTCCCTGGTATCTCTTCGTTTTCCCCTTTTCTTTCTTTTTCTTTCTTTCTTTCTTATTTTCGTACTTCCTTCTGTGGTTCCTGATTTTTTCCCTTCCTTTGTTACTTTCTTCCTTCATTTCTTTCTTTAACTCTGTCTTTTTCTGTCTGTCTTGTCTTCTTTTTTATTTCTTCTCCCCCCCCCCCCCCCCCCCCCCACCCCCCCACTTTTCTATTCTTTTCTTCTTGTTTTCTTCTCTGTCTGCTTTATTTGAAAAACTTTCTTTCTCTCTTCTCAACCTTCTTTCGCTTTTTTCTCTTTTTTTTTTTTTTTATTATTTTTCCCTTTTGAATTTCAGACTTTCCTGGTTTCTTCTTTTTTCCCTTTTTTCCCTGTCCTATTGTGCATTTCACTGGAGGCCCTACCTACTGTGTTTTTTTTTTCCTGTTTTGCTGTACATTGCACTTGGAGGCCCTACCTACTGGGTCATTCTGTGAAGAGCGTATGAAAATATTTCACCAGGTGGAAATTCGTGGCACATGATGTATGACCTGAAGGAGGAAGGTGCGTTGACCCCCCCCCATCCTCTGCCTGATTAGCTGTCTGTGTCTTCTTCCTCACTGACCTGGTTGTACTGGATGATGACTTTTCTTTTTGACCGACATTGCATCTTTCTCTTTTGTGCTTCCTTCTTTTTTCTCTTTTCTTTTTCTTCTCTTCTTTCTCCTTTTCTTGTTTTCCTGTTCTTTCCTGCTTCTTTTGTTCTCTTCTTTAATTACTTTCATCACTCCTTCTTTCTGTCCTTTTCCTTTTATTTTATTTATTTTTTTTTTTTTTGCTGTTTTTTACTCTATGATGTTTCTTCTCTTTTTTTTCTTAATTTCTTTTCATGAGAGCTTTTTTGTCTCTCCCCTTTGTGTCTCTCTCTCTCTCTCTCTCTCTCTCTCTCTCTCTCTCTCTCTCTCTCTCTCTTTTCTCTCTCTCTCTTTCACCTTTTTTTTTGTTTCACCGTCTTTTGGTTTTGTTCTTGTCCCCCCCCCCCCCCCACCCCGACTTGTCAATTTTCTCTCTTTGATTTTTTCCTTTTTTCTATGATTAATTCATCCATTTACCTACATGTATTTATTCATGTATTTGTTTATGTATGTATGCATGCATGTATGTATGTATGTATGTATGTGTGTATGTATGTATGTATGCATGTATGCATGCATGCATGTATGTATGTATGTATGTATGTATGTATGTATGTATGTATGTATGCATGTATGTATGTATGTAGGTAGGGTATATATGCATCTATGTGAGTATGTATGTATTTATGTATGTATCTGTCTATCTATTAATCTATCTATTCATCTATATATTCAAGCGTTCAAAAAAGTTCTATCCTTCATTCCGTCCTTTCTTTCTTTCTTTGTTCCCTACCTTTATTTTTTTTGACTCATTCGTTCAACTCTTCCCCCTTTTTATGACCCGTCTATTTGCTTCTGTCTCTTTTTTTTCGGCCAGTTTTTCTCTGGAGGTATGGAAAAAGGAGGGATGTCTCATGCACACTATGTCCTTTCAAAGACCAAAAGGCTTTTCAAACAGACAGGCTTATCTTCATGCGGGTTTCCTCCCCTATAATTAAAAAAAAATGTCTGTGGCATCGTATGATAGCCAGGGGAGTAAATTCATCCCAAGACCCATCAACTCAACGGGAGCGTTTGTTTGCGAACAAGGTAGGTTACACCACTGCACGCCGCACCTTTCGCCTTCTACCTATCCCCTTTTGGCACATGAGCGCGTGTATACGCACACGATCCCCCCCCCCCCCCCCCCCCCCCCCCCCCCACCCACACACACACAGAGGACCGATGGGTAGGGAGGTAACGCCTTAGCAGCTGACGCAAGCCCCACAGTCAAAACACATGTGGTAGTGTCATGAACTGTGTGTACTGACGCAGGCCCACCGCTATCCCCCTAGAGTTGGCCGTAGAGTTTTGGTTTGGGTGTTTCCCCCTAACTTCTGTCCATTCTGTATTATTTCAGCATTATGCAGAGTTCAGTTTCAGTTTCGTCAAGGAGGTGTCACTGCGTTCGGAATATTCCATATACGCTACACCATTCAGTGTTGAGAACACACTGCGCATGATTTAAAGCTGATGGGATACATAAATCAATGACTAAGATGAGAGAAGAGGGTCTTGTGGCTACGACTTAGCAGATGTCTGACCTACGCATTAGGCCAACCCGCTGGTCAGACCTTGGGTACCTACTAACATTGCTTGTGCCATTTTATGTATACGACTGTTTCACTGATCGCACGTGGTACCCACTCCTCACACACACACACACACACACACACACACACACACACACACACACACACACACAAACACACACACACACACACACACACACACACATGCACACACACACACACACACACACACACACACACACACACACACACACACACACACACACACACACACACACACACACACACACACACACACACACACACACACACACACACACACACACACACACACACACACTGCATTCTTGTGATCAAATAATGTATTTTTTTTCTGAAACTGTGTAATATGTTATTTGATAATGGTACGTGTCCAGGAAACTGGACCGAATCAGTTATATTGTCAATGTTTAGACAGAGTGATGTTAATACCCTAACAATTACAGGGGGATCTCTGTTAGTGATATAAGCAGTAAACTGTCCGAGATGGTTATCATTAATAACAGACTGCAAGAATGGGTAGAGGAAAATAATATCACAGGTGATTACCAAGCAGGCTTTAAAAAGGGTCACTCAACTATTGACCACCTGTTTACTTTGCTTGCACTTATACAGAAGCAGTTTTCTTATAATTGGCAGTTTTACATAGCTTTCGAAAAAGCGTTTCACTCCATCAATAGAAATCTGCTCTGGCCTGTCTTTATATAAAACGACATTAAAGGCAAACTCTATAAATGTATTAGAAGTACGTTTGACAGAGTAAGAACCAGAGATCGCTGTGAAGCGAAATTTATTGACTACATCAATTGTGCGAGAGGATCCAGAAGGGAGGTGCATGCAGCCCTGCTAATTTTTTTTGCGTATCAATGAGTTAGCTCTTGATGTCATCAACAATGGCAAAGATGGGGTTTTATTGTCGCTTGGCGCTTTTGAATTCTTTATCCTTCTGGTAGCCGATGATGCCACTTTTTGATGTCTGAAACTGCTATAGGGTCACACACACAATTGAACACGGAGCCGTTGAATCACTTCACTTGAAAGTTAATGTGGAGAAAGCAATATCGTGGTATTTCGTAAAGGTGGATATGAAGTGGTAGAGAAAGGTAGGTATACGATGGTATTCCTATGTCAGTCGTTAATGCTAATTAAATATTTAGGTATATTATTCTCAACACGCTTGAGTTTGTTGATACATGCAAAGGGCTTTCATGTAAAAGTGTTTTTTGTTTTGCATCATTAAACAGTTACATATAGTTAATAATTCTTCATTTACGCTATTTATAAAATGTTTGATCCTCAGGTACCGCTGATGGGTACAGTACGGCTCTGAGCTATGGGAACTAGAAAAAGCGGCTGTATATAGTGAATCTGCTCATATCTTTGTTCTGAAGAGGTTTCTAGGTGTAAATAGACAGACTCCAGATGATCTCATTTACAGTGAAATTGACCGATTTCCCATTTATATCGTTTCTGCTGTCGGATGCGTTTACTACAGACTCAAATTGATACAAATGGAAGGCTTCAGAATTCCTCGTGAGGCATATTATATGTTATATGTCTTGAATACCGAAGGTAAAAAGAATCAAAGGAAACCATACTGCACTTCGTCCTGTGCTGTCCAGCTCTCATGAGCGTTATGTAAAAGTTTACTAAACCCAAATACTACAGACAGCCATCTTTCTTTAAACTGAGCCTACTCTGGTCGTCTACTTCTACTGGAGTTGTTTAAATTTTTCATTGTTTTTGTTCAAAGCCTTAAAGTGTGCGGAAATGTTCACTTCTTGAGATCTTTCTTTCGAATTATTCGCGTTTCGTTCAGTAATGTGGTTCCATTGCTTATTACTCTTGTGTTATGAAAACTCAAACGCCCCTTCATTAGGGGCCTTGGCCTATTATATGAATAAATCATCTGAATGTGAATCTCTCAGAAGTTTCTTTTGGTTTTGCAAATCGTGAAAGAGGAACACGATTGTTAAATTAGAATGAAAAAAAGAAGTATATATCAAATCTAACCACGAAGAGGTATTAGTCATGTGAATAGAAAAAAGGAAGAAAAGAAAACGAATGGTGAAAAGAGGTGTAAATCAAATAATCGTTGGGACACATCAGTCAAGTAAGCAAAAAAAAAAACAAAAACAAAAAACAAAAAAAAACAAAACAAACCCCCCCCCATCAAAAAAAAAAAAAAAAAAAAAAACCATCAGAGCACCATGGTTCAAACATCTCATTAAAGAGGCAGTGAAGCAAGTAAAACATAAGCGAGGGAAAACGGCAGGTACGTCATGTAGAGGCTTACGTCAAGAACACTGAACAGAGACGTCAGTCCTAGTAAATAGCAAAAAAGCGTATTAAGTGACGTCAGGTCTCCCAGAAAGGCTACTCATTTCAGTTGATGATGTTTCTAGCCCTTCTTTACTGAGAGAGAGAGAGAGAGAGAGAGAGAGAGAGAGAGAGGGGGGGGGGGGGGGGAGAGGAGACGAAATTTCAGTCTTGCCATCTTGTCAAAGTCAATTCCTTACTGAGTTGTTTGAAAAACAAACATACAGCCAAAAAAAAACAACAAACAAACAAACAAACAAACAAACCCCCCCCCCCCAATTTCTTTAAGTTTACTACTGTAACAGTAGTATCTGAGTCAAAACAGATCATCATCAACGTGTATCAAATACGTTTTAAAAGTAACTTTAGTCCATTGAAGCATTTAAAAGCCAGAAGTCAATTGTGGAAGCAGGTAGTCCTATAATGTAAGTAAATTATATTGAGATGTATGTCAATTAAAAGAAAAAAAAAAATCAGTAAATGACAAAAAAGAAGTAAATGTATAAGTGGAATAAATCACGAGGTTGAAGTCATGCAAATCATAAACAGAGGTGTAGGGCAGGTAGCCAACAGGTCAGCAAAATCATAAACGAGATAAACGTCATGAATCAACAAAGCAGCATTTGTCAAATAAATAATCGAAGTTGTAGGCTACATGGCGAATGAATCGCACGAAAAAAAAAGCCAACTAGATAATATGAAGAGGTACAAGCTAAGTAAATCATAACGAGGCTGTTACAGTAAGATAAATTTCATCTAAGCATCGTTAACTGGTTAAAATAGGCATGCATTTCGCTCTATGAGTTTCTGAAAGTTACTCTATGTGCCTTTTATTCACGTGATGACGTATGCCAGACGGCGAAATACAAATACCATTTCAAGAAGAGTTCAGCAAGAACAGGAATGGGTCGCATTTCTTGTTTGCTTTCTGTCATTTTTGTTTCTAGAATACCTCAAGCGTTATGATACTTAATGGATCTTGAACTTTTGATCCATGAAATGGGACGGCTTTGGGATATTTGAAGGACACTTTTCTATAAAATTCGTAGTAGCTCAAATTTACGTTTTGTTTCGGAATGTTTTGAGGACCATGTGACGATTAAAATCACGGATTATCTGCAATTAATAAATTATTTAAATTTTACTAGTCGACCATTCCTGTATTGGACTGTGTGATTCAACGACATGTTTAGTACCATCCATTGTCTCCATTTGTACTTAGGTATAGGTACATCACAAACAAGATGTTGTATGCACACTGAAATATCCCTGTACAACATTGGTTGTTCAGGTATATATACTACTTAGGTATAGGTCCATCACAAATGAGGCACGTAAGGTCATAAAAAAGGCATAAGTCACAAAGATGGTAAAACAGGCATGACTCAAATCAGTCCTATAAGACGCACAAGTCAAGACCGTCATAAAAATTACAAGTTAGTGAATTACGATCATGAAAAGAGGCGTATATTACCTCATAAACTAGGTTCAAGCAAACCTTAACAGAAGCCTCAGTCAAGTGCATCATTAAAGAGAAGTCACATAACACAACAGAGGCACAAATATAAGTCAAGTCACTGATAAAAGAGTCAAAGTTGTCATTCATTAACGAGACGTTAGAGTCCAGTCAGTCATAACAGAGAGACAAAGTTGTCAGTCATTAATAAGATATTAAAGTCAAGTCAAACATAGCAGAGACGAAATAAAATAACTTCACAAGAAGCGCATTTTTATTCAATTATTAAAAAAATGAAGTCTGTTATATATAAGGGCCATTAAGTCAAACAAGTCGAAGATTTCAATTATTAACAAAAGATGAACACTGTTATATATGAGCCATTAAGTCAACTTTATTCAATTGTTTAAAAAAAAATGAAATCTGTTATATCATATCTAAGAGCCATTAAGTCAAACAAGTCGAAGATTTCCATGTCCCCATTTCCTTCCTCTCCCCATTCCCGACCACTAACATCCCTTATACCCTCTCTAAGCCACCTGATGAACATTGCTTTTCAATTAATCTTAATCATAAATGTGGAAATGTTTGTGTGGTAATTTCCAGCTCAGAAGAAAAAGCCTCCCACAAACCACCGGAAGAATCACCACTACAACAGCAAGGCAGCCATCGTTCACCGAACGGTAAAGAGCAAAGGCTCGTTGTGTTAACGAAACCCATTTGCAGACTGAGTGCCGTTTCGAGCGGGTTCCTGCAGTGCGAGCTTAAACCGACTTGGAACTCTCTCTCTCGCTGTGTCTCTGTGTGTGTGTCTGTGTGTGTCTGTGTGTGTGTGTCTCTGTGTGTGTGTGCGTGTGTGCGTGTGTGTGTGTGTGTGTGTGTGTGTGTGTGTGCGTGTGTATTCGGATGGAAGAGGTGTGTCGAGGGGCAAGCAGGGCTGGGGGAAGGAGGAGGTGGGGGATAATGAGAGGGTGAAGGGGAGGTGGATAAACAGGGATGTTTTTCTCTGTTTGCTTGTTTTGTTTGTTTATTTGTTTGTTTGGTTGGTTGGTTGGTTTTTAGGGAACCTTTTCCCTCGCGTTCCAAGAGTCTCATCCTTGTGAATTATCTGGTTTTGCTTTCATGCTAGAGAGAGAGAGAGAGAGAGAGAGAGAGAGAGAGAGAGAGAGAGAGAGAGAGAGAGAGAGAGAGAGAGAGAGAGGTACTTAATTAGGATGTTAAAACTGATGGAGAATGTTCTTTAATGACGCAGTTTCCTCCAGGAAAGTGTTTTTTTTTTTTTTTTTCTGTTGCAGTGTAATGATTTCTTCCATGTTTGAATTAGACGAGAGAATAGACCCTCACGCCAGATATTAACCAATGACGAGAGAGTTTACAGTGCTGGGGGAACCAGGCGCCACATACATACGATTGCTTTAAGGCCCCTGGGCACTTCGCGAACAACTCTGACAGCCCTACAGGTGATTTACGATCCAATAGCAAGAAAGTTTTACCGAAATCGGCGAATGACGTGGTCCAGAACATCTCTCTCTCTCTCTCTCTCTCTCTCTCTCTCTCTCCCTCTCTCTCTCTCTCTCTCTCTCTCTCTCTCTCTGTGTGTGTGTGTGTGTGTGTGTGTGTGTGTGTGTGTGTGTGTGCGCGCACGCACAAGATAAGTGCAATTTTCCCATGAGTATGATATACTGCTGCTAAAGAGCACTATCACAATATATTGCCTAATTCATCAAAAATTACTTCATCATCCGAGGACCAGACCAGTCTTACAAGTCAGAAGTCGGAGCTGACGTTGAGTTTAACAGCTCAGTGGTATCAGTCATGTCCATGCCCATGGCTTCCCCTCCTTAACCACCCGATCATCATCCCCCATCTCCTATTCATCTCTGCTGGCTCCCCCCCCCCCCCCCCCCCCCCCCTATACCCCTTCAATGACGTTCTTAAGACTTGGGTCCGTCACTCCTTCACCTCCCCTGGTATAGCCCACTATCCCCTGTCTCCATCGTTCTTGGCTATCTCACTTCCCTATCCTCTGTCTCCTTCGTTCTTGGCTATTCACCTCGCTGCTATGGTCATGCTTCCCACCCCCCCCCCCCCCCCCCCCTAACAACTGAATTCTTAGGTGCAGTAATACCCGTTACCCCTCTTCCCTCCCCCTCCCCTCCTCCTGCCAACCCCACCCCCCTCTTCTTTCCTCAGTGGTCAGATCTGGCTACCACCACCTTTCCTCAACTTTCCACGTTCCGTTTCCTCCTCAGTGTATAGTGTTATTGTGTTGTGGGTTGCCCCTTCATCCCTCCTCAGTGTACTCTATCACTGTGTCGTGGGTTGCCCCTCAGTGTATTCTATCGTTGTGTTGTGGGCTGCCCTTTCATCCCTCCTCAGTGTACTCTATTATTGTGTTGTGGGTTGCCCCTTCATCCCTCCTCAGTGTACTCTCTGTCGTTGTGTGTGGGTTGCCCCCTTCATCTCTCCTCAGTGTACTCTATCACTGTGTCGTGGGTTGCCCCCTCAGTGTATGTATTATCGTCATTGTGTTGTGGGCTGCCCCTTCATCCCTCCTCAGTGTACTCTATTATTGTGTAGTGGGTTGCCCCTTCATCCCTCCTCAGTGTATTCTGTCGTTGTGTAATAGGTTGCCCCTTCATCCCTCCTCAGTGTACTCTATCATTGTGTTGTGAGTTTCCCCTTCATCCCTCCTCAGTGTATTCTATCATTGTGTTGGGGGTTGCCTTTTTCATCCCTCTAACTCTCCGATTCCCTTTCTTTCCCTCCTCAGTGTACTCTATCATTGTGTTGTGGGTTGCCCCTTCATCCCCCTCAGTGTTCTTTATCATTGTGTGTGGGGGTTGCCCCTTCATCCCTCCTCAGTGTCCTTTATCATTGTGTTGTGGGTTGCCCCTTCATCCCTCCTCAGTGTACTCTATCATTGTGTTGGGGGTTGCCCCTTCATCCCTCCAACTCTCCGACTCCCTCCCTTTCCCACCCTGTATTCATCAGTATAGTCTTTGGCAGAGCTGGGGATGGACAGAGAGAGAGAGAGAGAGAGAGAGAGAGAGAGAGAGAGAGAGAGAGAGAGAGAGAGAGAGAGAGAGACAGAGAGAGAGAGAGAGACAGAGACAGAGAGAGAGAGAGAGAGAGAGAGAGAGAGAGAGAGAGAGAGAGAGAGAAACGGGATGGGGGGACAGGGGCGTGGGGGATAGAGAGGAAAGGAAAGACATGACAGAAGTATGGATTGGGCGAAGCCGCCGGTTAAAATGTTGCACACACACACACACACACACACACACACACACGCGCGCATTCATACTCAAGGCAAGTCGAAGTTTTTTGTGTTTCTTGTTTTCAGATACGCGATGGCAAGAAACATTGTATGAATCAATGCATAATGCAAGCAACTCCGATGTAAAGATGAGACCTTGAAGTTTCTGGACAGTTTGAGTGCGGCTTTCGTGCTCCTTGACTAGAATTTCGCAGTTGTCAACACAAGCGTAGAATGGATAAAGGACGACAGTAAGGGTTGTCAGGAAAAGAAGAGAAGACATAGAGATGTGAATTAATTAAGTCACGATTTCCATTTTTTTGTGTTGGACTGTCCCCCAAATATACAGCCCTTCGTCATCATTTGTATCCCAAAACAGCAGCTGAAGTGCTATCAATGTCATGTGTTTTGTAGTTCCCCCCCCCCCTCCCCTCCTTTCTCTTCTCTCTCTCTCTCTCTCTCTCTCTCTCTCTCTCTCTCTCTCTCTCTCTCTCACACACACACACACACACACACACACATATACACACACACTGTGTGTGTTGTTGTCATATATATATATCTATTGGAATGTGTGTGTGTGTGTGTGTGTGTGTGTGTGTGTGTGTGTGTGTGTGTGTGTGAGAGAGAGAGACAGATTGACAGATAGACAGACATAGAAGGGTGGGAGAATGTGTGTGTGTGCGGCTATATATCTGTGAGTGTGCGCGCGCGTTAAATATATGAAACGTATGAGCGAGCGTGATCAGTTGCCGTTTTTCCGTCTTTAGTTTAACTGTTTTTTTTTTTTTTCATCGATAGTGATATTAGAGAGAGAGAGAGAGAGAGAGAGAGAGTGTGTGTGTGTGTGTGTGTATGTGTGTGTGTGCGCGCGCGCGCGCGCGTGCGTGCATGCGTGTGCACGCGCGCGCGTGTGCACAGTCGAGTGAAGCGAACAAACTCACTGAAAAGCGCACCTGATTGCACAGTCTTCAAACAAATGTAACCTGAGCACTTGCACGTGCTTTGCGTAAAACGCTGGGTCAGTCTCCACAACTGCGGTGTTCGTTGTCACGTGTACCTAGCCCTTCTATGTCTGCACGGACACTCCGAGAGAAGACCGACAATACTCAGCAGGTGGTATGGTCGAAGATGAAATTAAGTTTTTGGACAGCTGCTCTACAGACAAACTGCTGCAACTGAAGCTAAAAGAACAGCTATCAAAAGATGTGTTAAACTCAAAATTGCTAAAACTATGCCCAATTGAAATACTAGGCAAAGATGGCCTCCAAACGTATATTGAACAATACGTTCATGATTGCATACATTTAAAATGACAAAAAATGGCTCCCTGTATCGACCCACATGAATTATGGTCGGCATTAATTATGATTTCTCGTAATACCATGCTGTGTCCATACATCCTCAAGGGTTTTCGTGAAAATCAAAAGTCTTGAGTCACACACACACACACACACACACACACACACACACACACACACACACACACACACAGAGAGAGA
>JADBJO010000589.1:435000-445000 GCA_016801955.1 Conus betulinus
CTCACAGTGAAACATACTCCTTTGGAGTGTTTGGATTGGCACGATAAACGTAGACGTAAACACTTTACAGCAGATTCCATGAAAACCTTGTTCAGAGATTCCCACCTGATGTGCTCTTTGAATTTCTGAAAGAGATTAACATTTTTCATCGGATCTAGATTTTACTGAAGAGAGATTTCTGCCAAATTTCCGGTGTGTTTTTAGAAGGCGTATTTTATAGGGTTGTGTGAATGTTTTTTTTTTTTTTTTTTTTTGTGAATTGACTTGTCAACGCAGTGACAGCCCTGATATGGCCCATTGCACTCAGCTGGGCTATAAGCAACATTACCTTACCTTACCTCCTCCTCTTCTTCCTCCTTCTCCTCTCTTCCTCCCTCCATCTTCTCCTCCTCCTCTTCCTCCTTCTCCTCCTTCTTTCTCCTCCTCCTCTTCTTTTTCCTCCTTATTATCTTCATCATTGTTGTTGTTGCTGTTCTTCTTGTTCTTGTTTCTTCTTCTTGTTCTTCTTGTTCTTGTTCTTTGTTTTTTTCTTCTTCTTCTTCTTCTTCTTCTTCTTCTTCTTCTTCTTCTTCTTCTCTTTCTTCATCTTGGTGTTGGCCTTTTGCTGTTGTTGTTAATGACGTTGTTTTTGTTGTTGTCCTCCTCCTCCTCCTCTTGCCCCCCCTCCTCCTCTTCCACCTTTTTTCTTGTTGTTCTCCTCTTCGTCCTCTTCGCTCTTCTTTTCCTTCTTCCTCCTTCTCTTTCTTTTTTTCTCCTTCTTTTTTCTTATTTCTCCTTTTCCTCCTCCTTCTCTGCCTTTTCCTCTTTCTTCTCCTCCTCCTCGTCCCCTCCTCCTCTTTCTCCTCCCCCTCCTCTCCCTCCTCCTCCTTCACTTCCTCCTCCAACTCCTCATCCTCTTGTTTTTTCTTCTCCTTTTTCTTCTTTTCGATTTCTTCTTTTCCTCCTCTTCCCCCGGGATGAACTTCACTTGGCTTATCACCCCCCTGGGCTGACCTGTCCTGTGAGCTGTCCTGGAAGAAGAAAAAAAATGATCCGCCGATCCCTTAGTCCTTCCTCGTGATCCAGACTTGGCCCTGACACATGTCACTATTTTCTTCAGTCATGAACAAGGACTCAAAACGGCTGTGTGTTTATTGCACTAATAAAAGTTCTTGTCCGGGGGAAAAAGCCGCACACGCTGGGTTACTGAGGGGTTCAAGTCCCTCGATAGTTCTGGTGAAGGCTCTGTATGACCAACGTGCAGGTAGAGAGGCATCTGTCAGATTCCTTCAGGCTCTCCCCCTCCTACACAACTTTACAAGCTGACAGAGTCCTCGTGTGTCACAGGCGATAATGTTCTCCAGTCCGGCCGCCAGCTCCCCATAATGTACAGGAAAACATGCCATTTATACATCAGCCATAACCCAAGTCAGCTCCACCAGTTCCATTGTCGCTTCGTCCCCACCGCCGTCGCCGTGATCTTTTTCACGTTCTTCTGATGCTGCCCGAATTCCTGCTGAGCAGCCACACATTGTCCCAACAACCCTGTCTTCTGCACCTGTCTCGTAGGACAGCCGGTGTCTTCCGCTGAAGCTTCATTTGTTTCTGAAAATATTGATGGTACATCTTCTTCTGATAGGCTTCAACCAGGGTTATTGAAGGCAAGTTCATCTGAGACTGCAAAAACAATCCTTCCCCGCATCGTCTTACAACACAAAGCCATCGCCGATTGCTGACCAAGACATCCCTCTGTCCCGTCAGCCACATAGGACTGAAGGAAGCCAGGACACTAAAGATGCTGCATCATCACTCAGCGTTGATGTCGGCACCGCGCCTACTTATTTATCAAAAAATTCTTTGTCGTCACTGCCACCATCTTCCTCATTTGATATGACTCTTGTTGTTCCTACTGCATACAACCAGCTGCTTTTCCATAGCTCTTTGTCCCGAATCTGTTTCACCCAAACTCAAAACTGTTTCACCCAAACTCAAAACTGTTTCACCAAACTCAAACTGTTTCACCCAAACTCCGAACTGTTTCACCCAAACTCAAAACTGTTTTACCCAAACTCAAATCTGTTTCAGCCAAACTCAAAGCCCCATCTTTGTCCATCCATAAAAACAATGCACCCGCTTCAAAAAGTCCTCTGCCCGAAACACTTGTCACATGATCTACAATCACATCTATATCAAAGCATATCACGGATGCTTCTGGCGATTTTAAGATGGAAAGTTTCGCGAAAAGAATGCATGAATTAGGGAAAAAAAACCCCGGACACAGTTCAAAGAGAAAATCATGATTTGAAATTCCAACTGACAAAATTCAGTCTCGACTTGACAAACCACAAGTCACGCCATCCACGCAAACAAAGACTACACACGAATTAGAGGCTATAGAGATCGCCATTTCCAATCGGTTTCCCTTGGAGATGTAAATGACCAGTCCGATAGCTTTCAAGGACCACAAGAACACACTGTCAAGGAACTCCAGCAACTGCAAGCAACAACTGCAGCATTATCTGCATCGAACACGAACTGTTCATGAACTGTTCAAACAGTCCTAGGAGGTCTAACTCTGAAGGGTTATCTTCCTTGGCTGTTCCTCACAGATCCACAACGTACGTGAGGTGACTCTGTCACAAAATATATAAATCCTCGGAAAATAACGACCACAGGCGAGTTCACACAAAATCTGCATTCCAGATATAAAATGCGCCGACCTTAGTCAGTGGCTGGACACCTTAGCCGTCAACCTACGTGTCCTGAGAGTCACAGTCCACGTCGGGGTGAACGACGTTTAGCAGGATCCATCAGCGAAGACACGTGGAAGAAAGTGCTAACCAGTATACGTCGTTTTTCCAAAATGCATTCATTCATATGAATGCCATTGTTCCAGCAAAGGGGCTTCATAACTCGAACAACCCCATCTTCCCCTCCAAGAGGCGTTTTCATTCCATCTGCCATCGCCTCAGCATACACTTCATTGGTCATCTGCCTGCTTTCAGATCGCCTTTAGGTCGGAATTCATACACCGGCCACATTCATCCGACCAAAAAAATGGCATAGTTCATTTAGCTGAAAACCTGAAAACGTGTTCTACATCTTCAAGTCACACTTCAGAAACTTCGGTCTCTCGCTGTAAAAAAGGACATCTTAAGTATGTTTTATTGTTGTTTGTAGAATCAGTGCTGTTCTTTGGCCTTTTATGCTGGTTTGGAAATCTTACGGTGAAACACAGAACCATTCTCAAAAACAGAGTGGTGAATACATGTGGAACGAATATCGGCAAAAAAAAAGAACAGCTAGATAAATTGTATGAATGTCGTGTCACACAAAACGCTGTGAACATTGGTGCCGACAGTTGCCATGTTCTTTCAAAAAACTGCAATGTTCTGTCCTCTGGACGAAGATTCCAAATTCCAAAATTCAAAACAAATAGAACTAAAAACAGTTTGGTTCCGAATTCCATCAAACTCCTGAATCAAAACTGAACTTTCAATAAGATCCAGTTCAGAAAGTTTGTTTACACACACACACACACACACACACACACACACACACACACACACCTATATATACCCTAACAACCGGCTGCACGCCACAATGTAAAAGATCACTAACAAATCCTCTGATGGGAAACGACACTCCCCGACCTGTCGGAGGTCCGCGACCCAAACAACCGGCTACACGCCACAATTACAATTTTGCACGAAATCACACTATAAGCCACGAAGTGTTATGAGGCGTTGCATAAATTTGTGCCATTAACTGATATCAAACAAAAAACAGATCAAATGCCACACCCCTCCCCTCACTTGTTTTCAGAGATTTCTGCCGATGACATCATTCACAGTCTTGATATACAAGGGCTACCCCTTAGCTGACGTCACATTTTAGGCCTTCGCACTCAATTTGACCGTATCTTTGTGCTAGGCTGTCTCCCCCAAATAGTCCCATCTCTTTCATTTTAATCAGTCTGTCTGGAACCATCTTGACTGGCATATGAAAGAAGAAAAAGAATCAACATGCAGACATTATAAAAAGAACATTCTCAGAACAATCTAATGGTGCCTGTCTATAAACATTAAACATTCGACTCCTTTAGATCTTGGCGTATTAATTTCTGGTGTGCAGCTGTACATCGGTCATTGCCTTTGCCCCAAAGATATGATGGCCTTATGACAAAATCCTATCATTTTTTTAAACTCGAATAAACGGTTTTCATGGTTTACAGATACTTAGGCAATATTGACAAGACCGTGTACACACCTACTATTCGCTCCGCGACAAGGTGTAATAACCCACTTTCACCGCTAGCTACTGAATGAAAGTGTCTGTTGAAGCACTTGCCGACAAAGTGTGTAACAACGCACTTTCATTGCTCGCTACCGAATGAAAGTACCTGTTGAAGCACTTGCCGACAAGGGTGTAACAACGTACTTTCACTGCTCGCTACCGAATGAAAGTACCTGTTTGAAGCACTTGCCGACAAGGTGTAACAACGCACTTTCACTGCTCGCTACCGAATGAAAGTACCTGTTGAAGCACTTGCCGACAAGGTGTAACAACGCACTTTCACTGCTCGCTACCGAATGAAAGTGCCTATTGAAGCACTTACCGTTAACGTCTGGCCAACACCTTCAGAATGTGGTATAGTCATAGCGACTGCAATTTTGAAAAGGTGTATGCGGTATGATGTAATGCATAATCTTTTTTGTTAGTAAAATGATGGTTTTAATAAATTCCTCTAAAAAGTCACTTCGGCGGGGGTGTCTGGTCACTTTTGACAACTGGAAAACTCACACTATCACCCCTCTAATATCAACCTGAAAGAAACGGGACATGATAGTTTGAACACTTTCGTGCCACCTTTCCTGGAAGGATGATTAGATTGGGAGTTGTGGTCTTTTCATATGCCTAGAGAAATAACACTGTAGAAGACATTAATTGCCTCCTTTTGTTCATGTACATTAGGAGTGTTTCAAAATAGTCTCTGAATGTAATCTAATGTAATGTAAAAGGATAAATATAGAGTGCTTCACTTCGCGAGAGCCCAAAGCGCATATTACAGAAACATAATAAAATACTAATTCTAACTGAAAGCACGCACGCACGCACGCACACACACACACACACACACACACACACACACACACACACACACACACACACACACACACACACATGCACACACGCAAACACGCACGCAAACCACACACACACACACACACACACACACACACACACACACACACACACACACACACACACACACACACACACGAAATACAAAACACACACACACGCAGACAGACACACGAGAGCGTTTAAAACAAGCAGACTCGCGCACAGGGATAAGTGGATATCGTTATCAGTCTGGGCGGGGGAAAAGATGTGTCTATAGGGAGGTTTTAAAAGTCTTTAAAGAGTCCGTGTTACGCAGAGAAGAAGGCGCCGGGTAAGCGAGAGATCTTTGGCCTGAAGTTTTCAGGCAGCAGAGGGAAGCCGAAGCAGATGAGAATCGGTGGATGAGCATAAGTTGCGAGACGGAACACAGAGATCAAGGAGGTCAGAGAATGTCATATGTACCTCAAGCGGAGAGCTGCAAAATTGTGCAGATGATTATCCCTATTTACGTTCTTTTTTCTGTCATGTAGTTAGATGCTCGTGCTTCTGTTGTGATTTTCTGGATTTCCTTTCAACCTATCCCCTTAAGGAGGACATGAAGCCGGAATAGCTAGTTGATAGAGCGCCGGACTCGTGATCCTGGGGTTGGGGGTTCGAATATCGGTACAGGGGGATTTTTCTCTCGGAGTTAACATTGGTTCTGACTCCATTCCCCGTACAGTCCTTCGAATGAGACTGTAAACGAGGTTCCGTGTGTGAACGCACGCGCACATCATCTTGCACACACGTAAAATTCCATCACCAACTTTCAGAAGAGAAGGCCAGTTTGGCCGTTGGTAAGGATGACACGTGACACATAGCATGCACCTTCCCCGAAGATGGAAGCATGGCTGCCTTAATGGCGGGATAAAAAAATAAACGGTTATACACCGAAGTTCCACTGCCTGTCTATACAGGGAGTGTCCGCAGAGTATCAGCCTGCGTACGCAGAAAGACAGAGAGGAAAGGAGGACATTACTTTTTGTGACATGGGTATCAAAAGGCTGGTTTTATTTCCCGACATGAAGGCACACAGACAAAAACACAAACACAAATACATGCACACAGAGGGGGGGGGGGGGGATACAAGTAGGAGAGGAGGGGAGGGGAAAGGGAAAGAAGAGGGAGGTGAGAGAGAGAGAGAGAGAGAGAGAGAGGGGAGAGAAGGAGAGGGAAGTGGAGGGGTAGGGAGGTAGGGAAGCAGGAGGGGAATAACAAACTGAAGGGTTTCTTTCTAGTCACTGTCAGCACTCAGGGGAGAAGATCAGATGGAAATGCCATTTCATGATCTCTCAGACCTAGGCACTCTTTTATACAGCAGTCCCACGCCACACCAGTTCTTGTCCATGAGTTTTCACCAAGTGTGCACATCAGAAGAAATATCTCTGGAAACATTAACATAAACCGTGGTTCTCACAAGTTTGTTGCGCTGATATGATGTCATAATGCCCTTTAGGAAGCACCCGGCATAGTGGCTCTCCAGCTCGAAAACCAGACCAGAGGGAGGGAGTGATCTTGCTTCTATCACTGCCCAAAAGGCATCACCTACTCGTTCAACTGGCACGGTGACCGACCCGCCCTGCTTCAAATGGCGATACTACCATTAAAAGATGCCAGTCCATCCTACAGCGTACGGGCCCAAGGTGTATGAATCTACAGATTTGTGTGAGAAAACCGGATTTATGAGACTCGTGCATTACAGAGAATCAGTGATTTGTGGAACTTCGCAAGAAGGCAGTCAAGACATGTTTATCCCCTTCACTTCTGTGTAGCTAAAGAACACAGACAAGGTATAGTAGTCTCCAAATCATTAAGATATGAGAGCTGTGCCTTTAAAACACCAGCACTAGTAAACTGTTTGAAGATGTGCGGCAACAGAAGCAACAGCGAGACAGGAATGCAGCAATGAGAAATGTGGCACTTCATCCTGCATTGACGAAGAGTGGCATAGGACACACAAAATTATCCTTTCTTCTTTTGGCATAAGCCCCCCCCCCCCCCCCCCCCCCCCCCCCCCCCCCCCCCCCCCCTCCTCCCCTGCTGACAGCGGGATGCAATTTATGAGCAGTAAAGTTAGTGGGAAAAAAGAAGCAGTAAAGTTAGTGGGGAAAAAGGAGCAGTAAAGTTAGTGGGGGAAAAGGAACAGTAAAGTTAGTGGGGAAAAAAAGAAGCAGTAAAGTTAGTGGGGAAAAAAGAAGCAGTAAAGTTAGTGGGGAAAAGGAGCAGTAAAATTTGTGCGGACAAAGGATCAGTAAAGTTAGTGGCAAAAAGCAGTAAAGTTAGTGGGGGAAAAAGCAGTAGTAAAGTTAGTGGGAAAAAAAAGGAGCAGTAAAGTTAGTGGGAAAAAGAATCATTAAAGTTAAAGGAGAAAAAGGAGCAGTAAAGTTAGTGGGAAAAAGAATCATTAAAGTTAAAGGAGAAAAAGGAGCAGTAAAATTAGTGGGAAAAAGGAGGCAGTAAAGTTAGTGGGAAAAAAAGGAGCAGTAAAATTAGTGGGAAAAAAGGAGCAGTAAAATTAGTGGGAAAAGGAGAGGTAGGTAAAGTTAGTGGGAATAAAGGAGCAATAAAGTTAGTGTTAAAAAGGAGCAGTATATTGGGGAAAAAGGGAAGTAAAGTTAGTGTTAAAAAGGAGCAGTATGTTGGGAAAAAGGGAAGTAAAGTAGTGTTAAAAAGGAGGAGTATGTTGGGAAAAGAGGGAAGTAAAGTAAAGTTAGTGTTAAAAAGGAGCAGTATGTTGGGAAAAAGGGAAGTAAAGTTAGTGTTAAAAAGGAGCAGTATGTTGGGAAAAAGGGAAGTAAAGTTAGTGTTAAAAAGGAGCAGTATTGTGGGAAAAAGGGAAGTAAAGTTAGTTTTAAAAAGGAGCAGTATTGTGGGGAAAAAGGAACAGTAAAGTTAGTTTTGAAAAAGGAGCAGTATATTGGGAAAAATGGACGTAAAGCTAGTGTTAAAAAGGAGCAGTATTGTGAAAAAAAGGAGCAGTAAAGGTAATGTTGAAAAAGGAGTAGTAAAATTAGTGTGCGAAAAAGCAGTAAAGTTTGTGGGGAAAAAGCAGTGAATTAGTGGTGGAAAAAGAAGCAGTAAAGTAACTGGGAAAAAGGAGCAGTAAAGTTAGTGTGGAAAAAGGAGCAGTAAAGTTAGAGGGAAAAAGAAGCAGTAAAGTTAGAGGAAAAAAGGAGCAGTAAAGTTAGAGGGAAAAAGGAGCAGTAGAGTTAGTGGGGAAAAGAAGCAGTAAAGTTAGTGGGGAAAAAAGAAGCAGTAAAGTTTGTGGGGAAAGAAGCAGTAAAGTTTGTGGGGGAAAAGGAGCAGTAACGTTTGTGGGGAAAAGGAGCAGTAACGTTAGTGGGAAAAAAGCAGCAGTAAATTTTGTGGGGAAAGAAGCAGTAAAGTTAGTGGGGAAAAGGAGCAGTAACGTTAGTGGGGAAAAGGAGCAGTAACGTTAGTGGGAAAAAGCAGCAGTAAAGTTAGTGGGGAAAAGGAGCAGTAACGTTAGTGGGAAAAAGCAGCAGTAAAGTTAGTGGGGAAAAGGAGCAGTAACGTTAGTGGGAAAAAGCAGCAGTAAAGTTAGTGGGGGAAAGGAGTAGTAAAGTTAGTGGGGAAAGGAGCAGTAACGTTAGTGGGAAAAAGCAGCAGTAAAGTTAGTGGGGAAAGGAGCAGTAAAGTTAGTGGGGGAAAAGGAGCAGTAACGTTAGTGGGGGAAAGGAACAGTAGAGTTAGTGGGGAAAAGGAGCAGTAACGTTAGAGGGAAAAAGGAGCAGTAAAGTTAGTGGGAAAAAGGAGCAGCAAAGTTAGTGGGGAAAAGGAACAGTAAAGTTAGTGGGAAAAGGAGCTGTGAAATTAATGGGGAAAAAAATGGATGAGGTAAGCAAACAGGATATGAGAATGAAAATAACGGACTTTGATGATGCAGAAAAAGTAGATAACTCAGTTGATTCCTGAAACACACCTCAGGCGAAAACATATCGAGGACTGGACTACCTAGTACAGCACATGCCACCACATTGGCAACTGAGCGTGAGTCTGGAAAAAACCCCAACTACATCGCTGATGAGTTCACATTAAAAAGCAAAAGATGTCATATGGGGGCCGTTCACAGAAACGAGAGTGACCATACCGTATCCTGTCCATACCGTATCCTGTCCAAGGGATCGTCATGGGTGTTCTGCCAACACCGACCGCTTGGAGTGGCTCTCAGAGTAGGAAGGTGGTCTTCAGATTGGGAATCGAATCGCAGTTTCTTGTCATGACAGCACAGGAGGTGACAACTGATGAATATTTCTGGCCATTCAAAGGTGTTACACAGGCACTGGCAGATTATGACCCTTCCAATGTTGTCACCAGCATGACTGGCACTCTGCATTTGTCAGAGATCTACATCAAACGTACCAAGAAACAACATACTACACCCTTGTCTCCCCGTTGCAAACACACTAAAAAGAAAAGGAGACGGGAGCTTCAGTTTGCGCTAGTTTATGACATCAAGAACCGCACTAGTCTGATCCTGAAAAACACGAACCAAAAAATGTAAAGGTAACGTTGGCCTGATGAAGAAGGAGATCCCATCAGCGGCAGACCGAGTAGCGAGCTGTTGTGCTGGAAACTGTCGTACTTATGCAGACCAGTCAGCCAGTATGTGTGCAGGCACAGCCTCAGACAAGTGATTCCTCAGGTCGTTTTCACTCTCGGAACAGAGGATCACCGCCGCAATCCACAAAGACAGACTTGAATGTAATCAGAGACATCCAATCTTTTGTTCTCTGCCAAGAAAACACTAGGAAAAACAAGAAACAGGGGCCTTTCTACCAGTCAAATGTGTAAAGCGGCTAATAATTCCCTGAGCAAGACGGCACTAAAACAC
>JADBJO010000589.1:450000-452500 GCA_016801955.1 Conus betulinus
TCATGGAATGAAACGATCAGTGAGATGAGCTTTTCTGGGCCACCAAACTTGTAAAGGGTCTTCCACAAGTCAGTGCCTTTGACGTGTCGAAGGCTTGATGAGATCAATGAGCACCACGTGGAACTTGTGATTCTGCTCACGACACTTATCCAGTAGCTGGCGAACAGCAAACACCGCGTTGGTTGTGCCACTGTTGCGCGAACCCGCACTATGATTCAGGAACGATGGAGTCTGCTATGTGAGTGATAAGTCTGTTACCGATGATGGAATGGCTGGTGAAGCCTACTGCGCAGGTGCTCCTAAAATATCAAAACATATTCTGTGAGATACTTCTGTTTACTCTGTTAAACTTGCACCTTTGTTTCTAGCACTGAAGATAATCTCTCATCTACAAACAAGGACCTTCTGGTTTTGTCTGATTCGCTGTCAGCTTTGGAGGCCGTAGCTGGCTGTAACCTCCATCATCGTGAACTTCTAAACTAAAAAAAATCTTTTTTATCTCCGGTCATGCTGGCATTGGAAGAAATGAGATGGCTGATCGTTTGGCCAGGAATGCCACAACGAAGAAACTGACCACATATCTACACCCTACTCAGATTTGAAACCGAAAGTTAATGATTATATCAGAGACTTCTGGCAAAAGGACTGGAATACACAGAGGGATGACAAACTTCTCCAAATCCGTCCAAACCATAAAGAGTAACTTTCGTCTATTTCTGGTGGTCGCAAAGAAAAAAACGGTTTTATGTCGGCTGCGCACTGGCCATTCGTTTTTAAATCATTAGTACCTTTTAAAGGGTGAAGAAGCTCCGTCGTGTATTCCATGTCATGCACCACTCACAATGAAACATATTCTTGTAAATTGTGGGAACTTGTATGATGTGAGACAAACATTTTAGAGCAGACTCACACGAAAAACTCGTTCAGAGATGTTCCATTTGATGTGATCTTTAAATTTCTAAAAGAGATTAACATTTTTCATCTGATCTGAAATTTTACTGTAGAAAGATATTTTACAAAAGTTCCGATGTGTTTCTAGAAGGTTTTTTTTTTAAAGGGTTGTGTGAATGAATGAATTTTGTGAGTTGACTTAAAACGTGGTAACAGTCCTGATATGGCCCTGCCGTCGGCTGGGCTATAAGCAACATTACCTTACCTTACCTGTTCAAGACGACCCTGGCAAAGAACCTTTTCTGCGATGCACAAGAAGGAAATTCCACGATGACTGTCATAGGACGCATCATCACCCTTTCTCTTGTAGATATGTACAATAGGTCTCTGAGGTTTGGGGGCACTTTCTCTTTCCCCATATGGACTGGAAGAGGTTGGTCAGTTTTTCCAGGAGTGCGTTGCCTCCATTTTTGTAGATGTCTTCTGCTGGAATTCCATCTGCTCCTGGTGCTTTTCCGGACGTGGTCTGCTTCAGAGACTTTGCAGTCTCTACACTGGAGGGAGGGTCTGCCACGGATTCCTTCACCGGCAGTTGGGGGGGCGCTGCGATGTTGACGAGTCCCAATTCAAGAAAGCATTGAAGCCCAGCGAGCAAGGATGCCAGTCTTATCTGTCAGCAGCGCGGCCAGGTCAGAAACACGAATGGGTGTTGACCCAGCAGTCTTTGGTCCATAGATGATACGAATGCCCTCACGTCGTTGATGTCAACCACAGCTTTCAGACTTTCTGCTTTCTTTTCCCCACCATTCGTTCTTCATCTGCCGAAGTTTCTGTTGGATGAGCTGCACGGCTTGCTGGTACTTCTCTTTCTTCTTTCCGCAGGTCTCGTCTCGTCGCTGAGGTGATCTCCGTGGGTCTTGTGGAGCATGTCTATGAGCTTGTTGTACTCTGGGTCGTTTTTCATCAAACCAGTCTCTATGGTTGTGTTCAACAAAGCCCGGGATATCAGCTGCAGCGTTGTAAGGGATTCTTTTGAACGCTTTCCATTCCTCTACGAGAGGAACCTGAGGCCACTGTGGATGGAAGGTTGACAGGAGTGGCGTGGGATGAGGGTAGGGGAGAGAGAGAAGGGGAGGGCGGGTCACACCACTGACAGGGCCAGGAGGATGACAGCCAAACGGACACACACACACACACACACACACACACACACACACACACGCACACGCACGCACGCACGCACGCACGCACGCACTCACTCACTCACGCACGCACGCACACACACACACACACACACACACACACACACACACACATACAAAAAGCATATGTGCGCGTCTCTTTGCACCAGATTGCCCGCTCTCCTGGACATAAAATCATCCATGCACGGTTAAGGATCTCATATAAAGCGTATCGGCATATGGTAAGCCAAGACAACGTTCCCGACATACTGTGGGCTAATTGGAGAAGAGATAGGCTCCACCAAATGGTTTTTTTTCCGCGTGCCTCGCACATGGGTGTGGGTAATACTGACACTTATAAATGGGCTTAGGATGATATGACAGGACATTTTGCTCATGGAAGACATCGAGAGTTTGAGCACGAGCGT
>JADBJO010000589.1:455000-457500 GCA_016801955.1 Conus betulinus
TTTTTTTCCGAACTTTCCCGATCGTACCAACTTTTCTTACTCTATCCTATTTTCCCCACTTTTTCCTAATTATCTTTTCATGTTATACTGCCTATTTTTTTTAATTACTTTTTTTACCAGTTTTCCCCTTTCCACTTAAAAAAATCTTTTCTTACTTTCCCCTACCTTTTCTCATATTTTCCATCTTTTCCCCTATATTCAAATTCTTCCTGATCTTTTCCTAACTTTTCTTTCCTTTCTTCGATTTTTTTCCCAACAATCCCTTACCTTTTTCAAACTTGTCAATTTTCCCCCTACTGTTTTCCATGTTCCACCAACTTTTTTCCTACGTTTTTTTCCCACTCTTAGCTCTTTCCGACTGTTCCCCATAGTTCCCTAGTTTTCTCCATCTCTTGTCACTGTTTCCTACTTTCGCTCTCTCCGTGCCTTTCCTATATTTTTCCTATTTTTCCTATATACTGGTCACCTATTTGCTTCCTTTTCTTACTGTGTTCATACTGTCCCTAACCTTTTTCATTTCCCTTCCTTCATACTGTCCCTAACCTTTTTCATTTCCCTTACTTCATACTGTCCCTAACCTTTTTCATTTCCCTTACTTCATACTGTCCCTAACCTTTTTCATTTCCCTTACTTCATACTGTCCCTAACCTTTTTCATTTCCCTTCCTTCATACTGTCCCTAACCTTTTTCATTTCCCTTCCTTCATACTGTCCCTAACCTTTTTCATTTTCCTTACTTCATACTGTCCCCAACCTTTTTCATTTCTTTGGGTCCCCCCTTACTTCATACTGTCCCTAACCTTTTCATTTGTGTGGGCACTTCCCCCTTATTTCATACTGTCCCTAACCTTTTTGATTTGTGTGGGTACTTCCCTTATTTCATACTGTCCCTAACCTTTTTGATTTGTGAGGGTACTTCCCTTACTTTTCCCTTTGCTTTGCTTTTTCTTCTTTTTCTGTTCTGTTCCTCCCTGTGTGTTTTCTTGTTCTGTTTCTTTCTTTACTTCATAAAAGAAAAAATGTTCTGCACACTTTTCAACCGTTTTCATTCGCTCCCCCCACCCCCCCCCCCCCCCCCCCCCCCCACACTTTACTTTTTTCCTGTTTTCGTCAACCTGTTCCAACTTTTTCTTCTTACTTTTTTTTTTGTACACAAGCAGTCAATAATTGCGCCATTTGTGGCGTCATGTTTAGCACGTGTCTTTAAAGGCAGTGGGAAAAAAACGTGCGCTTATCTGATGCACTAAAAACAGTGGGGAAAACGTGCGCGTATCTGATGTACTCGCCCCCACAGGATGCTTCAGTTTGTGCACCAGTCGGCGGTGTGGCGAAACTGCTTGAAACTGCGCCCCCCCGTTGCGACCGGCTTGTTATCGCGTGACGCGTCTAAACAAAGCAGCATGGAAACACTCTAAGCTGTCTGCACTCTTGAGATATGCATGTTTCACCGGCAAACATTGTCGAGTCGCAAAAACGAGATTTTGTGCCACATGAAGGCCTGTGGCACACGACAATATTTCTAATTAAAACACACATCCTAACGAGATATAAACGATGAGTGTTTTGTGGCCGTTCGTTTCGTTTCTTTTTGGTTCACCTGTCTCTTATAGCGTTCTCTCTCTCTCTCGAGGTTGGCTTGTCCAGTGGTCTTGAAATAAGCGATTCTAAGAAAAGCCAGTACCGATTTCAGGCCTTGAATCAGGCCCTTCCAGAAATCACCTGCCTTGACTGTAATCATTTCTTACAAAAGCATGTCAGGCAGGAAACGCAAAAAGACCGCGGGGCCACCTTGTTTCGCAAAACATTGTTTAACAACTCCCATGACACACGGAGCGAACACTGACATAGAGAACTTGTGCTCTCGGGTTCTCTAGTGTGAGAAATCCACTCACACACCTTGGAAATTTTACTGTGTCTAATGTATGCGGAAAATAACGATAGACCGCATACACATTTTTCAGTCTAGACTCTGGATCTGGGCAACAATGTTTATCTTGTTTGCATTGAAGAGGAAGAGGATTTTAAACGGACCGAAGCTGAATCAGAGATTCGTTTATTATTACATTGATTTTTTTGGTCATCTCTGTCCTTATACATTCAGCGTACACGTTGGTCTACGCGCTGGTCTACGCATTGGTCTATGCAGTTTCTTGATATCTCTTAATTCTCTCGTGATTGTGTCAGGTAACAAAGAAAAAATCATCTGTTGTTTACCTCTCCCTGCTCATCTCCCATCTCTCTCTCTCTCTCTCTCTCTCTCTCTCTCTCCTCCCCCCCCCCCCCCCCCCCCCCCCCCCTTTATCTCGTCTTCTTTTAGTCCAGTCACAGAATGCTGCAGTGATAGTTCCGAAGTCAATATTAAGCTTTACTCAGTTATCAGTAGGAAATCATAAAACCACACTAATCGATAATTCTGCACAAGTTTACCTACTATCTTTCCGGTATAGCATACATGATTGAAGAACATCAAATTATCCTCTATGTAGTTGAAAATAAAATGA
>JADBJO010000589.1:465000-475000 GCA_016801955.1 Conus betulinus
AGAATGGGAGAATGAGAATGCGTACAGGGGTGAAGGGCACAGCGGTATATGGGACTAAAAAAAAAAAAGTTGAATGAATGCCATGGACGGGGCACGGAAGATGAGGTAGCGAAAGAAAGTATGGAACACGTCAACTCGATGACTGTGGAAGACGATTCGTGAACGGAGCAAGTCACTCGTAACGTGAAGAACAACCAGCTGTGCTCAGTTGTAAAATCATGTGTTGATAATTCGCATGTGTGTGTGTGTGTGTGTGTGTGTGTGTGTGTGTGTGTGTGTGTGTGTGTGTGTGTGTGTGTGTGTTTGCCTGCAAGCGTGCGTGTGTTGTTGTGTGTGTCTGTGCTTATGTGTCTGTATTTGTGTGTATGTGTGCATACCCCTGCGTGTAACACCTCCGTCATTGTTTCTGACCATGTAAACATCAGCTTCATCCTCTGCCAGTGGTAAGAGTAAGTGCAGCGTTTTTATCCCCAACTCTCTACATCCCATCTTCCACCTTCCCATGCTCAGCCCCCGCCACCACCACCCCCTCTTCCTCCCACCGCCTCCTCTTTCAGCATATAGTTTCTCAGCATGCAACAACAATGACTCAGTGCCAGATGGACAGGTTCCCATTCATTTCAATATTCCATTGATCAAGAATGCTATTTGTTTGGACTGCTCTTTTACGATGATTATTATTATGAATACTTTATATAACGCCTACCCTCGGCTAGAGACCAAGCTCTAAGAGCTTTACAATCCACACATATTTACACAGCGAGCTGCCTACCTGGGTAGTGCCGACTGAAGAGCTGCCTGCTGGCGCTTCATTCAGTCGTTTCCCGTGTCATCCAGTCAGTATCGTTCAATATCGTTCACTCAGTTTCCTCACATCCTTCATTCTTTCCATTTGCATTTGCTCTCGTTTCACTGGCTGTGGCTGCAGTGTTTAATGAGGAGGACCAGTTGACGAGGACGGCGGATCAAACACTTGAAGACTCTCTTTTTCAACAAAGTGTTCTTATTTCACGCGCTCTGTTTCCTCGATCGCATAGGACAGGTCCTTCTCCTCTCCCCTCCCTATCTCTCCCTCCCACCCCCTGCATTGGACAGGTCCTTCTCCCTCCTCCTCCCTATCCCCCTCCCACCCCCCTGCATTGGACAGGTCCTTCTCCCTCTCCCCTCCCCTATCCCCCTCCCACCCCCTGCATTGGACAGGTCCTTCTCCCCCCCTCCCTATCCCCCCTCCCACCCCCTGCATTGGACAGGTCCTTCTCCCCCCACCCCTCCCTATCCCCCTCCCCCCTCCCACCCCCTGCATTGGACAGGTCCTTCCCTCCCCCCCCCCTCCCTATCCCCCTCCCACCCCCTGCATTGGACAGGTCCTTCCCCCCCACCCCTCCCTATCCCCCTCCCACCCCCCTGCATTGGACAGGTCTTTCTCCCCCCCCTCCTCCCTCCCCCCCCTCCCACCCCCTGCATTGGACAGGTCCTTCACCCCCCCTCCCTATCCCCCCTCCCACCCCCCTGCATTGGACAGGTCCTTCTCCCCCCACCCCTCCCTATCCCCCTCCCACCCCCTGCATTGGACAGGTCCTTCCCCCCCCCTCCCTATCCCCCTCCCACCCCCTGCATTGGACAGGTCCTTTCCCCCCCACCCCTCCCTATCCCCCTCCCACCCCCCCTGCATTGGACAGGTCCTTCTCCTCTCCCCTCCCTATCCCCCTCCCACCCCCTGCATTGGACAGGTCCTTCTCCCCCCCACCCCTCCCTATCCCCCTCCCCACCCCCTGCATTGGACAGGTCCTTCTCCCCCCACCCCCCCCCTATCCCCCTCCCACCCCCCTGCATTGGACAGGTCCTTCCCCCCCCCCCTCCCTATCCCCCTCCCACCCCCTGCATTGGACAGGTCTTTCTCCCCCCCCCCCTCCCTACCCCCCTCCCACCCCCTGCATTGGCCAGGTCCTTCACCCCCCCCCCCTCCCTATCCCCCTCCCACCCCCTGCATTGGACAGGTCCTTCTCCCCCCACCCCTCCCTATCCCCCTCCCACCCCCTGCATTGGACAGGTCCTTCTCCCCCCCTCCCTATCCCCCTCCCACCCCCTGCATTGGACAGGTCCTTCCCCCCCCCCCCCCTCCCTATCCCCCCCCACCCCCTGCATTGGACAGGTCCTTCTCCTCTCCCCTCCCTATCCCCCTCCCACCCCCCTGCATTGGACAGGTCCTTCTCCCCCCCTCCCTATCCCCCCTCCCACCCCCTGCATTGGACAGGTCCTTCCCCCCCCACCCCTCCCTATCCCCCTCCCACCCCCTGCATTGGACAGGTCCTTCTCCTCTCCCCTCCCCTCCCTATCCCCCTCCCACCCCCTGCATTGGACAGGTCCTTCTCCTCTCCCCTCCCTATCCCCCTCCCACCCCCTGCATTGGACAGGTCCTTCTCCTCTCCCTCCCTATCCCCCTCCCACCCCCTGCATTGGACAGGTCCTTCTCCCTCCCCCCCCTCCCTATCCCCCCTCCCACCCCCTGCATTGGACAGGTCCTTCTCTCCCCCCCTCCCTATCCCCCCTCCCACCCCCTGCATTGGACAGGTCCTTCTCCCTCCCCCTCCCTATCCCCCTCCCACCCCCTGCATTGGACAGGTCCTTCTCCCCCCCCCTCCCTATCCCCCCCCCCCCACCCCCTGCATTGGGACAGGTCCTTCTCCCCCCCCCTCCCTATCCCCCTCCACCCCCCTGCATTGGACAGGTCCTTCTCCCCTCCCCTCCCTATCCCCCTCCCACCCCCTGCATTGGACAGGTCCTTCTCCCCCCCCCCTCCCTATCCCCCTCCCACCCCCTGCATTGGACAGGTCCTTCACCCCCCCCCCTCCTCCCTATCCCCCTCCCACCCCCTGCATTGGACAGGTCCTTCTCTCCCCCCCCCCTCCCCTATCCCCCTCCCACCCCCTGCATTGGACAGGTCCTTCTCCCTCCCCCCCTCCTCCCTATCCCCCTCCCACCCCCTGCATTGGACAGGTCCTTCTCCTCTCCCCTCCCTATCTCCCTCCCACCCCCTGCACTGGACAGGTCCTTCTCCTCTCCCCTCCCTATCTCCCTCCCCCCCCCTGCATTGGACAGGTCCTTCTCCTCTCCCCTCCCTATCCCCCTCCCACCCCCTGCATTGGACAGGTCCTTCCCCCCCTCCCTATCCCCCTCCCACCCCCTGCATTGGACAGGTCCTTCTCCCCCTCCCCTATCCCCCTCCCACCCCCTGCATTGGACAGGTCCTTCCCCCTCCCCCTCCCTACCCCCCTCCCACCCCCTGCATTGGACAGGTCCTTCCCCCCCTCCCTATCCCCCTCCCACCCCCTGCATTGGACAGGTCCTTCTCCTCTCCCCTCCCTATCCCCCTCCCACCCCCTGCATTGGACAGGTCCTTCCCCCCCCCTCCCTATCCCCCTCCCACCCCCTGCATTGGACAGGTCCTTCTCCCCCCCCCCTCCCTATCCCCCTCCACCCCCTGCATTGGACAGGTCCTTCTCCTCTCCCCTCCCTATCCCCCTCCCACCCCCTGCATTGGACAGGTCCTTCCCCCCCCTCCCTATCCCCCTCCCACCCCCTCCGTTTACATGTCTAGCCTCCGTTGATAGTAACGCCATTGCCTGTTGATGGGTCTGTATTTACTCTCTCTCACTTTATACAGATTGATAGTGACACCATTGCCTGTTGATGGGTCTGTATTGACTCTCTCTCACTTTATACAGATTGATAGTGACGTCATTGCTTGTTGAAGTGTCTATATTGTCTCTCTCTCTCTCTCTCTCTCACTCTATACAGATTGATAGTGACACCATTGCCTGTTGATGGGTCTATATTGTCTCTCTCTCACTTTATACAGATCGATAGTGACGTCATTGCCTGTCTATATTGTGTCTCTCACACTTAATACAGATTGATAGTGATGCCATTAAAGCGTCTGTATTGAATCTTTCTAACTGGAGCAGGAATAGCCGTGTGTAGTAGAGCGCCGGACTCGTAATCTTGGTGATCCTGGGGTTGTAGGTTCGAATCTCCGCCGGGCCGTTTCGATTTCCGGGATTTTTTTCTCGGAGTTAACATTGGTTCTGACTCCATTTCACATGACTCCATTTCCCATACAGTCCTTTGAATTAGACTATAAACCGAGCTTCCGTGTGTGAACGCACGCTTTACATCTTGCACACACGTCAAATCCCATCACCAACTTTCAGAAGAGAATGCCAGTTTGATCATTGGTATGGATGACATGTTACACACAGCATGCCCTTTCCCCGAAGCTGGAGTATGGCTGCCTTAATGGCAGGATAAACAAAACGGTCATACACACAAAACTCCACTCCCTTTGTTGGATAGATAGGATTAATCCTTGCCTGTCTATACAGGGAGTCTCGGCAGGAGTATCAGCCTGCGTACGCAGAAGAAGAAGAATCTCTCTCACTTTATACAGAATCATAGTAACGCCATTGCCTGTTGAAGCGTCTATATTGAATCTCCTTCACTTCATACAGATATTAGGAGATAACGTGTTGCGTACTTGTTGAACCTGCTTATCATTATGAAGATTAGTTAGCAGAAAAAAGTTGCTTGAAATGGTGGTTTGGAGAACAGGTCTTCAAATTTTGACAGTGCTCACCGGTTTAGAAATTGTAATAATGTGTTTTTTCTGTCCATTCCTATGCTGAACACTCTCTCTCCCAACAGAAGTCTTCACCTGTCGTCCGCCATTTCACAACGTTTCCGTACTGACTATCCAGAGAAAGCCCTAATGACAGCCAAACCTTTTGGCTGGAGATTTTTACCAGCAAAAACACCATACGAATCTTCTGGCCTTCATATTCTACTCCTGAGAGTTGAAGATAGGTGTAAACCAGGATGTTACCGGCATATATTTTTTTGTCGGTGAGGATGGGACGAGGGGAGGAGGTAGGGAAAAGGAAGAGTTTAGGGTGTAGGATGGGGTGTTAAAATGCATTGGGTTTTTTACTTTTGTTTTTTTGGGTTTTTTTTGTCTCGAGTGTGGTCGTTTTACTGTACCTGTTTTCGATATTTCCCCCCACCCATTCTGGTTTTGTGACCTACATCTCTGCCTGATACCTGAACAGTTTTATTCTTCCTAACGGAGGGGAAGGGGGAAGGAGGCAGCTGGGGAGGGAGGGAGGGAGGGACGTAGGAATGTTTGTTATTGTTGTTGTTGTTGTTGTTGTTGTTATCGCAAAGTTGTGGTTTTGCTCACCCATTTTCAATACCTTTTTCCTATCTAGTTCGGTTTTATGACGCGCTTCTTCGCACGATACCTGGAAGCTGTTTTTTTTCTTTCCTCATGTTTATGTACTATTCATGGTGGAAAAATCCGGAGCATTGATATATAACTGTATGTGTGAGAATAACAGTGAGTAACTTAGTAATTTAGACCAGATGAAAATTGAAGACAAGGACTCTCTCTCTCTCTCTCTCTCTCTCTCTCTCTCTGTCTCTCTCTCTCTCTCTCTCTCTCTCTCTCTCCCTCTGAACATGTCTCATAAACATATATGTCATAACCATCTTCGTTGCATCGATTTGGCTAACATTGCAAAGACTAGTATCAGGAACACGTTTCCAGCCTTTCTCTGTTCTGAGAACTGAGCACGAGCTGCAGGAGCTGAATCATGCAGTCCCTGTATATTCTTGGTGGGATAGCAGATTCCGGAAAAAGGCATGTTGCTGATGTTGCAAAATGAATGTGGTTTATCATTGTCAAGAGAACTTTACCCGGTGTTCCAAGAACAGTAAACTGCCGGCATATAGTAAGTACTGCGAGTGCAGCTTACTGTTAAATTGTTTGGTTTGTCACCCTTTGGTATGTTTTGTCTTTTGCTTTTTGTTATCCATACCCACCCCCGCCCTTCCTCCAACGAGGGTGATTTTTGGAACATGCGTATTAAATCTTGACAGTGGATGCTACAAGAAAATACGCAAAATCGTTTAATATCTGTTTCCTCTCTGTCTTGCATTCTATTGTCTTCTATCCTCTTTCTCCCCGAACACATCTTGTCTTCCCCTTATTCAAAGAATTCCCTTTCTTTCCATTCTAGACAGGATGGGGACGAAGAGAGGAGGAGGGGTGGGGGGTGGGGGTGGGGTGGGGGGGGTGGGGGGACATGGACTGCTTTCTGGCCCGTGAAGTGCTGGTCTTATATTTCCATTTTCACATTTTATTCCCATCTACGTTGTTTTTGTAACCTACTTTACTGTCGTATTCGTGGAAATATCTTATTTTGCATACTGCCGCTGTTGAGAAGACTGGAAGAATAGCTTAGGACTGATGGGTCGAAACAGAAAAGGGTGAGTGAGTGATGAACAAACGGAGAGAAGTTGGAGAAAGGCAGAGTTCATCTCTACTCTACCTTTGAGACAGAGAGAGAGAGAGAGAGAGAGAGAGAGAGAGAGAGAGAGAGAGAGAGAGAGAGAGAGAGAGAGAGTGTGTGTGTGTGTGTGTGTGTGTGTGTGAGTGTGCGTTTGTGTGTGTGTGCGTATGTGTGTGTGTGTGTGTGTGTGTGTGTGTGTGTGTGTGTGTGTGTGTGTGTGTGTGTGTGTGTGTGTGTGTGTGTGTGTGTGTGTGTGTGTGTGTGTGTGTGTGTGTGTGTGTGTGTGTGTGTGCACGTGCGCACGCGTGCGCGCGTGCGTGTGTGTGTGCGCGCGTGCGTGCGTGCGTGCTTGCATGTGTGCGTGCTTGTGTGTGTGTGTGTGTGTGTGTGTGTGTGTGTGTGTGTGTGTGTGTGTGTGTGTGTGTGTGTGTTTCCACTACTGTTCACCCCCATCCCTCGACAGCTCCCCCCTCCCCCTTCCCATGACCATCCCCAGCCACCACGCACTGTCCCCAACCCCAGCTACTCTTACCTTCCCCCTTCACCCCATGATTCTCTACAGTCACTGCGTCAATACTAAAGAGATGGTTGCCCATTACTTTCAGGTTGCTGTTAATCAAGCTTGCTGGTCCCTGGTTTGTTCCTGTTGACACATCCAGCATCCAAGAAGCTTTGTGAGCGGGCTGGGTGGTGAGGACGGTAGATGAGGCAGCTGGAGACTTTCTCTGTCGGCCTTGTTTTGGTCTTTCAAGCGTTCCCTTCTTTTGACTCAATTTTTTTATAGGTTTTCTTCCACTCTCACATTTCCATTTAGGACTCCACTGAATGTTACTCAATTGTCTGTCAAAAAATTTTGTTAGATCTTGCCAGTGCTTCAAATCATAAGAAGCAGAACACATTTTGAGTAGTGCTCATTTGTGATCTCTGAGCATGAGCTAGGTTTTCTGGACAATGCTTCCAATGGAAACTTCACCCCAAGGCCAACAAGGTCAGGTTTCCAACATCTGGATCTTGCTGTCAGCCAAGGTCAGGTTTCCAACATCTGGATCTTGCTATCAGCCAAAGGTCAGAATTCCAACATCTGTCTAGCTGTCACCCACGATCAACATCTGGATCTTGCTATCAGCCAAAGGTCAGAATTCCAACATCTGGGTCTAGCTGTCACCCACGACCAACATCTGCATCTTGCTGTCGCCCACGATTGATTATGTGCAGGGCCAGTAAAAAGACACTTTTTCAGTTTTGCAAAATACAGTTTGAGAGATGTTGTCAATTGAGTATTTCTCATTGTTCTACGATGAAAAAAAGGATACTGCACAGTCTAGCCTGTCGTTTTAGTAGTGTGTTTGTTCACTTATGTTCTGTTTGCTTTCTCCACGCCCCCGTCCTTACCCCATCCTTACTCTTATCCTCCGTCCAATCTCTGTCCACCCATCCCCATCCACTTGTGGTGATTTGTTATTTTTAAATTTTGACAGTATTAACCGAGAAGGATTACGCGATAACGTTCTATTTCTGTTTTCTTATATACTCCACCCACTGCATGCCACACATGTCTTCTCCTATCTTACTCTGTCTCAAAGCATTCCCTTGTTTTACGTTCTAGACAGTGGCAAGGAGACACACACACACACATGGAGTCTGCTGGTTTCATTCTTTTCCTCCATCAGAGGAACTAATTTCTGCCCATCTATTTTCAGTAAGTTTGATCCTTCTAGTTTTTACACTCAATTCTTGAGAGCATTGAAAATACGGTGGATGCCGGCCAAAATGTTGCCAGGGATTGTGCGGGGGGGGGGGGGGGGGGGGGGGGGGGGGGGACAGGGGGGGACAGGGGGAGGGGGAGAGGGCAGAGGAGTAGGGGTGTTGGCGGCTGACTGTTTTCGTTTTCTGGCTCGTGAAGAGGTGGTTTTCCATTTCCCGTTTCCAAAGTGTACTGCTGTCCTCTTTGTTTTTGCATCCTATTTTGCTTCATATATAAAATCGTTTTTTTTTTTTTTTTCCAACCTCATTTTTACGTAATGGTGATGCTCGGAAGATTGGTGTATAAGTATACAGCTATATGGATCAAAAGAGTAGTGAGCCAGTGAGTGATAGAGACACACAGACGGAAAACTGTGTGTGTGTGTGTGTGTGTGTGTGTGTGTGTGTGTGTGTGTGTGTGTGTGTGTGTGTGTGTGAGCCAACGCTTATCTAAAATTTCAACACTCCTTATATCTATTTGATCCAAACACTTATCAATCTTATGTAGGGTAAGTGCACCTCTTCTTCCCCATCTCCCTCCACTCCGTCCATTCCTCCTCCCTCGCATGTTCATCTAACATCTCCCCTTTATCCCCTTTCCCCTCCACTTACCTTCCTCCTCATCTCCTCTTTATCTTCTTCCCCCTCCACTTACCTTCCTCCTCATCTCCTCTTTATCCCCTTTCCCCTCCACTTACCTTCCTCCTCATCTCCTCTTTGTCCCCTTCCCCCTCCACTTACCTTCCTCCTCATCTCCTCTTTATCCCCTTTCCCCTCCACTTACCTTCCTCCTCATCTGTCTCTTATCCCCTTTCCCCTCCACTTACTTACCTCCTCATCTCCTCTTTATCCCCTTCCCCCCCTCCCACTTACCCTCCTCATCTCCCTCTTTATCTTCTTCCCCTCCACTTACCTTCCCTCCTCATCTCCTCTTTATCTTCTTCCCCCTCCACTTACCTTCCTCCTCATCTGTCTCTTTATCCCCTTTCCCCTCCACTTACCTTCCTCCTCATCTCCTCTTTATCCCCTTTCCCCTCCACTTACCTTCCTCCTCATCTCCTCTTTATCCCCTTTCCCCTCCACTTACCTTCCTCCTCATCTGTCTCTTTATCTCCTTCCCCTCCACTTACCTTCCTCCTCATCTCCTCTTTATCTTCTTCCCCCTCCACTTACCTTCCTCCTCATCTCCTCTTTATCCCCTTTCCCCTCCACTTACCTTCCTCCTCATCTTCTCTTTATCTTCTTCCCCTCCACTTACCTTCCTCCTCATCTCCTCTTTATCTTCTTCCCCCTCCACTTACCTTCCTCCTCATCTGTCTCTTTATCCCCTTTCCCCCTCCACTTACCTTCCTCCTCATCTCCTCTTTATCTTCTTCCCCCTCCACTTACTTCCTCCTCATCTTTCTCTTTATCTTCTTCCCCCTCCACTTACCTTCCTCCTCATCTCCTCTTTATCCCCTTTCCCCTCCACTTACCTTCCTCCTCATCTCCTCTTTATCCCCTTCCCCCTCCACTTACTTCCTCCTCATCTCCTCTTTATCCCCTTTCCCCCTCCTCCTTACCTTCCTCCTCATCTCCTCTTTATCTTCTTCCCCCCTCCACTTACCTTCCTCCTCATCTCCTCTTTATCCCCTTTCCCCTCCACTTACCTTCCCTCCTCATCTCCTCTTTATCCCCTTTCCCCTCCACTTACCCTCCTCATCTCCTCTTTATCCCCTTTCCCCTCCACTTACCTTCCTCCTCATCTTCTCTTTATCTTCTTCCCCCTCCACTTACCTTCCTCCTCATCTCCTCTTTATCTTCTTCCCCCTCCACTTACCCTCCTCATCTCCTCTTTATCTTCTTCCCCCTCCACTTACCTTCCTCCTCATCTCCTCTTTATCTCCTTTCCCCCTCCACTTACCTTCCTCCTC
>JADBJO010000589.1:480000-485000 GCA_016801955.1 Conus betulinus
GCATACTCGTGCGTGTGCGCGCGCTCGTAAGTGTGTGTATGTGTGTGTGTGTGTGTGTGTGTGTGTGTGTGTGTGTGTGTGTGTGTGTGTGTGTGTGTGTGTGTGTGTGTGTGTGAGGAAGGATTGTGCTCTCCACTCCCTTCCCTCCACTGCCCTTGTCCTCCTAGAACTGCCTTCCCCCTTCACTTCATCATTCTCTTGTCAGCATGCCACGGCAGTGAGTGAATGTCAGACAGCCAGGCCCCACTCATGTGAATGGTCCATCAGATAGAACGTACTCAACCATTTATCCAGGCCGTTGATGGCTGGATTGTGTACCTGCCTGTACAGTCTGTGACTGGTGTGTTTAATTTGCTTCATAGAGGGGACCAGTTGGCAGGGGCGATGTGTTTAGTCTGTTCATAGAGGGGGGCCAATTGGCAGGGGTGATGTGTTTTAATCTGTTTCATAGAGGGGGACCAGTTGGGCAGGGGTGATGTGTTTAATCTGTTTCATAGAGGGGGACCAGTTGGCAGGGGTGATGTGTGTTGATCTGCTTCATAGAGGGGGACCAGTTAACAGGGGTGATGTGTTTAATCTGCTTCATAGAGGGGGACCAGTTTAACAGGGGTGATGTGTTTAATCTGTTTCATAGAGGGGGACCAGTTAACAGGGGTGATGTGTTTAATCTGTTTCATAGAGGGGGACCAGTTGGCAGGGGTGATGTGTTTAATCTGTTTCATAGAGGGGGACCAGTTGGCAGGGGTGATGTGTTAAGTCTGTTCAAAGAGGGGGGGGGGGGGGGGACTGATTGGCAGGGTGGTGGATGTGGGTGGAAACTGTATGTGCCAGCTGCGTTTTGATACTGCATACACTTCTTTTTCTGGCTTTCATTTTACAGGCCTATAATTTCACCAACGCTTATTTTCCTTTAGTTCTGATTTCATCGAGTTCTTTGTCAAGTAGAAAATCTTTGTTCTAGCAGACTAAACTCGTAACACTGTCATAAGTGAAATCATGTGGTGGTATTAGTATAACAAAGCCGGTTGGGGGAAAATGGAAATGATCAATGACTGATGGATGATAATCATTGTCATAAGTGAGATGAACACTACCACACACACACACACACACACACACACACACACACACACACACACACACACACACACGCCGCATGCTCGCAAGCACACACACACACACATACACAAACACACACACACACACCATATACATACGCATACAGACAGCTACTGGGTGGTGGTCATAATGATAATAGTTATATGTCGGGATATTGGTATTGATGATAATTGTTGGGAAGAGTTATATGTGGGATATTGGTAGGGGGAGATAATTGAAACGCACACAGGTGACCAGTTGAGAACACGCGCGCGGGGCGCGCGCGCGCGCGCGCGCACGCGCACGCACGCACGCACGCACACACACACACACACACACACACACACACACGCGCACGCACGCACGCACGCACGCACGCACGCACGCACACACGCACGCACGCACACACACACACACACACACACACACACACACACACACAGAGGGTGAAAACATATAAACAGTGAAAGGAATGGAAATGGTTAATGAGAAAAAGGGGTTGACATGTCAAGAAAAAAAAGGGGGTGGGGATGGGGATGGGTGGGGGGGATGGGGGAGGGGAGGGGGGGGATTGGTGACAAGATAAAGAATAGATATAGTAAATGGAGGGAGTATAGGGGGGGGGGGGGGGGGGAGAAGAACATGGCTGTAAGTTAATGTGAGGTAAATAGTTGGGGGTATGGTGGTGTGAGTGTGAGAGTAATTTGGTGGAGGATATAGTGGGCTGGTGTTGTGGTGGTGGACAGGTGTATGTTGTTTTTGAATGTGATGATATGGGGGTGGAGGGAGGGAAGGGGGGGTGTGAGGGGGGAGAGGCGGGAGGGTCAAACACCTGCACACACACTTATGCACCGGAAAGATGGAAGGAGAAAGGAAATTCATGTGGAGGTGGTAGCGTATAAAGTTGAAAGAAAACCAGGTGTATGGAAAGGGGAGGGGAGGGGAGGGGGGGGGGGGGGGGTCTGTGAGTAAGCAGTGGATTGATATAGAACATGGGGAGAGTGTGGCTGGAAGCGAAGGTGAAAAAAGGGTAGCTGTAACCTCTGTATGATGTGGGTAGTGGGGGATGTAGTGGTGTGTGTTGTGTGCGTGTGTGTGTATGTATGTATGTATGTATGTATGTGTGTGTGTGTGTGTGTGTGTGTGTGTGTGTGTGTGTGTGTGTGTGTGTGTGTGTGTGTGTGTGTGTGTTGGAAGATATTGCCAGCTGGTGTTCCGGTGGTGGATATGTATACCTGTGCTACTTTTGGATGTTGATGCCATGGGGCTGTCGCATTCCGAGTTTGGCAATGAGATAGGACTCTTGTGTGATATGCTCAAAGTTGTCATTCTATGATTGCCGAAGTGCCAAGACTTTGGTTGATGTTGTGTTGGGAGTGATTGAAATGTAGAGCAACTGGTTTGGGCCGGTGGTGGCGGATGTCAGCCAGGTGTTCAGAGATGCGTGTCTCAAGCGTGCGGGATGTCTCACCTATCTAGATCTTGCCACACAGCTGGCAGTGGATAGCGTACGCAATGTTGCAGCTCTGACAGGAAAAACGTACGTTTGATTGTGAAGGAGTCTCTGGGGCCCTGTAGGATGGTGTCTGGTTTGGTAAGAGGCCAGATTTTGTAACTGGGTTTTGAGCAGGGGTAAGTACCTGGTGGTTTAGGTGTGGAGATTGGTTCAGTTGGACTGCGGAGGTAGACCTTTCAGGTTTTTGTCACGTTTGAAAGTGATCATAGGTTTGGTTCGAAAGGCAGGTTTCTACTATGTGCCGATTGGATTTCAGAATCCTACAGATAGGGGCGGAGGGGGGGAGGGGGGTACGTGGGTGGAAGAGGAGGTATGTGGTGGATCTGCCTGTCTCTTTCGAATGCTGGGTTTCCATAGCAGATGTTCTGGATATGGGCTGTGGTACGGCTGAGGGCTTCCTTGATGACGGAACTAGGGTATCCACAGTTTGTGAAAAAAGTCTGACGTTCTGGCTGCTTGTATAGTAAAGTCGTCTTCGCTGGAGCAAAGTCTGCGTAGACGGAAAAAATTGTGAACATGGTATGCTGTGTTTTGTGTATGGGTGGTGGGAAGATGTATAGTCTAGGTATGCATGTGCATCAGTGGTTTGTAGAAAATGGTGGCTTTGAGTAGGCCATCTTCGAGAAGATGGTGATGTCTAGGAAGTTAAACTGTGAAATGGTGTAGGTGAGCTGGATGGATGGATGGAAGGTCTGGGCAAAGATGATGACATTGAGATCTTGTTTGGGCAGTGATGTGGCTCCCAATCCATCATCAATGTGCCTTTGGTACAGCTCTGGTGTGTGTGAGGCCTGTGTATGTGGTTAGTAGGCTGTGTTCTAAGTGTCCCATGAAGAGGCTGGCATAGGATGGTCCCATTTTGGAGCCCATAGCAACACCACGAATTTGTGAGAATGTGTGATTGTTGAATTGAAAGGTGTCGAGGGTGAGGACTAAATCTCCAAGTCTGACCAGTAGTAGTGGTGGGAGGGCGTTGTTGGTTGGGGCCGTTTGTTGAGGAAGAATGTTGAGGAAGAATGAGAGGGCCTTCAGTCCATCAGCGTGGGGGATAGAAGTGTAGAGTGAGACCACGTCAAGTGTGAAGAGGAAGCTGGGGTTGAAAAGTGGGGTCTATGTTGCATGAATTGATCATGCTGAGTGTGTGGGTTGTGTCTTTGAGGTATGTGGGGAGGCTCTGTGCTATGGGTTGAAGGAGAAGTCTAAGTGCTGTGAAATGTGTTCGAAGGGGCAGCTGCAAGCAGAGACAATGGGTCTGCCAGGTGTGTTTGTTTTGTGTATTTTGGGAAGGAGACAGAAGGTGGGCTGTTTAGTGTCTGTCATAATCAGGAGTTTGGCTGTGGTCAATAGGCTGTTGGGTTTGATTTCTTCTTTGATTGAGTTTTCGATGAGTTTCTGGTGTTGCGGGAGGGGTGGCGTTGTGAGTGGTGTATAGAAATTTGTGTTTGACAATTATTGTGCTTCTGTTATGTGCAGTTGTTTTTCCAGACAACAACTGCACCACCCTTGTCTGCTGGCTTAATGACTATGTCTTGTCGTTCTCTTAATGATTTGAGGTTTTCTGTTGGTCTGGTGAAAGGTTACAATGTCGGACAGGTTTGGATTTGATTTGGCTGATGTCTTTTTAGCCTTTTTTTAATGTAGAATGCAACTTCGCTGGATTTGTTGGGGGGGGGGGGGGGGGGGGGGGGGGGGGGGGGGGGGGGGGAGTGATTGGCGGAGCACTGGTGTTTGAAAAAGTTTTTTTTCCTAAAGAATTTTTCCATATCAAGGTGGTTCTGATACTTATTGGTCGTTGGTTGAATGGGGATAAATTCAAACCTTTTGCCAGGACTGATCTTTCATCGTTGGAGAGGGGAAGATTATCGGGGGATGCAGTAGACCAGGTGGTGGTGGTGTTCAGATGCCGTAGTGGGATCGGCATTGTGGGTGGGGAGTCTCAATGATCTGGGTGATTTGTTGTGTGTTTGTTTTGCAATTTTGATAATTTGTCTTGTTTGATCTGGTTGCAGTGGTTGTACATGATTTGGTTGTGTGTATGGATGAGCTGTCTGAGTTTGGAGGCAGTGGCTATGGACATGATAATTGTGGTTTGTTGTTTGAAATGTAGAAGAAGGTTGGAGAGAGATTTCAGGGTTGAATACAGTGTTTTAATATGTGCCAACATGAGCTTACGAATGGCTTGGAAAAGAATCTATGTGATGAGAGTGGTGTTATGGAGGTTGGATGGTGTGTGGGAAATGAGAACCCACGAGATGTGATGCATAGTCTAAGGCATTGTTTTAGAAAGTTGAGATGGGATGCTGATTTGGTTTTCTGAAACTGTGTTTTGGCATAACCTAGCGCAAGCGGATGATGGGTAGTAGAAAACGAATGGACGGGCAAAAGC
>JADBJO010000589.1:490000-492500 GCA_016801955.1 Conus betulinus
TGCTAAGGTATGTATTCTTGTGTGTTTGTGAGTGTGTGTGTGTGTGTGTGTGTGTGTGTGTGTGTGTGCGCGCGCGCGCGCGCGCGCGCGTGCGTGCGTGCGTGCGTGCGTGTGTGTGTGTGTGTGTGAGCGCATCCATGCATGTATGTGTGTGCGCGTGCGCGCGGGCGGGGGCGTGTGCGTGTAAACATGCATCTTTGCATTCAAAACGCATCATTATTCCTTTCATCCACCCACCAATCGGATTTCTACGCCTTAACTGGGAGAAAAAAAACTGTGCTGTTGTTATCCCAGCTCTCTCACCTCCCACCATCCACCACCCCTCCCCCTCTTTCCTGCTCTCACTCCTCTCTCACTGTTCAATGTTCCCTCAGCCTCGTCACCCTTTTGTCAGCACGACACGACGGCGAGTCAACGCCAGACGGAGCGGTTGCCCTTCATGACAGTGCACCGGGAGACAGAGCAGTTAACCATGTGTCAAGGTTGCTGGTCACTGGATTCTCCCTGCTGTCACATGCAGAGGAAGCTGATGTGTTTGGCTGTTAGGGTCTGGGTGGGAAGGATGGGTGGATCAAGCCTCCTGGGAAGTCGGTGTCAACTACCCTTTCTTTTTTTGGGGGGTGTTTCGTGTGTTTCAGATTCTCGGTTCAATTCCCTGGATGTCCTTCTCTCTCGATTTCAGAACAGAACTGGATCTCATCGAATGTTACGCTGTGCTTTGTCACCTGTTCTCTCTCTCTCTTCTCTCTCTCTCTCTCTCTCTCTCTCTCTCTCTCTCTCTCTCTCTCTCTCTCTCTCTCTCTCTCTCTCTCTCTCTCTCTCTCTCTCCTAGTGTCTAGCTGTTCTAGGATTTACCGGTTTGCTCCAACATGACCAGATATGCAGTTCCTCGTTCTCCGTTTATGTTAGTTTTTTTTTTTCTGTCTGAAGAAGACCCAAGAGGTCGATGTACATTGTGTTCTTGTCCTGTACCTTGTTTGTCTATGTTCTTGGCGGTAACGAACCCCTTCTCTTTCTAAATTTTGCTTCGTTTTTCGCCCTCAGTGACTCCGTTTTGAAACTTAAATTCAAACCAGTCACTGTAGCCATCTACCGTCCTGACTCTGCACATGGGGTTTATGAAAATCTGCTCTATGGCCGACACAATTTTTCTCTGGGATGCGGTAGGATTTCATGATTTTTTCCACAATGATGGTCTGTGGACACTGTCAAATGCTTTGGTGAAGTCAATGAAGCTGATGGCCAGGGGTACTTGGTGCTCTCCACCCTTTTCGATCTGTCTTGGTGTGAACATCTGCTCTGCCCAGGATTGTTTCGGGCGGGCATTCATCGACATCAACAATTCTTCGTCATTTACCATAGCTAATGCATACTCAGCGTTTGTCTATCGATTTTAATCGTTAACCTCATTCGTTTTCTGTTATCAACCTTATTAATCAGCATTTCTGATATCATCAGTCATCTTCTATCATAAATCATTTTCACTTACTATCAGTAATAAAAAAAAAAAATGTCCATCAAATCCTGCTCAACTAATCATTGACCCTTATGGTCCCTAAACCATCTTAACTAACCATTGATCAGTTATCGCTATCAATCATTACTGATGAACGTTTACTCATGACCATCAATCAGTTTTCATAGTTGCTGATGTTTTCAGTTACGTCCATTCGACATTATCATTCTGCAGCTTGAACACACGCTCTCTTCAGTTCTTCCTCTTGCGGAAATCGAGCCTTTTGGGAAAACACTGTACAGAAAAAGTGAGATTTGTCTCACAGACATTGCATGGCTACACGGCATTACACATCGCATATTTCCGTTAGCGTTATTAACAGCATTTACGTATTCTAGTTGCAAAGTGAGGTGACTGCAGGCGGAAATCTTGTCTTGTTTTTCATTTGTCTACGTGTTTTTTTTTTTCTTTTTTTTTTCCGGAGCTTTATCAATAATTTTTCAAATGTATTTACATATTCGATAAACTTTTTTCACACACCTTACATTCAAACAACACGTGATTCATCTTGATGTTTTCCTAGCAAGCCGGACATGATAAATGTGTAGGCAAAAAAATCCCGTCTACATCTTAGTAAGTGCACCAATATAAGAGAAGTACCAAATCTATTTTTTTTTCTGTCTACTTAAAAACCATATGCTTTTCTCAACCCTCTCACCTTGTATTTTTGCACTACAACAAACGGAGCAAATATATGGTCGAAGGTAGACTAGCCTGATCTGAGTCTATATCGTTCCCCGGCAGTCTTTCCATTTGTCTTTTGCTCATTATGTAAAGCGATTATTTGAAACGATGGCAAACCACTTTCCCTAGTATACGCATTAAAAACTCTTCAACAGTTGTAAGGATTATCGAGAGAGAGAGAGAGAGAGAGAGAGAGAGAGAGAGAGAGAGAGAGAGAGAGAGAGAGAGACAGAGAGAGACAGACAGACAGACAGATGGACAGACACAGACAGACAGACAGACAGACAGACAGACAGACAG
>JADBJO010000589.1:500000-502500 GCA_016801955.1 Conus betulinus
TCCGCGTCCTAGGCGAGTGCCTTTTGTTTCCTTAACCATTGCATGCAGCGGGTTGGGGGGATTTTGCAGTGCTCTGAAATATGCCTTCACCTCTTCAAGCTTGTGTCTTGCCTGCATTGAGGAAAATCTAACAGGTATTGCATAGTTTCAACTGATGTCTCCTTCAATGCAGGAAAACACAAGTTAGAACAGGATCGGGAGAGATTGGCCAGAATCCAGGCTCTTGTTTCCAGCCATTAGGAGGAGAGACAACGGGTGCAATGGCCATTGCAGCGTCCCCCTGTGGTCATGCAAAGCTCTGAAACCCGTGACAATGAACATGAATTTCCAGGGCGAAAGTGTTAGTGAAGAGAGGTTCCTTCATTTGCATCCTTGCATAAGTCAACTTTAGACAGGACAAGTCATTCCCACAAGAAAACAAGAAAGACAGGAAATGGTTTCACTGAGCAGAAAACTGCATGTCGTGATCAGAGAGAGGCAAAGGCCGCGTCTTTCTCCCGGCGATCAATCATGACCATCTTCGAAAATGGTTCTCACGCAATCAGCTGACACGTCGAGACGTTGACAGCTCGCAACAGGCAGTGGCATTCGTCTTCGGATGACAGGAGACTTGGCTGTGAGCAAGAACCTGTTCAAGTATGGTGGCCAAAAACGTTTGCAACATGTTTTTCCCATCTATCGGTGCATATCCGAATTAATCAACAAGCCAACCCTTACGTAGTGGACAACCGGAATATTGGTAGATATCAGTTTGGAATTTTAAGCCTGTTATTCGTAGAGGCGTTTCATAGATAGGTCCATTAGTTTACGTATCCCCGTGACCTCGTAGATGGGCCCAAAGTTAAAAGGTTAGAGCTTCTGCCTGTGGTCGTGAGTTCCCATCGAGGATTTGTACGGCTTGAAAACTCACTCTGTCCACCCAGCAATAAATGGGTACCTTAGTCTTGTCAGGTACGGCTAATACCACAGACAGAGAGGGTGGGTCCGCCTTCCATTACGCTGTCTCCACACAGGGTGAACTTTGTACAACCACCACCTCTACACAGCAATTTGGCCCTGGAGCTTCAACCATTCAACCATGTTATTGCACCGTCAAGACTCCTTTCATGTGCCGAGGACTGTTTACACTATTGTCTGTATTGAGATTCACTCCCACTTGTCCTGTCAACTTTTAATGTACATTTGCTTTGCAGTGTGTATCAAGCATTAAAATGCTACACTATGTACGAGTCTGTACTGTAGTTATCAATGAGAATATCAACATGTTTTAGAAATGAAAGCCAGAGGCACAAAGGGCGATGATGATTATGACGGTAATAGTAATGATGACAATGATAAATCCCCTGGCCACTGCGGTCACGAAATTGGTAATGGTGGTCATAAAAATGCATGATGAGATGATGATGATAATGTTGATACTGTTGCTGTTGCTGCTGCTGCTGCTGCTGCTGACGGTGAAATATTCTGTCTGTCTGTCTGTCTGTCTGTCTGTCTGTCTGTCTATCTCTCTCGCTCTGTATGCACTCTCTCTCTCTCTTTCTCTCTGTCCCGCACATAATTTTCTCTCTCTCTGCTTGCATGAATTTGCCGCGCACGCATTTTTGGTTTGTGCCCGCTCTTTAATTTTAGGGTGCTTGCATGAATTTCCTTTTTGGATTTTTGGGTTGTTCTTCTCTTTACTTTGGAGGGAGTGGGCAGTGGGCGTGAAGGAGTGGAGGATGGGGGGAGTGCATAGGAAAGGGTGCTGTCGGGAGAGTGGGAAGTGGGCGTGAAGGGTGTGGAGGGTATGGACAAGTGCACGTACACCTATACGTCTCTGCTGCTGACAAAAAAAAAACCTACAGCCATTTTCCTTACTTGCTGTCTTTGTTTGTTTGTTAGTGGAATCTCTGAAAATAGACAACTGCTTTCCCACCCGACTGATCGACGACGAGCAAGTTGTCTAGCTCTAATTCTTTTGGCAAAGACCTCCGGATCTCACATGGCTTGAAGGCTGGGAACCTTCCAAACACTGCTGTGTTCATGGAACTGGAGACTGCTACATCCCGACCCGACATCCCCCACCGTCACCACGCATCTCACGAGGGGAAGGGAGCACACGCGCCAAGATTTTCGGATTTAATGCCTTCCTCAGTGGTTCTGTTCACCGAAACATGTCAATAGAGTAAACTTTCTGTTCACCGAAACATGTCAATTGAGTGAGCTTTCTGTTCACCGAAAAACGTCAATTGAGTAAGCTTTCTGTTCACCGAAACACGTCAATTGAGTAAGCTTTCTGTTCACTGATACCTGATAAGACTGCATTTCATCTGCTTAGCTCAATCACCTCAGTGGTATTGAACCTGAGTGTGATTTCATTAGATCGTGAGTTCGAATCCAGCGCGACCAACATAGATATGAGCATTATCACTGCGCATGTTGTCGTTCTGTTGGCAGTGGTGTAGGGTAAAGTAGACTCTCTTGCTCCACTCTTCTGGGATGGTTATCTCCCGTTGGCACA
>JADBJO010000589.1:512500-515000 GCA_016801955.1 Conus betulinus
CACCCTCACAACCTTCTTCCCTCCCTCCACCCCACATCACCCTCACAACCTCCTTCCTCCCCCCTCCACCCCACATCACACTCACAACCTCCTTCCCTCCTCCACGGCACATCACCCTCACAACCTCCTTCCTCCCCCCTCCACCCACATCACACTCACAACCTCCTTCCTCCCCCCTCCACCCCACATCACCCGCACAACCTTCTTCCCTCCCTCCTCCTCCCACATCACCCTCACAACCTCCTTCCTCCCCCCTCCACCCCACATCACACTCACAACCTCCTTGCCCTCCCTCCACCCCTCATCACCCTCACAACCTCCTTCCCTCCCTCTACTCCACATCACCCTCACAACCTCCCTCCCTCCCTCCCTCTACTCCACATCACCATCACAAAAGCATGCACGCACAATCCTTCCCATATTCCGTTTCTTCCTTTCTTTGGAATCCCCCCTCTCTCTGTCTCTGTCTCTGTCTGTCTGTCTGTCTGTCTGTCTGTCTGTCTGTCTGTCTCTCTCTCTCTCTCTCTCTCTCCCTCCTCTCTCTCTCTCTCTCTCTCTCTGTGCATGTTGTAGTCCCTACTCAGGGCGAGGACTGGAAGTAAAAAAGCGCGTCAGTGCTTATCTATTATCCTCGTAAATAAAGAATTATGTCTTGTCTTGTCTTGTCTTGTCTTGTCTCTCTCTCTCTCTCTCTCTCTCTCTCTCTCTCTCTCACTCTCTCTCTCTTTCTCTGATTATACACGTGAGCGGGTGTGTGTGTGTGTGTGTGTGTGTGTGTGTGTGTGGTGTGTGTGTGTGTGTGTGTGTGTGTGTGTGTTTGCGTTTGTATCTGTGTGTGTGTGTGTGTGTGGGTGTGTGTGTGTGTGTGTGTGTGTGTGTGTGTGTGTGTGTGCGTGCGTGCGTGCGTGCGCAGGCGCACGTATATGCGCGCGCGCATACATGAGCGCGCGTGTGCCCCAATTTGTCGTCATCAGTGCACAGAGGGTAGTCTGGATTTGAAATAACAGAAGCTGTCTGCATCGCAAACAGACAGCATTGAAGAGCCTGGTGAATGCAGAGGCAGACACTGGGTAATTCTCCCTTCTTCCCCTCCCTCGGCTGTCGTCCACTCTCTTTGCTCGCTCTTCAGGCGGGTTTGACATGATGGATGATATTGACGACTGACAGACATTTGCAGGGGCACTCAGGATAAGAGCAACGTACTGTAGGCATGGTCAGTTTACTCAGAGACTGCTGCCGTCTATATATTCATGCTCGATTCGTGTGGCTTGTAAGTGTAATTATCCTGAACGTGTGAGCATAGAGAGAGAGAGAGAGAGAGAGAGAGCGAGAGAGAGAGAGAGAGAGAGAGAGTGCACCTGCACCTGTGTCTGTGTGTGCACCTGTGTCTGTGTGTGCGTCTGCGTACAAGCGCGCACATACACACATACACGAGGTAGTCTGTTCACCTGTTAACTGGCTTGCCTTCGTCAGCTTGAAGCGTGTTATCTTTCTTATTTATGTTGTGTTTGGAGAGAGAGAGAGAGAGAGAGAGAGAGAGAGAGAGAGAGAGAGAGAGAGAGAGAGAGAGAGAGAGACAGAGACAGAGAGAGGAGAGAGAGAGAGAGAGAGAGAGAGGATAGATAAATTTTATTCAAAGAGGTCATAGCCCCTCATGTAGGGAGTGGTTTATACAAACAATGCATAAATACAAAATCATATACCCAATGCAACTAAAAGGAGAACAACATAAGTTGCGAATACAAGCAATCGTACATTCAACACAAAGGAAAGTAGAAAGATATCAATCACGTATAGCAAATAGAGCGGATTTTGAACGCCTTATACAAACAAATGGCAAAATGTTTTATAACATCTTCGTGAGCGGAGATGACAAGTAAAAACAAGCCTAAACGCAGAAGGGGTGTCTTGGTATTTTGATGGGGGAGAAACTGCTTTTTTAAGTATATCCAAGGCGGGACAGCTTAAACACAAAATGAACCTCGCTTTCACGATCCTCTTTGCACAAAGGACAAGTCAGTTTGATCTCTGTACACTCTTTCTGGCAACGATATCAATGAACGTTAATATCAGACAATCCAAATCTAAATCTTGTCATTATGTATGTCAAGTGGCGGTCCATTTGTGTTGATGAGGGTTACGATGCGGTGGATTGAAGTGTCTGTATAAATCAAATCTGCTACTATCTTGAATGTGAACATTCCGGTCTTGCCATCTACAATCGATAAGTCTGGCACGCAGCATTTTTTCAAAAGGCAGTCTTGTTTCCGACACATTGGTTTACCCACGCATTTCCCAGCCCTAGTTCATATAATCTGATTTAGACTTTGTCACCCAGTTCACCCTGCCCCTCATATCTTAATCAAATAACATCTCATGGCTTAAGGATGGCAGGGTTGGGATATTGTCACCAACAGACTACTTTATACTCAACTGTTGTTGTTTGATTATCATCATTCGAGCAAAATTATGTTGTTCTTGTCTTCAAATATGTTACTCA
>JADBJO010000589.1:530000-532500 GCA_016801955.1 Conus betulinus
GACGAAAACATACCGTTTGAACTTACAGACAAAAATTAAGATTCTCGGATTATTCCTTAAAAATGATACAAGAGCCCAGTACATCGAAAAGAACTACCTAAAAGCATTGAATAAACTGCATAGCCTTCTGGAATTGTGGAGTTGCAGAAATCTTAGTATACATGGAAAATAGTCATCATAAAAGGCCTCTCAGTAAGCCAGGTTATATTCGTAATGCGGTCTCCTGGACTGCTAGACAGACAGAAAGAGTAATTAAACAAACGTGCGTATAAATGAAAACTTATTTTAAACAGGATATACGTGTAAGAACACAAAACAAACGAATGAATAAATAAACGGATGATTAAATGAGTAATTAACACACTGACTGAGAAACGAAGTCGCCAACTAGCTAACTAATAAACTAATAAACAAACAAACTAACTAAATTAAACTAAAAAAATAGCCTAACTAACTAACTAACTAACTAACTAACATGCAAGCTAGCCAATAAATAACTGACCAACTGCATCAAGTTGGTGCGGAAAAAAAAAACTATGATAGTAAAAGACTTTTACAGATATGTGAAACTATTTTAATTCTACATATGTACATATTACTAGGATCGTGCACATCAAGTCGAGAGAGAGAGAGAGAGAGAGAGAGAGAGAGAAAACAAAAAACAAACATGAATAAACACTGAAATAGATTATTCACCGACATGAGCGTCGGAAAGCAAACAACCCAACCAAAACAAAAACAAATTAACTAACCCAATATTAATTCAATGAGACTTGGCGAATGAGCTTCGCCACAGAAAAACATGTGTTCTGGAATGCTGCTTAATACACAACACCATCTATTCCTGATGTTGGCTTGATTTTTAGTGGCGAACACTACCACCTGGAAAGAAGCGAAAGAGAGACAGAAACCACCCAGACGTATCTTCATGAATTAAGGTGACACAGTCAGTGCACAAGCGAAGGCTGTTGGAGGTAATTTTGTATGGAAAGACTTCCTTCCAGGAAACATTATTCTTGGGAACAATAGGCTTGTTAGCTCCTCTAAAGGCGTGACGTTTTCACCTGCGTTTGTTGGTGTGTTCGCTTGCCTGTCTCTCAGCAAAATATGTATTCATGCACATACACACACACACGCGCGCGCGCGCGCGCACACAGAGGTGTTGATGATTCTGTGTTAGTCACTTGTTTACACTGTCGTCTGGTTTTAGTGAAAGATGTTTTAAAGTCTTATGTGTAGTCATGTATTTTCATATACGTAAGCATAATTATGTGCACACACCCAGGCAATCCGTATTACACCAGGCAGTCTCTCGCTGTCTCCGTTTGTCTCTCTCTCTCAACTAAAGAAACACACACATACACACAAACTCGCGCACGCTCATATATATATATAAATATATAAAATGCTGAACAATAAAGGCAGTGGGGGAAAACAAGTGCAGGTTAACAATTCTTCCATCATTATAGTAATGACTCGGCAAAGATTTGAAATGGAGAGTGACAAAAAAATTTGAAGGTGAAGTAAACGGAAATTGTATATCATAAATATGAAAACCTTTGAAGAAACTATCGCAATCCCTCTCGAAAGCAGATCTATATGTATCGCCTGCTCCGAGGCCTTTCGTCCGATCCAGCGGACTCATCAAGGGAAACACGGCGGATTGTGTCTGTGCTCTTGGCGTCAGATAGAGACAAACCACAGTCCATAATTCTGTGGTGTTCCGACCACCAAGGGTTCGAAAAAAAAGAATCCAACAGCACCCCCAAAGCAGCCAGTGAAAGGTAGTAGAAATTAAACAAAACGAAAGTGTGGAGAGGAAAAAAAGTTGTTGCTGAAAACTAAAAACTCCCCCCCCCCCCCCCCCCCCCCCCCCCCCCCCCCCCCCCCCCCCCCCCGGATTATTGACTGTAGATGGCAAAAATTGGTCTGATCATGTCTATCATATGGGATAGATTCACACAGTGCAGACATTTTAAGACTACTAATGAGTTAGAACCATACGTCAATATAAAATGAATCGATACATTATGAGCACATTGGCTAAATTTAGATTTGGTGTTTCTGACATTGCCTGCCATCGTTCAAGGTATTCCATTCTCATTTCATATTCAAGTTCCTTTCAATTAAGTTGGGGTTATTTGTATTTGTGTCTGTCTGTCTTTGTATTTGTCTGACTTTATTCAAGTTTACAAAACTGTGCCAGTCTTGGATAAAAGCTACTTTTTATATTTTCTTTTCTTTTCTCCAGTTCTTGTTGCTGTGTAGATGTGTTCGGTATGGGGTATATGGGCACGCTTGGAGCATCCTTTTCTGGGGATGTTCCCTTGTTTGTTCGGTGTGCCCTGTACTGTCATGTCTGCTAGACGATTCGGTGTCGTAAGCAGCATTCCTTTTAGAGTTATGTTTTCTTGTGGGAGCAAGAGTTACTACACTTGTTTATTGTTTATTATTTACTGTTCCCTGTCTCATTTCATATTCAATTTCGCATCAATTAAAT
>JADBJO010000589.1:537500-542500 GCA_016801955.1 Conus betulinus
CAGCTCACTGTATATCTCCCCAGTTCACTGTATCTCCCCAGTTCACGGTATATCTCCCCATTCACTGTATCTCCCCAGTTCACGGTATATCTCCCCAGTTCACACATCTCCCCAGTTCACTGTATCTCCCCAGTTCACTGTATCTCCCCAGTTCACTGTATATCTCCCCAGTTCACTGTATCTCCCCAGTTCACTGTATCTCCCCAGTTCACTGTATCTCCCCAGCTCACTGTATATCTCCCAAGTTCACTGTATCTCCCCAGCTCACTGTATATCTCCCCAGTTCACTGTATCTCCCCAGTTCACTGTATCTCCCCAGCTCACTGTATATCTCCCCAGTTCACTGTATCTCCCCAGTTCACTGTATCTCCCCAGTTCACTGTATCTCCCCAGCTCACTGTATATCTCCCCAGTTCACTGTATCTCCCCAGTTCACTGTATCTCCCCAGTTCACTGTATCTCCCCATTCACTGTATATCTCCCCAGTTCACTGTATATCTCCCCAGTTCACTGTATATCTCCCCAGTTCACTGTATCTCCCCAGTTCACTGTATCTCCCCAGCTCACTGTATATCTCCCCAGTTCACTGTATCTCCCCAGTTCACTGTATCTCCCCATTCACTGTATATCTCCCCAGTTCACTGTATATCTCCCCAGTTCACTGTATATCTCCCCAGCTCACTGTATCTCCCCAGTTCAATGTATCTCCCCATTCACTGTATATCTCCCCAGTTCACTGTATCTCCCCAGTTCACTGTATCTCCCCAGCTCACTGTATATCTCTCCCCAGTTCACTGTATCTCCCCAGTTCACTGTATATCTCCCCAGTTCACTGTACATCTCCCCAGTTTCACTGTACATCTCCCCAGTTCACTGTATATCTCCCCAGTTCACTGTATCTCCCCAGTTCACTGTATCTCCCCAGTTCACTGTATCTCCCCAGTTCACTGTATATCTCCCCAGTTCACTGTATCTCCCCATTCACTGTATCTCCCCAGTTCACTGTATCTCCCCAGTTCACTGTATATCTCCCCAGTTCACTGTATCTCCCCAGTTCACTGTATCTCCCCAGCTCACTGTATATCTCCCCAGTTCACTGTATCTCCCCAGTTCACTGTATCTCCCCAGCTCACTGTATATCTCCCCAGTTCACTGTATCTCCCCAGTTCACTGTATCTCCCCATTCACTGTACATCTCCCCAGTTCACTGTATCTCCCCAGTTCACTGTATCTCCCCAGCTCACTGTATATCTCCCCAGTTCACTGTATCTCCCCAGTTCACTGTATCTCCCCATTCACTGTACATCTCCCCAGTTCACTGTATCTCCCCAGTTCACTGTATCTCCCCAGTTCACTGTATATCTCCCCAGTTCACTGTATATCTCCCCAGTTCACTGTATATCTCCCCATTCACTGTACATCTCCCCAGTTCACTGTATCTCCCCAGTTCACTGTATCTCCCCAGTTCACTGTATTACTGTATCTCCCCAGTTCACTGTATCTCCCCATTCACTGTACATCTCCCCAGTTCACTGTATCTCCCCAGTTCACTGTATCTCCCCAGTTCACTGTATCTCTCCCATTCACTGTATATCTCCCCAGTTCGCTGTATATCTCCCCAGTTCACTGTATCTCCCCAGTTCACTGTATCTCCCCATTCACTGTATATCTCCCCAGTTCACTGTATCTCCCCAGTTCACTGTATCTCCCCAGTTCACTGTATCTCCCCATTCACTGTATCTCCCCAGTTCACTGTATATCTCCCCAGTTCACTGTATCTCCCCAGTTCACTGTATCTCCCCAGTTCACTGTATATCTCCCCAGTTCACTGTATCTCCCCATTCACTGTACATCTCCCCAGTTCACTGTATCTCCCCAGTTCACTGTATCTCCCCAGTTCACTGTATCTCCCCATTCACTGTACATCTCCCCAGTTCACTGTATCTCCCCATTCACTGTATCTCCCCAGTTCACTGTATCTCCCCATTCACTGTATATCTCCCCAGTTCACTGTATATCTCCCCAGTTCACGGTATATCTCCCCAGTTCACTGTATCTCCCCAGTTCACTGTATCTCCCCATTCACTGTATCTCCCCAGTTCACTGTATCTCCCCATTCACTGTATATCTCCCCAGTTCACTGTATATCTCCCCAGTTCACTGTATCTCCCCATTCACTGTATCTCCCCAGTTCACTGTATCTCCCCATTCACTGTATATCTCCCCAGTTCACGGTATATCCCCAGTTCACTGTATCTCCCCATTCACTGTATCTCCCCAGTTCACTGTATCTCCCCATTCACTGTATATCTCCCCAGTTCACTGTATCTCCCCAGTTCACTGTATCTCCCCAGTTCACTGTATCTCCCCAGTTCACTGTATCTCCCCAGCTCACTGTATATCTCCCCAGTTCACTGTATCTCCCCAGTTCACTGTATCTCCCCATTCACTGTATCTCCCCAGTTCACTGTATATCTCCCCCCATTCACTGTACATCTCCCCAGTTCACTGTATCTCCCCAGTTCACTGTATCTCCCCAGTTCACTGTATCTCCCCATTCACTGTATATCTCCCAGTTCACTGTATATCTCCCCAGTTCACTGTATATCTCCCCAGTTCACTGTACATCTCCCCAGTTCACTGTATCTCCCCAGTTCACTGTATCTCCCCATTCACTGTATCTCCCCATTCACTGTATCTCCCCAGTTCACTGTATCTCCCCAGTTCACTGTATCTCCCCAGTTCACTGTATATCTCCCCAGTTCACTGTATCTCCCCAGTTCACTGTATATCTCCCCAGTTCACTGTATATCTCCCCATTCACTGTACATCTCCCCAGTTCACTGTATATCTCCCCCAGTTCACTGTATCTCCCCAGTTCACTATATCTCCCCAGTTCACTGTATCTCCCCAGTTCACTGTATATCTCCCCAGTTCACTGTATCTCCCCAGTTCACTGTATCTCCCCATTCACTGTATATCTCCCCAGTTCACTGTATATCTCCCCAGTCACTGTATATCTCCCCAGTTCACTGTATATCTCCCCAGTTCACTGTATCTCCCCATTCACTGTACATCTCCCAGTTCACTGTATCTCCCCATCACTGTATATCTCCCCAGTTCACTGTATCTCCCCATTCACTGTACATCTCCCCAGTTCACTGTATCTCCCCATTCACTGTACATCTCCCCAGTTCACTGTATCTCCCCAGTTCACTGTATCTCCCCATTCACTGTACATCTCCCCAGTTCACTGTACATCTCCCCAGTTCACTGTATCTCCCCAGTTCACTGTATCTCCCCAGTTCACTGTATCTCCCCAGTTCACATCTCCCCAGTTCACTGTATCTCCCCAGTTCACTGTATATCTCCCCAGTTCACTGTATCTCCCAGTTCACTATATCTCCCCAGTTCACTGTATCTCCCCAGTTCACTATATCTCTCGAGTTCACTGTATCTCCCCAGTTTCACTGTATATCTCCCCAGTTCACATCTCCCCAGTTCACTGTATATCTCCCCAGTTCACTGGGAAGTGGTGCAGAAGACACCGATGCTCACAGTATCTCCCCAGTGGTGCAGAAGACACCGATGCTCACAGTATCTCCCCAGTGGTGCAGAAGACACCGATGCTCACAGTATCTCTCCAGTGGTGCAGAAGACACCGATGCTCACAGTATCTCCCCAGTGGTGCAGAAGACACCGATGTTCACAGTATCTCCCCAGTGGTGCAGAAGACACCGATGCTCACAGTATATCCCCAGTGGTGTAGAAGACACCGATGCTCACTGTATCTCCCCAGTGGTGCAGAAGACACCGATGCTCACAGTATATCCCCAGTGGTGCAGAAGACACCGATGCTCACAGTATCTCCCCAGTGGTGCAGAAGCTTTAGAATGTCCACTCTTCTGTCTGCTCTTAAAGACACTGGTACTCACTGCATCTCCCCAGTCTACAAAAAGTCTCGACTTGAAATTTATTGAAATTAAAGATTCGGCGCGAACAATCAACACACGCTTCCACTTGGAGTTGTTCCACGCCAAAGGTCATGCAGCCATGAGCATTTTGTCAGGGTACAGGAATGAGAGCAGACCAGCAACTTGCCAGTCAGCCAGGTCTGTGTTGTCACATCTGCCTGCCCGGCTATGCCCTTTCCATTATCTGTTTTCAGAGACAATCAAGATTGGGCGTGGCATGTCAGTTTATCTTGTAGATATTTGCACTGGTACAAGACATACCTTTCTTGGCCCTTCCAATCCGCCTGCTCATCCCCCCCACCCTCTACCCCCTCCTTCCCCTGCTCCTGTCCCCACCCAACCTCACTCTGCCCTCATTGTAGCGATACCGCAAGTCTTCCAGTGTCAATGTCACCAGCCAACCAGTTCGGTTCTGCTCTATGGCTGCGAGACCTGGAGAATGACCAAGGCAATAAAGCAAAATATTCAGACCTTCATCAACACCTGTCTGAGGCGCATCTTCAAAATCAGATGGCCAGAAAAAAAAAAATCAAAAATGAAGATCTGTGGAAGCAAGCAGGACAGGAACCAGTGGCCAAGCAGATTCTGCGGAGGAAGTGGGGCTGGATTGGACACACTCTCAGGAAGCCAGCATCCAGCACCACACGCCAAGCCCTGACATGGAACCCGCAGGGGAAAAGGAAGAGAGGCCGACCTCGCAGCAGCTGGAGGCGAGACACTGAGGCAGAGATGAGAGGCAGGGGACCAACTGGACAGGCATTCAGCGAGCAGCCCAGAACCGAGTGCGATGGCGGAGTGTTGTCGATGTCCTATGCTCACCCTTGAGCTATGGGCCTAAGTAAGTAAGCAAGTCCCCAGCCAACGCCTCTCTGCCCTCATTGTAGCAATGCCGCAAGTCTTTCAGTGTCAGTTCCATTTCCACCTTCTGCCAGTTGTTTTTCTCCCTTTTCTGGTTCTCTCCCTTTCTGTTTTTACCTTATTCAAATGTTCCTTTTAATACCGTTGGCTGTTGTTTTGTTCGTTTGT
>JADBJO010000589.1:557500-565000 GCA_016801955.1 Conus betulinus
TTTTTTTTGCCTGAAGAAGACCCAAAAGGTCGAAATGCATTGTGTTTTGTCCTGTACTTTGTTTGTCTGTGTCCTTTGCGGTGACTAACCTCTTCTCTTTCTCTAATTTTGCTTCATTTTCCGCCTTCAGTCACTCATTTTGGAACTAACTTCATTTTGGAAGAACTTAAGATGATAGATCGAAAGATGAACGACCTAGAAGAATTAAAGAAATATTGCAATGGAAAGAATGTATATTCGATTTAGATATCAGCCCTTTGGATGTGTATTGTGTTTTCACGTCACCTAGTAGTTGATTAAAACAGACAGCCACACGCGGAATGGATGGCTTAGATGGTAAAATCCTTAAGCTATCTGCACCAATAATAGCAGAATTTTTAACTTACAGTTATAACCTCTCCATAGACAATGTTTTTCTAGATGCCTTTAAAAAAAAAAAGCAAACATTTTTATCAATACAAATATCAGGAAACACAACTGATCCATCAAACTGCAGACCTATCTCGATTCTATTTGTTCTTTCTAAGCCATTAGAATTGCACATGAATAAGGTCTCCTCACCCATGCAATAAAATATGAATTAAATCCATCCAAATAAATCGGAATTCAGAGAATATCATTCATGCCACACAGCGCTTGCCAAACTAATAGACAGATGGCTTTTAAACACATGTTTAACAAACTATTGTCATGAGTTCTTTTTGTAGACTTCGCTAAAGCTTTTGATGTCATAAATTATGAACTTTCGCTCAGAAAACTAAGAATTTATAAGCTATCTTTTAAAACACTGAAATTGATTTCATCTTTTCTTTCTAACAGACAACAAATTGTAAATGCATTTCAAGCTAATGTTCTTCCCAACAAGTTGGGTGTCCCACCAGGATCAGTATTAGGTCCTCTGCTATTTTCATTTTACATTCATGATTTGCCATTATACTTGATAACAAACACTGAAATGTTTACTGATGATATTACTTTAGATACGAGTAATTGTAACGCCAAACAGGTTTACAATGACATCCAGGAAAACATAACTCTGTTGCTTAAATGGACACAGTTCAACCACATGGCTTTCCATCCTCAGAAAACTAAATTTATGATGATAACTACGAGACAGAAACGTCAAAACCTTTTCTTTTTTTTTACCAGTACTTTGCATTTCTAATGACAAAATCGAAGAAGTATCCAGTCGCAAAGTCTTAGGGATAGATAATAATCTGTCCTGGTCAAAACACACTTAGAACTTTTATTTAGAAACGTTGCAAGAAAACTGTATCCACTGAAAAAAGATTAAGAACTTCTTAGATTTACATTTAAGAAAATCATTTTTTAATCACTCTTATATTCAGCCTATTATTGACTATGCCTCAACATTTTGGGACTCAGCTAGCAACAATTTACTGAAACCACTGGTTAGCATTCACAAAAGAGTTGTCAAAGTAACGTTAGGTTAAGACATGTTCACTGGTAGACTCGGACTACAACCAAGAAGGCATCCTTCCACTTACAAACCACTTATCATTAAAATAAAGGACTTCTCATGCGTAAGATACTCAATGGAGATGTTTCATTTTTATCTGACAAATATGTACACTTTTTAACGACTACCGACATTTACATTGAATAAACCTCCCCTTTGCAACAATTACGTTATACAGATCTAGTCTGGCGTATTCCGGAGGTTGGCTATGGGATGATATTTGTCAAAAACTAGAGAAATGAACCACATGTTGACAAATTCACATCCAGTTTTCGCGAGTATTTGATGAAAGTCTCAGAGATCTGACTCTACTTCACCCCAAAGCGAATTGATCATTCTCAGTTTAGATTTTTAAAAAATGTAATGAAAGTTTTCAAATCTGACTACACTCTACATCAAACTTCATACATCCTTCTCATTCTGTGTCATTATTTTTATTATTATTGTTTCCATCGTAGCCCATTCCGCGTTTTTAGGCGGGCGAGTGTGTTCATCCTCTTTATTTCAGAGTCTTTCTCCCCCTTTATTCCCCCGCCTGACTACTTGTCGGTCGATCGGGTCGTCGGTCGGTCTGTCTGTCTGTCTGTCTGTCTGTCTGTCTGTCTGTCTGTCTCTCTCTCTGCTCTCTCTCTCTCTCTCTCTCTCTCTGTCTCCTCTCTCTCTCTCTCTCTCTCTCGCTCTCCGCCCTGTTCATTTTTTTTTCAAATGTAATCATGTATTGTTTTTTTGCTTTTTTTCATATGTATTGTTTTTTGATTTTTGTTTCTGATATATTTTTGTTCGTGCCTAGAGGGCTGGATGCAAAAAAGAAACGTAATTATGCTTATTCCATTACCGTCTCAAAATAAAATTCGTTCGTGTGTTCGTTCTGTCTGTCTGTCTATTTACCTGTCCATCTATTTATTTAGCTGTCTATCTCTCCATCCGGTCTGTCTGTCTGTCTATCTATCTCTGTGTGTATCTATCTCCATCTAAATATCTACCCACCTATCTATCTATTTTTATCTATCCGTTTTCATATCTGTCTACATGTTTCCCTGTTCTTTTGGCAATCCATCTGTCTGCCCCCCCCCCCCCCCCCCCCCCCCCCCCCCCAATCTCGCTTACCTTCTCCCTCCACCCCCTCTCTCTCTCTCTCTCTCTCTCTCTCTCTCTCTCCATCTACTGACTTCTCACTTCCCCTGCCTTGTTCTCACCCCACGGTCTGTTTGCTTCATTGTTTGTCTTTAATTTTTTTCGTCTTTCTATCTGGAGTGAATTTCATTGTTTGTCTTTAATTTTTCATCTTTCTACCTGGAGTGAATTTCATTGTTTGTCTTTAAATTTTTTCGTCTTTCTACCTGGAGTGAATATTCATTGCTTGTCTTTAATTTTTTCATCTTTCTACCTGGAGTGAATTTCATTGTTTGTCTTTAATTTTTTCGTCTTTTCTACCTGGAGTGAATTTTCATTGTCTTTGATTTTTTCGTCTTTTCTACCTGGAGTGAATTTTTCATTGTCTTAATTTTTTTCGTCTTTCTACCTGGAGTGAATTTTTATTGTCTTTAATTTTTCGTCTTTTCTACCTGGAGTGAATTTTCATTGTCTTAATTTTTCGTCTTTCTACCTGGAGTGAATTTCATTGTTTGTCTTTAATTTTTCGTCTTTCTACCTGGAGTGAATTTCATTGTTTGTCTTTAATTTTTCGTCTTTCTACCTGGAGTGAATTTCATTGTTTGATTCTCATCATTTTTACGACTTTTCTGTTAAGAGTCAAACTGCGAACATCTTTGTCTTTAAATTTGGTTTCTTTTCAAGGAGTATTTTTTTTTTGTCTTTGTCTTAAGTTTGAGCGACTTTCCACTAAGAGTGAAATTCTTTGTTTCGTTCATCCACCAACTGAATTACAAATGAACAAGGCCTGTTAGTGTTTAGAGATGTGCTGGATTTTTTAAAACTGGCTGGATTGTTTAATTCATTCACTTGTCCTTTTAGTTTTATCACAATTCTTCCTTTTTTTTTTTTCGTCCCCAACTTTGTGATTTCTAACTTGCTGACAACAGGAAAGAGTGAGAGACTGGAATGAGGGAGAGGGGATGAAGGAAATGTGTTGCAGAGAGAGAGAGAGAGAGAGAGAGAGAGAGAGAGAGAGAGAGAGAGAGAGAGAGAGAAAAAAAGGGGAGGGGGTGGGCAGCTAACAATGTGCAGATGAGGTAGAAGCGATGAAGAGGGGGAGAGGGTGATCTAATGGAAGAGGGAGAAGGGCCGGTGGAAGCTGGTTGTTTGGAGCAGCGCTGTACTCATTCCATTTAATTTGCTGAGAGGGGAAATCCACAGGAAGTGCTGTACACAGCCATTCCAGGGAAGTTACACTTTGGTGGATAATCCTTCGGCTGTCGCTCCAGCCTCCTCCCCCCTTCCTCCCCCAGCCCCTCCTCTCTCTATCTCTCTCTCTCTCTCTTGCCCCCCCCTCTCTCTCTGTCTCTCTCTCTCTCTCTCTTGCCCCCTCTCTCTCTCTCTCTCTGTCTCTCTCTCTCTCTGCCACTTTCCTAAAGTTACTGTTTCGTGGATAATCTTTCCCCTGACGCTTCATGCTGTCTGTCTGTCCCCTCTCCCTCCCCTTCCCTCTCTTTCGTTTGGGGGCAGTGCGCTGCTTCGTTGCGGAGTGCGGAGACGTGGTTAGCAGAGCCTGGGACCGAAGCCAGACAACCTTCGGCAGAACAGACTGAACGTTCTTCTGGGCACGAATGCGCATGGACAGGAAGGGCGCCTCGGCAGACGGGCAGACGATTCCTTCATCTCCTCGGCAACCGATGCTTTCAGACATTATAGGTTCGTTTCAGTGCATGCAGTCCAGGAATTCTGTAATGAACTGTAAACTAGCTGACATGAAAAACAGTATAAAGGAATTGAAAGATCAATGTTCTGCTTTGTCTCGAGGTGTGAGTGCTTTGAGGGAGGAAGCAGGGTTCTTGCAAAAAAAAAAAAAATCAAATTTGGAAAAACAAAATTCTGATCTTTTAGCAAAAGTGGAACAGTTAGAACGAATCATTGACGATCCCGAATCCCGTTCTAAGCGCAAAAAACCTTTTCTGTGGCACAAAGAGAGATCAGAATGAAACCAATGAACAATCAGAGGGCAAAGTGCAGGATATCCTCACAGATAAACTGACTATGACCCAGACCGTCGTCGAATTTGACTGAGTCCATAACTTTAACCCCAAACAAGACTGTCCTATCGTTGTTGGTTGTTCATCTTAGAGAATTAAATTAAAACTCCTCAAACGAAAAGGAAGCTAAAAGGCATCAACATTTGTTGAGGTGTATTGTTCTTTCCGCAGAGATCCAACGCAAACTGTCCCCACACTTAAAAACAGGCAAAGTCAGAGGGGGAAAGAGTTTTTTGATCAGCTGGTCATCGAGGGAAAGAAGTATTTGCCAGATGACCATGACTGTCTTATAGAAAGCAGACAGGCACAAGGCCGGCCAGCTGGTAATAATTGTCCATCACAGTATGTCGGAGAAAGAGGGACCCGCCTTACACCTGCACCGGTAAAAACCGCCTGTCACTTAACCAATGACACACCTAACCTCAGCTCGATGTGCGGTAGTAAGTATGCTGAACAGCATGACAAAATCACGTGCGGACACATGAATGCACAGCGTGTACAACTTTGTAACACACCCTTTTCCTTCCCTTTCTGCCTTGAATGTAAATGGTTTGTTTTCACAACTTTTGGATTCTGATTTCATATCTTTGTGATTTTGATTTTGTCTGTTTCAGTCAAACATTCAGGAACGAATGCAGGCCCGATGCGTTGTTAGGGTATTCTGCATTTCACAAGTCAGCCGTGAAATTTTCAAAACATGACAGGCGAGTTGCTGTCTGGAAAGAAACGCGTCGTCTTGGTACAGTGCCATCCGTGTTGTTGTTACTGTTGTTGTTGTTGTTGACGTTGACGTTTGTTGTTCTTGCGTATATTTTGTTTCACCGGTCAAACTGGATTTTCGTGATATCTATTCACTTACTGTTCTAAAGATCTGTCTCTCTCTCCGTCTCTGTCTCTTTCTCTCTCTCGTTCGCTCGCTCACTCACACACACCACTCTCCTCTCTCTCTCTCTCTCTCTCTCTCTCTCTCTCTCTCTCTCTCTCTCTGTGTGTGTGTGTGTGTGTGTGTGTGTGTGTGTGTGTGTAACTAGCTACCTGTCTGTATGTCCATGTTGTTTTACAAGTTCAGCTACCTATTATAATTTGAAGTGGTCAAACACCGTACCTCCACTTTCATACTCTTTAACCTGAATATGCCTTACTACGCTCATAATTATTGTGTCTCCCCACCCTCACCCCCATCTACATCCGTGATAAGACTGCGCCTGAGCTGATAAAGAGGTCACGCCGTCCTGCGCTTACGTCGACATGAGGGTGCAGCTGGTGCTTGCAGCCTCAGGTGTTCTGCAGTAAGGATAAAGACGAAGCCAGACATGATGGTTTATCTCCACTCAAGCGTAGCAGCGATAACGGGTGCGCTACTTTCTTTTCTTTTTCTTTTTTTTGTTTTTGAGGGGGGGGGGGGGGGGGGGGGAGGAGGAGATGGTGCTATCTCGGGTCCGCCGGCCTACGTTGTCTGAGGAGTTGGTATCTGTAGGGACCTGATTGGTCCAGCGGATATAGCCTTGTTCCCTTGCCGAAGTGTCTAGGTTCAAGGCCTGCTTGCGACTGTCCAGTTAGGGATTTTCTCTTCGGAGTTCACATCTTTGGCAGCTTTAACCGCCTTTCTTTAACATCGAATGAGATTTTAAACTGAATTTGCTTGTGTGACTACGGGTATTAAATGCAGAAAGGAAAAGAGATATGCTTGTACGCATGTTAAACGCTGTTCTAGGCTTCAAGACGACGTCAAAAAGATATGCGCACACTGAGAGTGAGTAGGCATCTTTTCTCCGAAGACGGAATGTACTTACCTGAATGGTGGGATAAAAAATGGTCGCAGACGTAAAAACAATGAATAAAGACAACGACCCCCCCCAACCCGCATGCCCTCCTCCACCCATACACTCCCCCACTTTCCCTCAAATCTACGTTATCTTACAAGTAGCCTATTCAAATGTCTGTGGTGGGTCAAATTTGAATGTGTGGTTTTATCTCAGTTGCTCCATTATTCAGATGATATCACACACACACACACACACACACACACACACACACACACACACACACACACACACACTAGCGCGCGTTTTTTTTTTTTTTTTGTGTGTGTGTGTGTGTGTGTGTGTGTGTTGTTCTTATGTTACTAACACAGGAATCTGTTACTTTTACTAGCATGAAATTAGATGGAACCTAGACACGCAATCTCCATTGCGTCAGCTTCAAGTGACCCCAGGACCGAAGAGCGAAAGTGGAGTGACTGGACCGCCAGACGAAGAGAACAAACCCTATACAAAGTAGACGCAATGCGTTTCGACCAATTGGTCTTGTTCAGGCAGAACAAACAGTATTACAAACATCAGACAGACGGTGACTCAGCTTTTCGATCTTACTGGGTCAACTGAACTTGTGGGAGAAAACGTAGGAGTAAAGGGAAGACTTGGAGGAGTTGGAGAGATAGATGTGTTTAAATAGCAATAATGATAATAATGACAATAGTGATGATGATGATGATGATGATGATGACTATGACGACAATGCTGATTATTATGATGATATCATTATTATTATCAGTAATATTCTGACAACATGGCATCTGGAAGCACAAAAACTAGAGGTGCAAAGTCCCAACATATAACACCGACATCGTTCTCTTTCTTTCTTTCTTTCTTCTTTTTCTTTTTCTTCTTTCTTCTTCCTTTTCTTTCTTTCTTCTTTCTTTCTTTCTTTCTTTCTTTCTTACCTTTTGCCTGTCTCTGTATTTTGTTGTTGTTTTGCATCTGCTGCTGCTCCTATTCTTATCTCTCCGCCCCTCCCTTTTTTTCCACTGTGTGAAATGAAAAGTCTGTAAGGATACCACAGTCGAAAAAAAAAAAAAAAAAAAAAAAGAAG
>JADBJO010000589.1:575917-588417 GCA_016801955.1 Conus betulinus
CTGTCCAAGAGCAATCTTTTTAAAATTAGAAAGAATTCAAAATTAAAGCAATGTGATTGATCCTGGGAACCACAAAGGACACACATCAGTTGAAACTATGCAATACCTGCTTGACCTTCCTTCAATGCAGACAAGACACAAGCTGGAACAGGTGAAGACCTATTTCAGAGCACTTGCAAAAATCCCCCAAAACCCACTATATGCGGCGGTCATGGAAAACAAAAGACGCTCGCCTAGGACGTCGCAGATCATGAATGGAACAGGCAGAAAGTATACAGCTTGTGTGTGCCAGTTAGCAGAACTTAAAGAAACTAAGGAATGGGAAAAGTATTAAGACCACTTCAAATACCCCTATCATATTGCCAACGCTCCAGAACTTGGAAGACACTGTTGAGAACGGTCAGAAGACAAAACCAACGCAGAAATTCAGATGCAGGTAGAAAACCTAGGCACAAACAGTACATATTGTTTATATACACTGACGATTCCGTCACCGAAGTATAGTCAAGCTGGGGATACACAGTGAAGCAAAATGGCCGGACTATCCAGAAAGACAATGGTGCATACAGTTGAACAACTTCAAGCCTGACAATGAAGGTAGAAGCAGTGACTCAAGCAATCCACTGGCTCTCACCCACAGAGCAGTTCAAAACTCAACATGTCATGATTCTGACTGACTCTATGAATCTACTTTAAAAAGGGGAGAATAGAATGGGAAGCCCTGCTTGACATGAAGTATTAAACAATCTTCCATCGGAGACACTGATATGGATGTACTGCCCTTGGCATGTAAGTGTTAAAGCAAATGAGTGAACAGACACAATGGCAGGCCAGCAAACAATAAGAACTGGATTACAGCTGGGCCGATCTGATGTGACAAGAAGTCACTTTAACAAGCAAGAGCAAAGTCACTACGCCATAGACCATATTTCAGATCTGGACATCAAGAGAAGTGGCCGCACATCCAGACTTAAAGGAAGAGCAAGAAAACATCACCAACCGAAGGCCAACACCGCTAAGACTCCTAGAGAATGGTGCAGACTCATACTGGGCCTTTCCAATAACAGACGCAAACGACCAAACACATGTCAATTGAGGTTAGACGTTGAAGGTCTCAGGGACCCTGCTGTATACTGTACATGTGTGTTCGCAGGTGGGTGTGCATCGGTTGGGTGATATAGGGTGTGTGAATTGGGAGAGTTCAAAGATGTGAGTTTGTATGTGTTGGCGTGCGTGCGTGCGTGCGCGCGTGTGTGTGTGTGTGTGTGTGCTGTGTGTGTGTGTGTGTGTGTGTGTGTGTGTGTGTGTGCGTGTGTGTGTGTGTGTGTGTGTGTGTGTGTGTGTGTGTGTGTGTGTGTGTGTGTGTGTGTGTGCATGCGCACCATGTTGTTGATGTTGTTGTCGTCGTTGTTGTAACTGTTATTGTTGTTTCTTGTTCTTCTATGTCATTTTCTGAACATTTATTTCCCACGAACAATCAAAGATGCATCCACGCGCACGCATAAACAAACACGTGTGCGCGCGCGCGCGCAACACACACACACACACACACACACACGCGCGCGGCGCGCGCGCGCGCGCGCGCGCACACACACATACACACACAAACACGCACACACGCACACACACACACACACACACACACACACACACACACACACGCACATGCGTGCATGCGCACATATATACACACGCGCGATCATACATGCACACACACGCGCGCGTACGCACACACGTGCACACACGCATGCATATACGCCCATATACATAGGCACACACACATACACATACACATGTACACGTGCAAGTGCAGATGCGTGCGTGGCGAAGCATGCTCACACAAGCCCACAAATCACAGACACGTATACATATGCACATCTGCACACTCACTCACACGCACGCACATGCTCACGTACACCGTATACACTGCACGTACACACTGGCCCCCAATGCGCTCGCCCTGCTGCAGCTCCAGCACTGCAGAGAACAGGGGGCAATTGATTTCAGGCCACTAGAGGCAACCTACCGGAAACGCTGCTCTGGTGCCGAGCCACTCTGGTAGTGCTTAGTGGAGCCTTTGTTAATGTCAGCTACTGCAGGAGACTACCATTTCCGATAGTTCCCTACAGCCGATAATAATGACATGGCCCGTGGCTAGCCTGAGTGGGGGAGGATATAATAATGACATGGCCCCTGGCTAGCCTGAGTGAGGGAGGACATAATAATGACATGGCCTATGGCTAGCCTGAGTGAGGGGAGGACATATGACATATAATGACATGGCCCCTGGCCAGCCTGAGTGAGGACATAATAATGACATGGCCCCTGGCCATGACATGGCCCGTGGCTAGCCTGGATGAGGACATAATAATGACATGGTCCGTGGCCAGCCTGAGTGAGGGAGGACATAATAATGACATGGCCCATGGCTAGCCTGAGTGAGGGAGGACATAATAATGACATGGCCCCTGGCTAGCCTGAGTGAGGGAGGACATAATAATGACATGGCCTGTGGCCAGCCTGGGTGAGGGAGAACATAGTAATGACATGGCCCGTGGCCAGCCTGGGTGAGGGAGGACATAGTAATGACATGGCCCGTGGCTAGCCTGAGTGAGGGTCCCGCAGCGAAAAGCGTAGCCACGTTTGTGTAACAAACAGCCCCCATGATGTAACAAAAGCCCCCATGATGTAACAACAGCCCCCATGATGTAACAACAGCCCCCATGATGTAACAACAGCCGCTATCACTTGGCACGTACCTCTGTAAAGTGCCGTCATTACTCCACTCCCAATTCGCTCCCCGACAGGTGAAACAGGGCACATACGTAAACTCACCTCCATGGAAGAAAATCCAGACCGACCTCCCCCTTTGTTTTGAAATCCTCCCCCTCCCCCATTTCAGATTTTCAAAGTGTTTAGGGCGATTAAACGTATCAATAACAGCACAATGCGTCTCTGAATATGAGGGGGGGGGGGGGGGGGGGGGGGAGATTCTGGATATAAGCCAGAAATACCTTCCATCCTGTTCCCAAAACCAATTCCCATTGAGAGATGTGTGGCCCAGTCCAGAAATATCCCATGGAGAATATTTTATGATAAGCATGTGCCCACGTCCACCCTACCTGCCACAGTGGGCAGGTGAGTTTAGGTACGCGCATATATTCGCTCCACGGGCCGTTTCTGCACTATGCCCAAAATCGTCCGCGCGGGAAAGGCTTTGTGGGTGAAAGCGATTTCAGCACGTTACACCGGCGATTTTTTGACACGTACTCATCACGTAGAGAGAAAGTCGACACTGAAGTCACTACGAGAAAGTCCAAAGGATTTGAGACGACGTTTTCTTTCAATGATCAATGAGGTTAGGGAAGACGATGCCACTAAATACCACTATGGTCTGAGACTACATGTCAGGGCTGAAGTCCAGGGCCGACGATTCTTCGGTCCTGGTACAGGCACTTATGAAGAAACGCCAGGCTGGAGAATACCATCCTGGGTGCCAGGAGAAAAAGACTCAGAAGAAGCACCAAACAGAAGAGGAGGGGAGGACAAACATCAGGGGAGAAGACAGCCCGTCCCTAGCCAGCGGGTAGAAAGCGTAGAGAACCCTAACAGATGGAGAATATTGCGGGTAGAAGGCCGTAGAGAACCGTGACAGATGGAAGAATATTGCGGGTAGAAGGCCGTAGAGAACCGTAGCAGATGGAATAATATTGCGGGTAGAAGGCCGCAGAGACTCGTAGCAGATGGAAGATATATAGCGGGTAGAAGGCCGTAGAGAACCGTAGCAGATGGAAGAATACAGCGGGTAGAAGGCCGTAGAGACCCGTAGCAGATGGGAAGAATACAGCGGGTAGAAGACCGTAGAGAACCGTGACAGATGGAAGAATATTGTGGGTAGAGGGGCCGTAGAGACTCGTAGCAGATGGAAGAATATAGCGGGTAGAAGAAGGCCGTAGAGAACCGTAACAGATGGAAGAATAGGCCGTATAGCGGGGGTAGAAGGCCGTAGAGAACCGTAGCAGATGGAAGAATATAGCGGGTAGAAGGCCGTAGAGAACCGTGACAGATGGAAGAAGGCGGGTAGAAGGCCGCAGCAGATGGAAGAATATAGCGGGTAGAAGGCCGTAGAGAAACCGTAGCAGATGGAGGAATATAGCGGGTAAAGACCGTAGAGAACCCGTAGCAGATGGAAGAATATTGCCAAGAAGCTCTGGTACCTCGACAATCCGTGGTCGTGGGTACCAGATAACTGACGGTATTGATGATGTTCATGATGATGATTATATTCCGTTCTTTTTTAGTCGATCAATCAATCAATGAATCAGTCAATAATCCACCAGTCAATCAATCAATCAAATCATTAGTTTTCATTTTTTGTTTTGTTTTCTTTCGTCATAGGGTGGTATATAACAACAAAAATTTTCTTTTTCTTTACTCTTTTTTCTTCTCTTTTCTCTGTTTTTTTTCTTTCTTCTTCCTTCTTTTTTTTTTTTTTTTTTCGACTGTGGTATCCTTACAGACTTTTCATTTCACACAGTGGAAAAAAAAAGGGAGGGGCGGAGAGATAAGAATAGGAGCAGCAGAGATGCAAAACAAACAACAAAATACAGAGACAGGCAAAAGGTAAGAAAGAAAGAAAGAAAGAAAGAAAGAAGAAAGGAAGAAAGGAAGAAAGAAAGAAAAGAAAGAAAGAAAGAAAGAAAGAAAAGAGAACGATGTCGGTGTTATATGTTGGGACTTTGCACCTCTAGTTTTTGTGCTTCCAGATGCCATGTTTGTCAGAATATTACTGATAATAATAATGATATCATCATAATAATCAGCATTGTCGTCATAGTCATCATCATCATCATCATCATCATCACTATTGTCATTATTATCATTATTGCTATTTAAACACATCTATCTCTCCAACTCCTCCAAGTCTTCCCTTTACTCCTACGTTTTTCTCCACAAGTTCAGTTGACCCCGTAAGATCGAAAAGCTGAGTCACCGTCTGTCTGATGTTTGTAATACTGTTTTGTTCTGCCTGAACAAGACCAATTGGTCGAAACGCATTGCGTCTACTTTGTATAGGGGTTTGTTCATCTTCGTCTGGCGGTCCAGTCACTCCACTTTCGCTCTTTCGGTCCTGGGGTCACTTGAAGCTGACGCAATGGAGATTGCGTGTCTAGGTTCCATCTAATTTCATGCTAGTAAAAGTAACAGATTCCTGTGTTAGTAACATAAGAACAACACACACACACACCACACACACAAAAAAAAAAAAAAAAAACGCGCGCTAGTGTGTGTGTGTGTGTGTGTGTGTGTGTGTGTGTGTGTGTGTGTGTGTGTGTGTGTGATTATCATCTGAATAATGGAGCAACTGAGATAAAAACCACACATTCAAATTTGACCCACCACAGACATTTGAATAGGCTACTTGTAAGATAACGTAGATTGAGGGAAAGGGAAAGTGGGGGAGTGTATGGGTGGAGGAGGGCATGCGGGTTTGGGGGGGGGTCGTTGTCTTTATTCATTGTTTTACGTCTGCGACCATTTTTTATCCCACCATTCAGGTAAGTACATTCCGTCTTCGGAGAAAAGATGCCTACTCACTCTCAGTGTGCGCATATCTTTTTGACGTCGTCTTGAAGCCTAGAACAGCGTTTAACATGCGTACAAGCATATCTCTTTTCCTTTCTGCATTTAATACCCGTAGTCACACAAGCAAATTCAGTTTTAAAATCTCCATTCGATGTTAAAGAAAGGCGGTTAAAGCTGCCAAAGATGTGAACTCCGAAGAGAAAATCCCTAACTGGACAGTCGCGCAAGCAGGCCTTGAACCTAGACACTTCGGCAAGGGAACAAGGCTATATCCGCTGGACCAATCAGGTCCCTACAGATACCAACTCCTCAGACAACGTAGGGCCGGCGGACCCGAGATAGCACCATCTCCTCCTCCCCCACCCCCCCCCCCCCCCTCAAAAAACAAAAAAAGGAAAAGAAAAGAAAGTAGCGCACCCGTTATCGCTGCTACGCTTGAGTGGAGAGATAACCCATCATGTCTGGCTTCGTCTTTATCCTTACTGCAGAACCAACTGAGGCTGCAAGCACCAGCTGCACCCTCATGTCGACGTAAGCGCAGACGGCGTGACCTCTTTATCAGCTCAGGCGCAGTCTTATCACGGATGTAGATGGGGGTGAGGGTGGGGAGACACAATATTATGACGCGTAGTAAGGCATATTCAGGTTAAAGAGTATGAAAGTGGAGGTACGGTGTTGGACCACTTCAAATTATATAGGGTAAGCGGAAATGTAAAACACATGGACATCACAGGACAGGTAGCTAGGTACAAACACACAACACACACACCACACACACACACACACAGAGAGAGAGATTGAGATGAGAGGAGGAGGGACGAGAGAGAGAGAGAGCGGAGAGAGTTGAGAGTACACGTGTGGAGCCGGAGAGGGAGATATGAGGAAGCGAGAGAGAGAGAGAGTCGAGGGAGTGTGTGTGTGTGAGCGATGCGAGCGAACGAGGCAAGAGAAAAGGACAGAGACGGCAGAGAGGACCAGATCTTAGAAACAGTAAGTGAATTGAATATCACGAAAATCCCAGTTTGACCGGTGAACAAAATATACGCAAGAACAACAACAACGTCAACGTCAACAACAAACAACAACAGTAACAACACACACGGATGGCAAGACTGTACCAAGACGAACGCGTTCTTTCCAGACAGCAAACTCGCCGTCATGTTTGAAAATTTCACGGCCTGACTTGTGAAATGCAGAATACCCTAACAACGCAATCGGGCCTGCATTCGTTCCTGAATGTTTGACTGAAACAGACAAAATCAAATTCACAAAGATATGAAATCAGAATCCAAAAGTTGTGAAAACAAACCATTTACATTCAAGCAGAAAGGAAAGGTGGTTTTACAAAGTTGTACACGCTGTGCATTCATGTGTCCGCACGATGATTTTGTTATGCTGTTCAGCATACTTTACTACTAACGCACATCGAGAGCTGAGGTTTTAGGTGTCATAAATGGTGTTAAGTGACAGGCGGTTTTTACCCGGTGCAGGGTGTAAGGGGTCCCTCTTTTCTCCGACATACTGTGATGGACAATTATTACCAGCTGGCCGGCCTTGTGCCTGTCTGCTTCTATAAGGACAGTCATGGTCATCTGGCAAATAACTTCTTCCCTCGAGACCAGCTGATCAAAAAACTCTTTCCCCCTCTGACTTTGCCGGTTTTAAGTGTGGGGACACGTTTGCGTTGGATCTCTGCGGGAAAGAACAATACACCTCAACAAAATGTTGATGCCTTTTAGCTTCCCTTTTTCGTTTGAGGAGTTTTAATTTAATTCTCTAAGATGAACAACCAACAAACGATAGGACAGTCTTGTTTGGGGTTAACAGTTATGGACTCAGTCAAATTTCGACGGTCTGGGGTCATAGTCAGTTTATCTGTGAGGATATCCTGCACTTTGCCCTCTGATTGTTCATTGGTTTCATTCTGATCTCTCTTTGTGCCACAGAAAAGGTTTTTTGCGCTTAGAACGGGATTCGGGATCGTCAATGATTCGTTCTAACTGTTCCACTTTTGCTAAAGATCAGAATTTTGTTTTTCCAAATTTGATTTTTTTTTTTTGCAAGAACCCTGCTTCCCTCCCTCAAAGCACTCACACCTCGCGACAAGACAAAGCATGAACATTGATCTTTCAATTCCTGTATACTGTTTTTCATGTCAGCTAGTTTACAGTTCATTACAGAATTCCTGGACTGCATGCACTGAAACGAAACCTATAATGTCTGAAAGCATCGGTTGCCGAGGAGATGAAGGAATCGTCTGCCCGTCTGCCGAGGCGCCCTTCCTGTCCATGCGCATTCGTGCCCAGAAACCGTTCAGTCTGTTCTGCCGAAGGTTGTCTGGCTTCGGTCCCAGGCTCTGCTAACCACGTCTCCGCACTCCGCAACGAAGCAGGCGCCACTGCCCCCAAACGAAAGAGAGGGAAGGGGAGGGAGAGGGGACAGACAGACAGAAAAAAACATGAAGCGTCAGGGGAAAGATTATTCCACGAAACAGTAACTTTAGGAAAGTGGCAGAGAGAGAGAGAGAGAGAGAGGAGAGAGACAGAGAGAGAGAGAGAGAACCGGGGGCACGGAGAGGAGAGAGAGACAGAGAGAGAGAGGGGGGGCAAGCAGAGATGAGAGAGATAGAGAGAGAGGAGGGGCTTTGGGAGGAAGGCAGGCTGGAGCGAACAGCGAAGATTAATCCACCCAAGAAGTGTACTACTTCCCTGGAATGGCTGTGTACAGCCACTTCCGGTGGATTTCCCCGTCTCAGCAAATTAAATGAATGAGTACAGCGCTGACTCCAAACACCCGCTTCCACCCGGCCCTCCTTCTCCCTCTTCCATTGATCACCTCTCCCCTCTTCATCGCTCTAACCTCAGATCGCAACTTGTTAGATGCCCAAACCCCCCTCCCCTTTTTTGTTACTCCTCTCTCGCTCTCTCTCCTCTACGCTCTCTCTCTTCCTTCTCTCTCTCCACCTGCCAACACATTTACTTCCATCCCCGTCTCCCTCATTCCCAGTCTTCACTCTTTCCTGTTGTCAGCAAGTTTAGAAATCACACAAAGTTAGTTGGGATGGGACACCCTGAAAAAAAAAAAAAAAAAAATAAATAAAACAAAAAAAAAAAAACTACCCGATAAAAAAAAAAACAAAAAAAAAAAAAAAAAAAAATAAAAAAAAAAAAAAAAAAAAAAAAAAAAAAAGGAAAGAAGAGGAAAAAAAAAAAAACAAAAAAAAAAAAAAAAAATAAAAAAAAAAAAAAAAAAAAAAAAAAAAAAAAAAAAAAAAAAAAATAAAACAAAAAAAAAAAAAAAAAAAAAAAAAAAAAAAAAAAGGAACAGGCCTTGTTCATTTGTAATTCATTGGTGGATGAACGAAACAAAGAATTTTCACCTCTTAGTGGAAAGTCGCTCAAACTTAAGACAAAGACAAAAAAAAAAAATACTCCTTGAAAAGAAACCAAATTTAAAGACAAAGATGTTCGCAGTTTGACTCTTAACAGAAAGTCGTAAAAATGATGAGAATCAAACAATGAAATTCACTCCAGGTAGAAAGACGAAAAAATTAAAGACAAACAATGAAATTCACTCCAGGTAGAAAGACGAAAAATTAAAGACAAACAATGGAAATTCACTCCAGGTAGAAAGACGAAAAATTAAAGACAATGAAAATTCACTCCAGGTAGAAAGACGAAAAATTAAAGACAATAAAAATTCACTCCAGGTAGAAAGACGAAAAATTAAAGACAATGAAAATTCACTCCAGGTAGAAAGACGAAAAATCAAAGACAATGAAAATTCACTCCAGGTAGAAAGACGAAAAATTAAAGACAAACAATGAAATTCACTCCAGGTAGAAAGATGAAAAATTAAAGACAAGCAATGAATATTCACTCCAGGTAGAAAGACGAAAAATTAAAGACAAACAATGAAATTCACTCCAGGTAGAAAGATGAAAAATTAAAGACAAACAATGAAATTCACTCCAGATAGAAAGACGAAAAATTAAGACAAACAATGAAGCAAACAGACCGTGTGGGTGAGAACAAGGCAGGGGAAGTGAGAAGTCAGTAGATGGAGAGAGAGAGAGAGAGAGAGAGGAGAGAGAGAGAGGGTGGAGGGGGGAAGGTAAGCGAGATGGGGGTGGGGTGGGGGGGGGGGGGGGGGGGGGGGCAGACAGATGGATTGCCAAAAGAACAGGGAAAACATGTAGACAGATATGAAAACGGATAGATAAAAGATAGATAGGTGGGTAGATATTTAGATGGAGATAGATACACACAGAGATAGATAGACAGACAGACAGACCGGATGGAGAGATAGACAGCTAAATAAATAGATGGACAGGTAAATAGACAGACAGACAAACGAACACACGAACGAATTTTTCTTTTGAGACGGTAATGGAATAAGCATAATTACGTTTCTTTTTGCATCCAGCCCTCTAGCACGAACAAAATATATCAGAAACAAAAATCAAATATAAATATGAAAAAAAGCAAAAAAACAATACATGATTACATTTGAAAAAAAATGAACAGGGCGGAGAGAGAGAGAGAGAGAGAGAGAGAGAGAGAGAGAGAGAGAGAGAGACAGACAGACAGACAGACAGACAGACAGACAGACAGACAGACAACCGACCGACCGACCGATCGACCGACAAGTAGTCAGGCGGGAATAAAGGGGGAGAAAGACTCTGAAATAAAGAGGATGAACACACTCGCCCGCCTAAAACCGCGGAATGGGCTACGATGGAAACATAATAAAAAATAATGACACAGAATGAGAAGGATGTATGAAGTTTGAATGTAGAGTGTAGTCAGATTTGAAACTTTTCATTACATTTTTTAAAAATCTAAACTGAGAATGATCAATTCGCTTTGGGGTGAAGTAGAGTCAGATCTGAGACTTTCATCAAATACTCTCGCGAAAACTGGATGTGAATTTGTCAACATGTGGTTCATTTCTTAGTTTTTGACAAATATCATCCCATAGCCAACCTCCGGAATACGCCAGACTAGATCTGTATAACGTAATTGTTGCAAAGGGGAGGTTTATTTCAATGTAAATGTCGGTAGTCGTTAAAGTGTACATATTTGTCAGATAAAAATGAAACATCTCCATTGAGTATCTTACGCATGAGAAGTCCTTTATTTTAATGATAAGTATGGTTGTAAGTGGAAGATGCCTTCTTGGTTGTAGTCCGAGTCTACCAGTGAACATGTCTTAACCTAACGTTTACTTTGACAACTCTTTTGTGAATGCTAACCAGTGGTTTCAGTAAATTGTTGCTAGCTGAGTCCCAAAATGTTGAGGCATAGTCAATAATAGGCTGAATATAAGAGTGATTAAAAATGATTTTCTTAAATGTAAATCTAAGAATTCTTAATCTTTTTTTCAGTGGATACAGTTTTCTTGCAACGTTTCTAAATAAAAGTTCTAAGTGTTTTGACCAGGACAGATTATTATCTATCCCTAAGACTTTGCGACTGGATACTTCTTCGATTTTGTCATTAGAAATGCAAAGTACTGGTAAAAAAAAAGAAAAGGTTTTTTGACGTTTCTGTCTCGTAGTTATCATCATAAATTTAGTTTTTCTGAGGATGGAAAGCCATGTGGTTGAACTGTGTCCATTTAAGCAACAGAGTTTATTTTTTCCTGATGTCATTGTAAACCTGTTTGGCGTTACAATTACTCGTATCTAAAGTATATCATCAGTAAACATTTCAGTGTTTGTTATCAAGTATAATGGCAAATCATGAATGTAAAATGAAAATAGCAGAGGACCTAATACTGATCCTGGTGGGACACCCCAACTTGTTGGGAAGAACATTAGCTTGAAATGCATTTACAATTTGTTGTCTGTTAGAAAGAAAAGATGAAATCAATTTCAGTGTTTTTAAAAGATAGCTTATAAATTCTTAGTTTTCTGAGCGAAAGTTCATAATTTATGACATCAAAAGCTTTAGCGAAGTCTACAAAAAGAACTCATGACAATAGTTTTGTTAAACATGTTTAAAAGCCATCTGTCTATTAGTTTGGCAAGCGCTGTGTGGCATGAATGATATTCTCTGAATTCCGATTTATTTGGATGGATTAATTCATATTTTATTGCATGGGTGAGGAGACACTTATTCATGTGCAATTCTAATGGCTTAGAAAGAACAAATAGAATCGAGATAGGTCTGCAGTTTGATGGATCAGTTGTGTTTCCTGATATTTGTATTGATAAAAATGTTTGCTTTTTTTTTTTAAAGGCATCTAGAAAACATTGTCTATGGAGAGGTTATAACTGTAAGTTAAAAATTCTGCTATTATTGGTGCAGATAGCTTAAGGATTTTTACCATCTAAGCCATCCATTCCGCGTGTGGCTGTCTGTTTTAATCAACTAGGTGACGTGAAAAAACAATACACATCCAAGGGCTGATATCTAAATCGAATATACATTCTTTCCATTGCAATATTTCTTTAATTCTTCTAGGTCGTCATCTTTCGATCTATCATCTTAAGTTAGTTCCAAAATGAAGTGACTGAAGGCGGAAAATGAAGCAAAATTTAGAAAGAGAAGAGGTTAGTCACCGCAAAGGACACAGACAAACAAAGTACAGGACAAAACACAATGCATTTCGACCTTTTGGGTCTTCTTCAGGCAAAAAACAAATAACATTTAGGACAGTGAAAACGAAGAACGAGAAACCACTTATCTTCTCATATTCGGCGCAAAATCAAAATGGCTGTTGGATGAAAACGAGGCCATTGATTAGGGATCATGGGAGTTGAAATTGTAATGATGACCGTGATAATAGTGGTATTAATGGCAATTCTGGTGACAATAGTGGCAATGATGAGAACGTATATAATAAAGAGGAGGGATACTGATAAAGTGGGTTTTTTTTTTTAAGTGGGAGGGGGAGGGAGGGTTGGTGGG
>JADBJO010000589.1:593417-603417 GCA_016801955.1 Conus betulinus
AAAGAGAAAAAAAAGACTGCTAAAGATAGACTGAGCTACAAAGGCCACACCACAGATGATGAAAGCACACTAACAACTGAAAAATAAACCGGTGTCGCAGAGAATACACCACACCACAGAACCTATGGACAGAAGGATCAGGATCCCACACTACTGTCAATAAATGCCACTTATAGTTGACTGACATACATTTGGGTACACACACACACACACACACACACACACACACACACACACACACACACACACACACACACACACACACACACACACACACACACACACTGTGCACAAACACCATAACACACACAACACACACACACACACACACACACACACACACACACACACACACACACACACACACACACACACACACACACACACACACACACCACATGCAACACCACACACACACACACACACACCACACACACACACACACACACACACACACACACACACACACACACACACACACACACACAATGTATACCCACACCATGCACAAGCACTGCTCTCTCTCTCTCTCTCTCTCTCTCTCTCTCTCTCTCTCACACTCACACACACACACACACACACACACACACACACACAAGCACCACCAAAAGCACACACACACACACACACACACACACACACACACACACACACACACACACACACACACACACACACACACACACACACACACACACACACACACACACACAATTGAAATTATCAATGTTCACCTTGATACCTGGATCACCCGTGAAAAAAAGGTCGAGATTTGGGCAATCAGCACTGGCCTCTGTCCATTCTGAAACAAGTTTAGACTGACGAGTGCCACACCCTCTTCCTCTGCCACGCCCCCTCACACTGGACCCTCGCCATTGTCCTGAACCCCCTCCCCTTCCTCGACTCTCCTCCCGACCTCTCACGAAAGGAGGGAGGAAGGCAGTCGACGTAGACGGAATCGGCTCGTTTTTCTCTCCGATTCGGCCCACTTGCGCCGGTATCGCTCGGTTTGAAAGTCGGGGATCAGCTTCGTCATCAATACCAATCTCCGATAGCAAAGGGTGGTGTTGATTGTGATCGCTTTATTCCTCCTCCGAATCGCTTCGTTCCACTTCTCTGAAGTCTTCGTCATCGTTTTCACGGTCTCGGATAACTTCTTGAAGCACTTCAAGAGCCATTAGATCGTTTGAAAAAAACGGCACGCGCCTGATCGAACTGCCTGCTCGACTCGTCATCTTGAACCGAAAATGACTCAGCCGAACTTTGCCGAAGTTATCGTCCGAGCGGACGCGAGCCGGTCAGTCAGCGACCCGCGAAAGGGAAGAAAACCGTCCTTTAGGTCCCTACTACCGTTTTAAACCATTTTTTCTCCCCTCGCTTTTGCAAATGAACGCTAGCACAGAGTTAGTTTTGAGTTTCCCCACTGATTTGGACAAATTAATTCTAATCTTAGTAACGCTCATACCTATAGAAATTCTTCTTCAGCACTTAATTGTGAATTGAAATATTTTGCAAACATTCTATTCAATTTTTGTGGAATGGGGAAGGAGGGGGGGGGGGGGGGGGGGGGGGACGCTAGAGACATTAGTCCGAAATGATTTCTCCACTTGCAGAAGTTAGTTCCAATTCATCGCCGTTTTTTGTGCGCCATCCTAATTTTCTGTGATGATGTTTTCAACGTGAATAGGAAGTGTTTTTGTTTGAAGTGTTTGTTGGAAGAGTTTCTAGGAAGTGTTGTTTGGAAGTGTTTGTTGGAAGAGTTTCTAGGAAGTGTTCGTTGGAAGTGTTTGTTGGAAGTGTTTGTTGGAAGAGTTTCTAGGAAGTGTTTGTTGAAAGTGTTTGTTGGAAGCGTTTGGTTGGAAGAGTTTCTAGGAAGTGTTTGTTGGAAGTGTTTGTTGGAAGTGTTTGCTGGAAGAGTTTCTAGGAAGTGTTTGTTGGAAAAGTTTCTAGGAAGTGTTTGTAGAAAGTGTTTGTTGGAAGAGTTTGTTGGAAGTGTTTGTTGGAAGAGTTTTGTTGGAAGAGTTTGTTGCAAGTGCTTGATGGAAGAGTTTTTGTTGGAAGAGTTTCTAGGAAGAGTTTGTTGGAAGAGTTTGTTGGAAGTGTTTGTTGGAAGTATTTGTTGGAAGAATTTCTGGGAAGGGTTTGTTGGAAGAGTTTTGTTCGAAGAGTTTCTAGGAAGTGTTTGTTGGAAGAGTTTTTGTTGCCTGGAGGTAGTGTGACCCGCGTGACAGAGAGCAGCGGAGTGGGCCCACACTGTACGGTTTCAGGACATAGCCGCAGACACCAAACACGTGTTCACAGGGCCCACACTGTACGTGTTCAGGGCGTACGCCGCAGGCACCAAACACGTGTTCACAGGGCCCACACTGTACGTGTTCAGGGCGTACGCCGCAGGCACAAACACGTGTTCACAGGGCCCACACTGTACGTGTTCAGGGCGTACGCCGCAGGCACCAAACACGTGTTCACAGGGCCCACACTGTACGTGTTCAGGGCGTACGCCGCAGGCACCAAACACGTGTTCACAGGGCCCACACTGTACGTGTGTTCAGGGCGTACGCCGCAGACACCAAACACGTGTTCACAGGGCCCACACTGTACGTGTTCAGGGCGTACGCCGCAGACACCAAACACGTGTTCACAGGGCCCACACTGTACGTGTTCAGGGCGTACGCCGCAGACACCAAACACACGTGTTCACAGGGCCCACACTGTACGTGTTCAGGGCGTACGCCGCAGACACCAAACACGTGTTCAAAGTGCGAGCTGCTGACCACCATATTGAAAACGATAGTTCTTTAGGCATTGTTCTACTCCGCCCCCCCCCCCCCCCCCCCCACCTCACCCCCGCCGTCCCTTTCTTTCGACGGCATTGATTGACGCTCTCATGGACAGAACAGAGATTCATTGTGAGAGCGCGAATCCGCGAGGTGCACACCAACTGGGGCCCTGAAAATCTTTGCTCTTCTTTCTTGGTAGACTGTTTCTTTTGTGTTACATTCGGATCCACTGTAAACAGCTACACATAGAAGCACCTGTAACATCCCTTACGCCGTCAGTCCACAAAGAACAGTCAGTTCCAGGTCGTCACGAAACACTGTACCAGAGGCAACCCTGTACTACGTTTAAAACAAAAGGACAGTTAACAAAATGGAGACATATTAATTTAAAAGATCAACTACGCTGATGCATTGATTTGTTCTGGTGGTGGTGTTTTTTTTTTTTTTTTTTTTCAAAACTGGTTAGTAATAATAAATCTGCAAGGGAAGTAATCTGTATCAGAGTTCCCGTTCAGCGAAAAAACCCCTGCCATTTTCAAAGGTCAAATGGCGCTTGTGGGCATGCGCAAAGCAATTCAGTCCTATCAGTCAGTTTTAACTGTTCAGTCAGTCAGAGAGAAAATGTCCATCAGTCACTTTAACAGTTCAATCAGTGAGAGAAAGTGCCGAAACATGGGTTGTGAAACGGTGCGCCTGCGATACAGACGAGCAACATTCCAATCGTTACCGTGGCTTGGGCTTGAAATCGAATGCTTGACTCTCTACATCTATATAAACTGATAACTAAGAAAGGTAACTCTATTTGCAGTTTGAATACATGCAGTATGAAATCTCATCTTTTTTCCCAGAACAGTTTTGCCTTTAAGTCAGCACTTAATTTAATCAAAGAAAGAAAATGCGAAAAGACGGACGTGAATCGGTATGCCTGTGATGCAGACACTGTGTTACAGTTTCGCATCATTCATATTCATCATTATTTTTTTACTATCAGCATCGATCGGTTTAGATTTACATATCTTGGATTTAATGTGATGCTTGTTTTCCAAATCACGCGCTCACAGGGTGTATGAATTCCTAATGTGTCATTTTAAAGCGTTCAACGTGCCAAACACAACGTCTTTTGTTCCGGATGTGTGTTTTAACATTTTACAGTTGATGGTATTAAGAATGGTACCTGCTGATTGTTTTCATCAGCTGTCTAGACACTTGATGGCCTCCGTGATGTGTGGCAGTGATATGTGACACACAGCACACACACACACACACACACACACACACACACACACACACACACACACACACACACACACACACACACGCTCAAGGCCTACATACACAGAGTCACGTCACACACACGTGCCCGACACACAAACATATGTGCCACACACAAAGACACACACACACACACACACACACACACACACACACACACACACGCACGCACGCACGCACGCACACGCACGCACGCACGCACGCACACACACACACACACACACACACACACACACACACACACACATGCATATGTTACACACACACGCGCGCGTGCGCGCGCAAAGAGAGAGAGAGAGAGAGAGAGAGAGAGAGAGAGAGAGAGAGAGAGAGAGAGAGAGAGAGAGAGAGAGAGATTGCTGACTGACTTGGTTGTTCATCAGATTTGTCTGCACAGCGAAATGACAAAAAAAAAAATATTACAAAATTGCGTAATCAGCACAGTAATAGAACAGTGACGTTAATGTGGTACAGCTGTAAATAGGCATCAATTATTCACCGTTACCAACACTTACCAAATATAGCAAAAGCGAATCACGCAACTGCTGTGATGCATGCTTTTTTTACACGTAGTGCATACTTTGAACCAAACTCCACTCAACAGTTTGTAGGTTCTAAAATGAGCGTGCGTTCTCACTGTTTTCAAACCCACCTGAGAAAAAAAAACAGGTCTTTTGCCAGCCAGCCTTTCGGCGTGAGAGAAAGGCGCCGCCTGTTGCGACAGACTCACGGCTTCAACTGTCTCTACTAGTCTGATTTGACAGTCGGCATGAGAATTATGCCGTGATTTGTCTGCTGCGGTAATGGGAAAATTTGCTTCTCCTTGAAAACACACGTTGAGGGAATCTGAAGTGTTGGTGTGCATACGTTTCAGCCGCAACTAGGTGGAAAAACTGTGCATAAGACAGCTTGATAAGTTAGAACAACACAAACACCCAGATTGATATACGTTGTCCTCTTTGCAGGGAGGGAAATGAAAATGAATTGCATTTTTTTGTTTCGTGTTGCCCTGGGTTAAGTGATTTAAGAACGAATATGCCACAAAAATATTACAATGATCCTAACCAGTTTCCCTTAAGTATGCTTCTAGCTTGTAGAAAAGATAGAATTGTGAGAAAATTTTCCAGTTGCGTTCTGTAATGATGTCATGACGGATGGGTGTCTGGTGATCTATAATGTTGCAATCAATACTGTGTTGTATTTTTTGTACTTGGTACCCCCTTCATAAGAGGCAATGGCCTTACTGAATAAATATCATTGATTGATTCATTAATTCTTTCTCTTTCTGTGCCATTCATTGTTTTAATGCTGCAGGAATTGTTAGTCTGCACATGTTTTCCACGACTACTATCTAGCTAGTCAGCTAGCTAGCTACCTGCATGTCTATCTCTCTATCTACCTGTCTGTCTATCTATGTATTCATCTATCCATCTATCCATCTATCTATCTATCTGTCTATCTATGTATCTATGTATCTATCAATGTATCTATCTACATAACTATCTATCCATTTATGTGTGTATGTATGAATGTGTGTATGTATGCAGGTATGTATGTATGTATCCATCTACCTATCTATCTGTCTATCTGACTGTCTTTCTGTCTATCTATCTATCTATCTATCTATCTATCTACACTCTCTCTCTCTCTCTCTCTCTCTCTCTCTCTCTCTCTCTGTCTCTGTCTGTCTCTCTTTGTGATGATGGATAGTATTTCTTGTGTTTTTGTTTCTATTTCATCGTATAAAATAGAAATAGAAAGGAAATTTGAACTGAAGCATAATCTGGAAACAGTGGCTAATACAGACTCCATCACAATACGAATTCATCAGTGAACAAAGTCAGTGACGGGTCAGCTCAGCTTTTACCTTTAACGTGCACATTCACCTTTTTTGCCATCAAACGTGTTTCCGTCGACAAATCGCCGTTAATTTATTCATCATAGATATCCAGTTAATGATATGAAAAAAGGCTGGGTAAGCGCAAAGTAAAACTACCTTTGACCGATAACTGTTAAACGATGTCTAGCTGCCGGATGTAATCAATGCCCGGCTGGTACAAACCGGAAGCTGTTAAATCGAAGCCGTTTTCCAAAAAAAAAAAAAAATTAAAAATCCGGACAGCTCTCCCGGGTTATCGGGGGAAGGGAGCAAACTATGACGTCACTATTGTCTGGTGCCAGGGGAACAAACTATGACGTCACTATTTCCCGGTGCAAGGGGAACAACTATGACGTCACTATTTTCTGGTGCAGGGGGAATAAACTATGACGTCACTATTTCCTGGTGCAAGGGGAAAAACTATGTCTTACAAAATCATAAAAGAGTTCCTGTTTGAAACTGATTCTGAAAATCATCATTATCTTGTTGTTGTGTCGCAGATGAAACGTGCTTTAAACAAAAAGGAGCTGAATTAGAAACTGGAAATTTGAATTTTTAGTCATTTAAAAATCATCACTGTCATGTTTGTTTATAGTTTTTATGTCGGGCCATGTGTAAAAGTTGGAGGGAAAAAAATGTATTCATCTATTGAATGGGAATGGCTAAAGTTCGCTGACAGTCAGAGAAGCGAAAAGCGAGACAAGCAAATAAAGGAGTGGTCTGCGATTTTTTTTGTTTGCTTGTTTGTTTATTTTAAAACAACACGGCTTCCTCTTTATGGATATGAGAATGTCAATCGTTTCATGTGCCAGTTAGAGAATGTCACTGGTTTCCGTGCGCCAATCAGAGGACGCTACTACTTTTTATGCAGCGATCAGAAGATGAAAATCGAGCATTTAACATCTCTTGCGAGAGAGCCCGAAGATTCTCTCGCCGGGTCTTCTTTCGTCAAAGGCTGACACGCGCTCCTCCATTCATAGAGAAAGTAGCCAGGGGGTTACCGAGCGTTCGTATCATCAGTTGCAATGAAGTTTACAAAATCTGGCGAACCGTGTCGCTGGACATATATCGGTGTGAATAAGGAGACAGAAGAAATAAGACAAAAAGTTTAAGCAATCTAGCTTTTGTTTTAAAATCTTTTTTAATTCCTTCTTCATTCAATACTTTTACATTACAATTTTGAAATATCTTTTCTTTCTAATAATTGAACTTTCATCCATCATGTTTTCATTTGTTACCTTATATCAACATTGAATATGACTGAATAAAATGAGAAAACAGAAAAAGATGGACAATCTTTTGTCATCTGACTGCAAGTATGAAAATTACTGCAATCATATCATAATGTACATTTTCCAGGAGCAATATAAGAAGGTTTTTTTGTTTTTTGTTTTTGGATACACAAAGAGACGAAAAGAAAAAAAAATAATAAACTTAAAACTAAACAAACAGACAATGAAAACTGAAAACTGGGCTGACATATTGGTAGCAGCGATCGATAGTTTTTAATTTAGTTTCCGTTTAATGTTCTCTTAATCTTCAAATACAGAATAGAAATGTTTGTTTCAGGGCGAGAGGTTACAAAACGAGTCCCCTTTCTAACCATTTACTGCCAATGGTGGTTTCTCCAGATACTAAAAATGATGATATTTTTCTGGTTGGTAGATACAGAGCTTGGTATGTTTGCTTTTAGCATGCACTGCCCCCCTCACGGTTCCCTCTCGTTCCAGTTTTATTTGTCCTCGGTAAACATAAAGGGAAACATAAACTTCAGGAAAAAAAAACCGAAAGTGGGCCTCGACAAAATATAAATCTCGAGGACACATGCACATAGGGAAATACGGACTTCGAGGGTAGAGAAAAAACCCGTGGCTGTGGAATCATAGAGCTGCTGGTGGAAACTAACTTGGGAAAAATAATGATTTGGGAGAAAAATAAACTCAGGGGAAAAAGCAGCCCAGGAAAAAAAAAGAAGAGCCAGGGAAGAATTATACATCTGGTGGAAATGTAAACATGAGGGAAACATGTGAAAGGCAAACTCAGGTCTGAGGGAACTATACACCAGGGGAAACATAAGTCTGAAGGAAACCTAGACCTCAGAGAAACATAGACATAAAAGATAGACCTCATGGAAACATAGACATGAAAAATATACCTCAGGGAAACATAGACATGAAAGATAGACCTCATGGAAACATAGGCATGAACAATATACCTCAGGGAAACATAGACATGAAAGATAGACCTCATGGAAATATAGACATGAAAATATACCTCAGGCAAGCATAGACATGACAGATAGACCTCATGGAAACATAGACATGAAAGATAGACCTCAGGGAAACATAGACATGAAAGATAGACCTCAGAGAAACATAGACATGAAAGATATCATACGGAACCCGTCACCTGTGGGAAACATAGCACCTGGCTCCGCCCCCACCTCTCCTTCCCCACAAAAACAAACAAAAACCCTTCACAAGCCTGATGGAAAACACATTGGGGGGGATGAGAGGGGAGACATACGTGGGATGGCAAAACTAAGGGAAACGAAACCCGGGGGGGGGGGGGGGGGGGGGGTTAATATGTACACTAGGAAACATGTGTCTAAGGGAACATAGACCTGGGGGAAATAAACTGGGAAACATGTGTCCAACAGAAAAAAAGACCTGGAGGACATAGACCTGGGGGAAACATGCGTCTGAGAGAACATAGACCTGGGGGAAATAAACTGGGAAACATGCATCTAATGGAACATAGACCTGGGGGACATAGACCTGGATGAAACATGCGTCTAACGGAACATAGACCTGGGGGAAACATGCAAAAGGGAACACACTAAGGGAACCATAGACCTGGGGAAATAAAAGCATGCGTCAGACGGAACATAGACCTGGGGGGAAACATGCGTCTAAGGAACACATAGACCTGCGGGGAACAAACTGGGAGACGTGCGTCTGAGGGAACGTAGACCTGGGGTAAATAAAGACTCGACCAATCGAGAGAAACTTCGGCCATGAGGAAATTCCAGCTTAGGAGAAGGGTGAGGTGGGGAGGGGTGAGGTGGGGAGAGGGGTGAGGTGGGGAGAGGGGTGAGTGGGGGAGAGGGGTGAGGTGGGGAAAGGGGTAAGGTGGGGGATCGAGACGGGGACATAAGCATGGGGGGAAAATATAAACTTCAGGCAGACGGGTAACACGAACCTCGGGAGACACAAACCGAGCGGGCAATAAGGTGGGTGATGGATGGTTTGGGGAGAGGGAAGGAAGGAGGTGTAGGGGAAGGGCGCAAATAAACCTCGTGCAGATTGTAAATAAACCTTTGGGACGGAAACACTCGGGTGTGCTCACACCTGTGGAAACAAAGCCAGAATCCTCGTGGTGTGTGTGTCGTTCAGTTTGTTGACTCTCTTGGGTTGATTCTGATTGCAAAATGCTAAAACCCGAACCCTCAACCTCTACGACCTGCGCGCCCCTCTCTTGCTGTCGTCATGTCCCTTTTCTTTCTCACCAATTTCAGCTCCTCATTGTCTTCATGTCCCTCTCTCTCTCTCTCTCTCTCTCTCTCTCTCTCTCTCTCTCTCTCTCTCTCTCTCCGTAACACACAACAGGATTTTTTCTATACGATCTATGTGACTGCTGTTTATGGGCTACAACTCTCAATTCGACATCTTTTCTAATTAATTACCGCTGTCTGTTTTTCCATGCGTTTCTACATAGGAAGGTCTCCTGACTGGTACACACGGTCAGAATTCTCTCTCTTATATACACTTACAGACATGGGCACGCATCCACATTCACAGCACTTACACTCTCGCACGCATGATCATACGCGTGGGCGCTTGCTCTTTTGCATATATGTACTTGCCCTCCGTTCTGGATGTGCATGCATACGGCGCATATACAGAGAGAGAGACACTGACACTGACACTTTTTTTTATTGACATTGGCCTAACTAGCCCTTATGTCAAGGGGTGTACACTGTCTTTGTAAACTTATCAAAGGCGAAAAAACTAAAAATAATTATCAGAAAACATAGCTTCACAAATGTAGAAAAATCTTCAACACATAT
>JADBJO010000589.1:610917-613417 GCA_016801955.1 Conus betulinus
CACTGGAAGACTTGCGGTATCGCTACAATGAGAGCAGAGTGGGGTTGGCTGGGGACATTGGCACTGGAAGACTTGCGGTATCGCTGCAATGAGAGCAGAGTGGGGTTGGCTGGGGACATTGGCACTGGAAGACTTGCGGTATCGCTACAATGAGAGCAGAGAGTGGGGTTGGCTGGGGACATTGGCACTGGAAGACTTGCGGTATCGCTGCAATGAGAGCAGAGTGGGGTTGGCTGGGGACATTGGCACTGGAAGACTTGCGGTATCGCTACAATGAGGGCACAGTGAGTTTGGGTGGGGACAGGAGCAGGGGAAGGATGGGGGTACGGGGGGGGGGGGGGGGGGGGGAGAGGCAGGCAGATTGGGAGGGCCAAGAAAGGTACGTCTTGTAGCAGTGTAAATATCTACAAGTTAAACTGACACGCCACGCCCAATCTCAGCTGTCTCTGAAAACAGATAATGGAAAGGGCATAGCAGGACGGCCAGACGTGACAAGGGCATAGCAGGACGGCCAGACGTGACAAGGGCATAGCAGGGACGGCCAGACGTGACAGCACAGACCTGGCTGACTGGCAAGTTGCTGATCTGCTCTCATTCCTGTACCCTGACAAAATGCTCATGGCTGCATGACCTTTGGCGTGGAACAACTCCAAGTGGAAGCGTGTGCTGATTGTTCACGCCGAATCTTTAATTTCAATAAATTTCAAGTCGAGACTTTTTGTAGACTGGGGAGATGCAGTGAGTACCAGTGTCTTCAAGAGTAGACAGACGAGTGGACATTCTAAAGCTTCTACACCACTGGGAAGATACTGTGAGCATCGGTGTCTTCTACACCACTGGGGAGATACAGTGAGCATCGGTGTCTTCTACACCACTGGGAAGATACTGTGAGCATCGGTGTCTTCTACACACACTGGGAAGATACTGTGAGCATCGGTGTCTTCTACACCACTGGGGAGATACAGTGAACTGGGGAGATATACAGTGAACTGGGGAGATACAGTGAACTGGGGAGATATACAGTGAACTGGGGAGATACAGTGAACTGGGGAGATATACAGTGAACTGGGGAGATATACAGTGAACTGGGGAGATACAGTGAACTCGAGAGATGTAGTGAACTAGGGAGATATACAGTGAATTGGGGAGATACAGTGAACTGGGGAGATGTGAAACTGGGAGATGTACAGTGAACTGGGGAGATACAGTGAACTGGGGAGATACAGTGAACTGGGGAGATATACAGTGAATTGGGGAGATACAGTGAACTGGGGAGATGTGAATTGGGGAGATGTACAGTGAACTGGGGAGATACAGTGAACTGGGGAGATATACAGTGAACTGGGGAGAAATACAGTGAACTGGGGAGATATACAGTGAACTGGAGAGATACAGTGTACTGGGGAGATACAGTGAACTGGGGAGATATACAGTGAACTGGGGGAGATATACGGTGAACTGGGGAGATACAGTGAACTGGGGAGATATACAGTGAACTGGGAGAGATACAGTGAACTGGGGAGATACAGTGAACTGGGAGATATACAGTGAACTGGGGAGATATACAGTGAACTGGGGGAGAAATACAGTGAACTGGGGAGAGATACAGTGAACTGGGGAGATACAGTGAACTGGGGAGATATACAGTGAACTGGGGAGAAATACAGTGAACTGGGGAGAGATACAGTGAACTGGGGAGATACAGTGAACTGGGGAGATATACAGTGAACTGGGGAGAAATACAGTGAACTGGGGAGAGATACAGTGAACTGGGGAGATATACAGTGAACTGGGGAGATATACAGTGAACTGGGGAGATACAGTGAACTGGGGAGATATACAGTGAACTGGGGAGATATACAGTGAACTGGGGAGATACAGTGAAACTGGGGAGATATACAGTGAACTGGGGAGATGTACAGTGAACTGGGGAGATACAGTGAACTGGGGAGATACAGTGAACTGGGGAGATATACAGTGAACTGGGGAGATACAGTGAACTGGGGAGATACAGTGAACTGGGGAGATACAGTGAACTGGGGAGATATACAGTGAACTGGGGGAGATACAGTGAACTGGGGAGATACAGTGAACTGGGGAGATACAGTGAGCATCAGTGTCTTTAGGAACAGACAGACGAGTGGAGACTCCAAAGCTTCTACACCAAACTTCAGCTGGTTTCAGGAGAGCAGGCGTACGTGCAAGAGCGTGCGCGTGCACCAGTGTCCATGTGTGTCTGTGTTTGCATGCTCGTCGCATTGTTTAGCACTTACAAAGATGCTCACGAAGTCCAGCAGTTCTGTGGTATTCCCTCCTCACCCTATACATGTACCTACTCATCATCACCACCACCTCCCCTCACACACTCACCATCACCACCACCCTCCCCTCACACACTCACCATCACCACCACCCTCCCCTCACACACTCAAACTCACACACTCTAAACCCCACATAATCACCGGCAGCAGCCCCTTCACCTGCCCCCTCGCCCCTTTCC
>JADBJO010000589.1:615917-620917 GCA_016801955.1 Conus betulinus
ATGATAGACATGATCAGACCAGTTTTTGCCATCTACAGTCAATAATCCGGGGAGATATATATATATATATATATATATATATATATATATATATATATATATATATATATATATATATATATTGAACAGCAGAGCTGACCGCTCAGACTGTTCCATATTTTGATCTCCCTTGCATCCTTAAATGGATCCTCAAGCATAGGCTCAGATTATCTCTTACATTTATACTGTTTGCGTAATGTTTTTAGTTTTCAACAACTTTTTTTCCTCTCCACACTTTCGTTTTGTTTAATTCTACTACCTTTCGCTGGCTGCTTTGGGGGTGCTGTTGGATTCTTTTTCGAACCCTTGGCGGTCGGAACACCACAGAATTATGGACTGTGGTTTGTCTCTATCTGACGCCAAGAGCACAGACGCAATCCGCCGTGTTTCCCTGATGAGTCCGCTGGATCGGACGAAAGGCCTCGGAGCAGGCGATACATATAGATCTGCCTTCGAGAGGGATAGCGATAGTTTCTTCATGCAGCGAGAGGGATAGCGATAGTTTCTTGATGCAGCTAGTGAAGGTTTTTCATATTTATGATATACATTTTCCCGTTTACTTCACCTTCAAATTTTTTTGTCACTCTCCATTTCAAATCTTTGCCGAGTCATTACTATAATGATGGAAGAATTGTTAACCTGCACTTGTTTTCCCCCACTGCTTTATTGTTCAGCATTTTATATATATATATATGAGCGTGCGCGAGTTTGTGTGTATGTGTGTGTTCTTTAGTTGAGAGAGAGAGACAAACGGAGACAGCGAGAGACTGCCTGGTGTAATACGGATTGCCTGGGTGTGTGCACATAATTATGCTTACGTATATGAAAATACATGACTACACACATAAGACTTTAAAACATCTTTCACTAAAACCAGACGACAGTGTAAACAAGTGACTAACACAGAATCATCAACACCTCTGTGTGCGCGCGCGCGCGCGTGTGTGTGTGTATGTGCATGAATACATAATTTTGCTGAGAGACAGGCAAGCGAACACACCAACAAACGCAGGTGAAAACGTCACGCCTTTAGAGGAGCTAACAAGCCTATTGTTCCCAAGAATGTTTCCTGGAAGGAAGTCTTTCCATACAAAATTACCTCCAACAGCCTTCGCCTGTGCACTGACTGTGTCACCTTAATTCATGAAGATACGTCTGGGTGGTTTCTGTCTCTTTCGCTTCTTTCCAGGTGGTAGTGTTCGCCACTAAAAATCAAGCCAACATCAGGAATAGATGGTGTTGTGTATTAAGCAGCATTCCAGAACACATGTTTTTCTGTGGCGAAGCTCATTCGCCAAGTCTCATTGAATTAATATTGGGTTAGTTAATTTGTTTTTTGTTTTGGTTGGGTTGTTTGCTTTCCGACGCTCATGTCGGTGTCGGTGAATAATCTATTTCAGTGTTTATTCATGTTTGTTTTTTTGTTTTTTGTTTTCTCTCTCTCTCTCTCTCTCTCTCGACTTGATGTGCACGATCCTAGTAATATGTACATATGTAGAAATTAAAATAGTTTCACATATCTGTAAAAGTCTTTTACTATCATAGTTTTTTTTTTTCCGCACCAACTTGATGCAGTTGGTCAGTTATTTATTGGCTAGCTTGCATGTTAGTTAGTTAGTTAGTTAGTTAGTTAGTTAGTTTAGTTAGTTTAGGCTATTTTTTTAGTTTAATTTAGTTAGTTTGTTTGTTTATTAGTTATTAGTTAGCTAGTTGGCGACTTCGTTTCTCAGTCAGTGTGTTAATTACTCATTTAATCATCCGTTTATTTATTCATTCGTTTGTTTTGTGTTCTTACACGTATATCCTGTTTAAATAAGTTTTCATTTATACGCACGTTTGTTTAATTACTCTTTCTGTCTGTCTAGCAGTCCAGGAGACCGCATTACGAATATAACCTGGCTTACTGAGAGGCCTTTTACGATGACTATTTTCCATGTATACTAAGATTTCTGCAACTCCACAATTCCAGAAGGCTATGCAGTTTATTCAATGCTTTTAGGTAGTTCTTTTCGATGTACTGGGCTCTTGAATCATTTTTAAGGAATAATCCGAGAATCTTAATTTTGTCTGTAAGTTCAAACGGTATGTTTTCGTCGGGGTTATAAATACCAATCCGCATAGTTTTGTTTTTTTGTGTTATTTTGTGTGAAAATGTTGGGAATTCTATGGCACTAGAAGAGGCATGCACGATGTCTTCTTTGTTTTGTAGAACAAAATGTTGTATCGTCAGCTAGTTGGTTTAGGTTTTAGTTATTTGATTTGTCTCTGCTCTGCTTACACTTTGATGGAATTGTTCCGTTTGCGCTATTGTTCTTAATGTTAGCCGCTGGCAACTCAGCTGACAGTGTGAAAGCCAGGGAAGAAAACGGACATCCTTGCCTGATGCCACATGTTACTGGGAATTGTTTGGATATCCATCCTCCATCATTTATGCCACTTCAAGTATTGCTACTGAGAATTGCCATCCATTTGATAAATTGTTTTCCGAAAAGAGAGTTGGAATGCATTTTACAGGAAACTACTTGATATTGAGTCAAAAGCTTTTGAGTAGTCTAGAGCTACAAGATAATCAGCTTTGTGTGATTTAAGAATTCAGTGAAGTCGTCGATCGTTCTGATAGCTGTTGATCTACTCCGACCTTTACGATATCCGACTTGGTTTTATTAGTCAATTTTTATATTACTTTGCGTTTTTTCGTCCTGCTAATACTTTGGTAATATTTTGTAATCAGTGTTTGAGAGTTTAATTGGTCTCCAGTTACTAATCTTGGATAGCTTTATGTCTGTTTCTTCCAACTTTTACCTAAGCGACATCGTAATTTCAATGTATATTTTTTTTCATTGTGTTAGCTTTATACTTACCATCTTCGGTGCAAAACTTTGTTATATTGACTTTGCAAGATTCCCTTGTTCTTGTTGGGTTTTTTATCTGTTTGCTGGTTGTTTTCCCGCAAGAGATTCATCTGATATTTCATCCATTCGTTATTTGAAAACTATATCTTATAAATAAGAATTATTAAACACGCCAGAACCATGGGCCCTTGATGAACTGGGTTGTTACGTAGTTCAGTCAAAACGGCTTTATGGTCAGTGTTAGGGACTATGGTAACGTCACATGTGAAGCACTCGGCGATATTTACTGCTTAACAAAGCAGTAATCTGTTCTATAAACGTTGAAGGGATTTTGTTTGCACCATGTGTGTTCCTTTTCAGTATTGTGAGAGATCCTCCAAACAACTGTTGGGCTGGAATTCGTTATCAATTTGTTTAGGCTTTATACTTTTTTTTTTATGTGGGAGATCCGATATGACGTCGAGTTTGCTGTCTACTGTACATCTGAGGTCACCAACTACTAGGAGTTTGCAAACGAAGTACTGACATAATATTCTGTAAGGCCTCGAAGAAACGGACTTTGTCGGCATTATCGTACGGTGCGTCGCTATTTATGATTATAAGATTGAGTTCTTGGCTTTTACTGAAACTGTCAAGATTCTATCGTATTCGTTTTTCTACTTTTCTTTCGCCGAAAAAAAATGCTTGAAAGCGAAAAAAAAAAAAAAAAAAAAAAAAAAAAACACCTTCTCCTCCACTGTGCTTTGTTCGTTCATGACACAAACATTTCCCTCCCTTTACTTTTTTCCCAATTATCCTTTTTTTTTTTTCTTTTTTTTTTTTTTGTTGTTATGTGTGACTCTTGAATTCATATTTTCACATTCTGTCTTTCGAAATAGTTGAACATAGCCCTACATTTGCGTTGATAAACAGTGCTTTACGAGCATCCATCAGCGAATTAAACCACCGGCGTTTGAATCAAATCTCAGAACTTTTAGCACATTGTCACAGCTAAGTCCGTTAAACAAAGAGGCAGTGAAGGGGATGATGGGGAAGGCAGGGGGGAAGCTAGCCTACGTGCTCTGTCAGTTCATGAAATACGGTGTCATTGTCGTCCATGTCACAGTCCGTGTGTTCTGCTAGCTTCGGTCATTTGCCTGTCTGGTCCGAAGGGGAATCCTTGCATTGTGGTCGTTTTTTACCGATCCGGATCCATTTGTCTTTGCTTTTTACCTGATCTGCTTTGGTCCGTTGAACTGTCTGTCTTCTCCTTGATTTTGTCATTATTAGTGTCGTTCACTTGGTGTTTAACCGCAGTGCTCTCTGCATTGCTTCCAGTCGTGTTCTATGAATTGTTTGTTATCGTGAGGTTCGTTGTTGCGTTGACATATCGTTTTGGCGTATGCCACACTGTCTTTAACTGGATTTTTGCAGTCTGTAGTGCTGTGGCCCTTGGAGAGACAGTTCTCTGGCAATCTGGATCTGACAACCCTCTGTTCTTTGTGGTACAGACTGGATCTGAACGGGCCCATCTGCAGTTTTTTTGAAGGGGTTCATTCGGAATTCCTACGAAGAGGAAACGTCTCCCTGTTTTCCAATAGGTCAGTTTTCTTCTATTATCCCTGTTTTGATCGAACTTTGACCCCTATCTGTTTAACAGAATGCAACGGCTTCTCGTCTGAGAAAAATGACGGAACGTTCCCGCTGACAAGTTCAGTCGCTGGCGGCTGATCCTTCCTCTCACTTGACGCGCCGCTGATCGGGTCTCTGACGAGGAAGGGGTTTTGGCTTTCACGTTGATAAGAACGCCACGAAGAGAAAAAAAAAAACAAAAAACCTTGCACTAATAGTTTCTCTCTGCTGGCATGATAGCGAGAATAAATCATCTCTACAGTGAGCCTATGCGTTTAGCTCCATCCATACTGTTATGACTGACCACAGCCTTTTTTCTCCAGCGGCACAAAGTTCATCTATGGTAAATGACTTTTTTTTTTTCTTCTTATCGAAAGCTGGAAGCTCTTTGTTCGGGCAACGTACGCTTTCCTTCGTTCATCGACGCCATCTTGCGACATAACACGTGAAGTAAACAAAAACCTAATCACATAGACACAACACGTGAAGTGAACAAAA
>JADBJO010000589.1:630917-634059 GCA_016801955.1 Conus betulinus
ATCACTGCCAGTAAGGACAGGTCTCTGTTGAACAGTAGACACAGTATCAATGCCGGTAAGGACAGGTCTCTGTTGACAGTAGACACAGTATCACTGCCGGTAAGAAGGTCACTGTTGAACAGTAGACACAGTATCACTGCCGGTAAGGACAGGTCTCTGTTGAACACACACACACAAAGCAGCCATACTTCGTTTTGGGAGAAATATATCTTCTCAAACATAACATAACATAACATAAATGTTCCTCTTCTCTCTTTTTTTTCTTCCCTCTTCCTCCTTTCTCTTCTTTTTTTTTGTTCTTTCGCTTGCATGTTAGCAACCATAGAGCGTGATATATTGAATGTGAATGATCACTGTAACGACCGTGACAACGGTCCTGATGATAGATAGCAATACTTATTACTAAGCATTATGGTCACAGTGTGAGAGCCTGTTGTTTTGTTGTTATGGTAACCCCCAGAACAACATCAACAGCATGTCAGGAATGCATAAAGTATTTGCAAAAGCTGCAATGATTCTAAAATCATAACCACAATTTTCACATGTTCTCTATGGTTTGTAAGATACAGCAGCGTTTCATACCCAAATGGGCGCGCAAATCTAGCGATGTGTCTGCACAGAACTGGACAAGTCTGTAGGGAACAATATCCCAACAATGTACTCTCATTCATAAGAACATGATCTCAAAATTCTTAAGGATAGTGCAAGGACATAGCAGCGAGACATTACATTCCATAACATAATTATGTGGAAACAATGCATTAAGATATATATGTGAAGACAATGCGTAACATATTTGAATACAAGGACAACATAATTTTGCTCGAATGATAATAATCAAAGAACAATAGTTTGACTATAAAGTAGTTTGTTGGTGACAATATCCCAACCCTGCCATCCTTAAGCCATGAGATGTTATTTGATTTAGATATGAGGGGCAAGGTGAACTGGGTGACAAAGTCTAAATCAGATTATATGAACTAGGGCTGGGAAATGCGTGGGTAAACCAGTGTGTCGGAAACAAGACTGCCTTTTGAAAAAATGCTGCGTGCCAGACTTATCGATTGTAGATGGCAAGACCGGAATGTTCACATTCAAGATAGTAGCAGATTTGATTTATACACACACTTCAATCCACCGCATCGTAACCCTCATCAACACAAATGGACCGCCACTTGACATACATAATGACAAGATTTAGATTTGGATTGTCTGTATATAACGTTCATTGATATCGTTTGCCAGAAAGAGTGTACAGAGATCAAACTGACTTGTCCTTTGTGCAAAGAGGATCGTGAAAGCGAGGTTCATTTTGTGTTTAAGCTGTCCCGCCTTGGATATACTTAAAAGCATTTTCTCCCATCAAAATATCAAAGACACCCCTTCTGCGTTTAGGCTTGTTTTACTTGTCATCTCCGCTCACGAAGATGTTATAAAACATTTTGCCATTTGTTTGTGTATAAGGCGTTCAAAATCCGCTCTATTTGCTATACGTGATTGATATCTTTCTACTTTCCTTTGTGTTGAATGTACGATTTCTTGTATTCGCAACTTATGTTGTTTCTCCTTTTAGTTGCATTGGGTATATGATTTTTGTATTTATGCATTGTTTGTATATAACCACCTCCCTACATGAGGGGCTATGACCTCTTTGAATAAAATTTAATTATCCGTCTCTCTCTGTCTCTCTGTCTCTCTGTCTCTGTCTCTGTCTCTGTCTCTCTCTCTCTCTCTCCTCACTCTCTCTCTCTCTCCTCTCTCTCTCTCTCCAAACACAACATAAATAAGAAAGATAACACGCTTCAAGCTGACGAAGGCAACCAGTTAACAGGTGAACAGACTACCTCGTGTATGTGTGTATGTGCGCGCTTGTACGCAGACGCACACACAGACACCCAGGTGCACACACACACACAGTTTCACTCTCCTCTCTCTCTCTCCTCTCTCTCCTCTCTCTCTCTCTCTCTCTCCTTCTCTCTCTCTCTCTCTCTCTCTCTCTCTCTCTCTTATGCTCACACGTTCAGGATAATTACACTTACAAGCCACACGAATCGAGCATGAATATATAGACGGCAGCAGTCTCTGAGTAAACTGACCATGCCTACAGTACGTTGCTCTTATCCTGAGTGCCCCTGCAAATGTCTGTCAGTCGTCAATATCATCCATCATGTCAAAAAACCCGCCTGAAGAGCGAGCAAAGAGAGTGGACGACAGCCGAGGGAGGGGAAGACGGGAGATTACCCCAGTGTCTGCCTCTGCATTCACCAGGCTCTTCAATGCTGTCTGTTTGCGATGCAGACAGCTTCTGTTATTTTCAAATCCAGACTACCCTCTGTGCACTGATGACGACAATTGGGCACACGCGCGCTCATGTATGCGCGCGCGCGCATATACGTGCGCCTGCGCACGCACGCACGCACGCACACACACACACACACACACACACACACACCACACACACACACAACACACACACACACACAGATACAAACGCAAACACACACACACACACACACACACACACACACACACACACACACACACACACACACACACACACACCACGCTCACGTGTATAATCAGAGAAAGAGAGAGAGAGTGAGAGAGAGGAGAAGAGAGAGAGAGAGAGAGAGAGACAAGACAAGACAAGACAAGACAAGACATAATTCTTTATTTACGAGGATAATAGATAACACTGACGCGCTTTTTTACTTCCAGTCCTCGCCCTGAGTAGGGACTACAACATGCACAGAGAGAGAGAGAGAGAGAGAGAGAGAGAGAGAGAGAGAGAGACAGACAGACAGACAGAACAGACAGACAGACAGACAGACAGAGACAGAGACAGAGAGAGGGGGATTCCAAAGAAAGGAAGAAACGGAATATGGTAAAGATTTGTGCGTGCCTGCTTTTGTGATGGTGATGTGGAGTATAGGAGGGACGGAGGTTGGTGAGGGTGATGTGGAGTAGAGGGATGGAAGGAGGTGTCGTGAGGGTGATGAGGGTGGAGGGAGGCAAGGAGGTTTGAGTGTGATGTTGGGGGAGGGGGGAGGAAGGAGGTTGTAGGGTGATTTGTGATGGAGGGAGGGAAGAAGGTTGTGCGGGTGATGGTTGATGAGTGAAGGAAGAGTTTGTGGCGGTTGAT
>JADBJO010000590.1:0-5000 GCA_016801955.1 Conus betulinus
AACCGTCTAAGGCTGTTCCGTGGCAGTGTCAGGGCGAGACTGTCTCCAATGAACTAAAGACCCTACCACGAAACAGGGTGGGTCTAAGGGGGGAGTAAACCTCAAATAACGATCAGGGAGGAACATGCCCTTCCCCCCTCCCCCCTAGACGGCGATCGGCGAATGAACACACCCTGACACTTTTGGGGTTTGCTGCTGTTGTTGTTTGTTTTTTATTTTTCCTGTCCCATCTTTTGCGTCACCTCAGTGGCATTGCACCCTCGCCGCTGATTCCGACCCCTCGTCGTCGTCCTCATCTTCAGCCACAGCCCCGGCACCGGCAATCCACAAGGCGCAGTCGATGTCAAGTCGTCATGAGGCAACCCCCAGAGGAGACTCTGCACTGTCTGCCGAGTGGGTCACTTCGGTGGTGTTCAGCGGTGCCTGTTCTGATGACACGTACCTGAGACTTGCTTGGCCATGACCACCCATGGATCAACTATTGTGAGTGACCTACCCTGGAGACAGAACTTGTTGGCTGAGGGAAGCGAGTAGACTTCCTTTTCCCTGACCCCATCCATAAGGAGAAAACCGGACATGTATGCAGCCAACGCCACCACCGCCAACCACCACCACTACATTTCCCGGAGTCTTGGAGACCGTTGAGGCACCACTGAAGACTTTGTAGTTAACTTCCCCCATTCCTCCCGGTTCTCAGACAGCTCTTAGGCAGTTGCTGAGTGTGAGGCCAGTCCATGCACTGATGTTGTCCTCCCATCTCTTTCTCTGTCTTCCTCTCCTTCTGCCTCCTCGCACTGTTCCTTGTGGAATGGTTTGGGCAAGTCCTGTTGATCTTGATACATGACCATACCATTTCGTTTTCCTTCTATGGTATGGTACTCGGCCCGTCACTCACATGACGGTGACGGCGTCGAACCCCCAGCCTCACATGGGTCTACCCACCCAACACTTGGCGAACGTGGCCCAGTGCAGTGGACCTGTGGGATTAGCTGTGGGGACTTGAAGGAGAATCTATGGGGACCTGAGGGAGAAGCTATGGGGACCTGAGGGAGAAGCTGTGGGGACCTGAGGGAGAAGCTGTGGGGACCTGAGGGAGAAGCTGTGGGGACCTGAGGGAGAAGCTGTGGGAACCTGAGGGAGAAGCTGTGGGGACCAGAGGGAGAGACTGTGGGGACCTGAGGGAGAAACTGTGGGGACCTGAGGGAGAAGCTATGGGACCTGAGGGAGAAGAGGACGCCAAGAGATCCAGAAAGCAGTCCAGCAAGGCCAACAAGGACAGTGGACTACAGTCCAGCAAGGCCACCAAGGACAGTGGACTACAGTCCAGCAGGGCCAACAGGACAGTGGACTACAGTCCAGCAAGGCCAAAAAGGACAGTGGACTACAGTCCAGCAAAGCCATCAAGGACAGTGGACTACAGTCCAGCAAGGCCAACAAGGACAATGGACTACAGTCCAGCAAGGCCAACAAGGACAGTGGACTACAGTCCAGCAAGGCCAACAAGGACAGTGTGAGGACAGTGGACTACAGTCCAGCAAGACCAACAAGGACAGTGGACTACAGTCCAGCAAGGCCAACAAGGACAGTGGACTACGTGGGAAAAGAAGAAGTCTCCACTGGAATGGCATAGAGCGCATGGCACCCCTTAGAATCAGCTTCAACGTAAGATCTGTATATGACCTCCTGCCTGCGAATTTAAACCTGGCCAAATGGGGGAAATCAGATGACTGTACGTGTCCACTTTGTCGCGGCAAACGAACAATGGAACGTGTTTTGAGTTCATGCACAACAGCGCTAACCCAGGGAAGGTACACATAGAGGCACAACAAGAGCTCAAGAAGATGACGCATGCGGTTAGCACCACCGGAAGAAATACCACGCCACTAGAAGCTCCAGCAATAAGTTCTACACAGCAAGAGGCCACAAGTCTTGGTCTGGAAACAGCTATGATATCAAGAGCTGAGAAGTATGCCACTCTAGCCAGCAGCTGAGGGATTCTGGCTTCCAGGCCAAGGTCCTCGCCGTAGATGCTGAAGCAAGAGCATTTAGAGAGAGAGAGAGAGAGACAGAGAGAGAGAGAGAGAGACAGACAGACAGACAGAGACCAGACAGAGAGAAAGAGACCTTTCCGCTGAATATCAATACATCAGTAGTGTTTGTGCATATCTCCCCAATCCTCTCCTACTTCCCCCATCCCCCCCCCCTCCAAACACACACACACACAACTATCTCGTTGCATTTCCCTTGCACACCCCCTCTTCTTTATGCTCCCTCTGTCTGTCTGCCTGCCTGCCTGCCTGCCTGTCTGTCTGTCTGTCTGTCTGTCTGTCTGTCTGTCTGTCTCTCTCTCTCTCTCTCTCTCTCTCTCTCTCTGATTGTCTATTCATCTATCTGTCCGTCGTTGTTGTCTGTCTGTCTGTCTCGTCTCTGTCCCTGTCTGTCTTTCTCTGTTTCTCACTGTCTCTCTGTCTCTCTTTCTCTATATCTGATTGTCTGTATGTCTGGTCTGTGTGTCTTTCTGTTCCTGTCTGTCTGTGTTTCTGTCTGTCTCTGCTTCTGTCTATATGTCATTCTGTCTGGCTGTTTCTGTTTCTGCCCACCCCTGTCTGTCTGTCTGTCTGTCTGTCTGTCTGTCTGTCTGTCTGTCTCTCTCTCTCTCTCTCTCTCTCTCTCTCTCTCTCTCACCTCCTCCCTTTCTGTCGCCCCCCTTTCTTCGCTTCCCCCCCCCCCCCCCCCCCCCCCCCCCCCCCCCCGCCCCCTCTCTCTCTCTCCGACCTTCTTTGTCTGTTCCCCCTTTCCTCTTTCCAGCTCTGTCATCAGCCACTTTTCCCTCATTTCTCTCTCTCTCTCTCTCTCTCTCTCTCTCTCTCTCTCTCTCTCTCTCTCTCTCTTTTGTTTCTCTCTCCCTCCCTCTCACTCGCTCATATGCTGTCAAAAAAATCGAAAAAAAAAAAAACAAGCAAAACGTTGCTATTGTGCTTTATTCCCAGTCTGTTTGGCTTCCGTTCATAAAGTGACTGAATTATCAGGGTCTCCCGAACACTCGGATTTCATGGTGCCTTGCAATGTTGAGGTTTACTGTGACAGGATTTCATGATGCCTTGCAATGTTGAGGAAGTTTACTGTGACAGGATTTCATGGTGCCTTGTAATGTTGAGGTTTACTGTGACAGGATTTCATGGTGCCTTGCAATGTTGAGGTTTACTGTGGCAGGATTTCATGGTGCCTTGCAATGTTGAGGTTTACTGTGGCAGGATTTCATGGTGCCTTGTAATGTTGAGGTTTACTGTGACAGGATTTCATGGTGCCTTGCAATGTTGAGGTTTACTGTGACAGGATTTCATGGTGCCTTGCAATGTTGAGGTTTACTGTGACAGGATTTCATGGTGCCTTGCAATGTTGAGGTTTACTGTGGCAGGATTTCATGGTGCCTTGCAATGTTGAGGTTTACTGTGGCAGGATTTCATGGTGCCTTGTAATGTTGAGGTTTACTGTGGCAGGATTTCATGGTGCCTTGCAATGTTGAGGAAGTTGACTGTGACAGGATGTCATGGTGCCTTGCAATGTTGAGGAGGTTGACTGAGACAGGATTTCATGGTGCCTTGCAATGTTGAGGAGGTTGACTGTGACAGGATGTCATGGTGCCTTGCAATGTTGAGGAGGTTGACTGAGACAGGATTTCATGGTGCCTTGCAATGTTGAGGAGGTTGACTGTGACAGGATGTCATGGTGCCTTGCAATGTTGAGGTTGACTGAGACAGGATTTCATGGTGCCTTGCAATGTTGAGGAGGTTGACTGTGACAGGATGTCATGGTGCCTTGCAATGTTGAGGAGGTTGACTGAGACAGGATTTCATGGTGCCTTGCAATGTTGAGGAGGTTGACTGAGACAGGATTTCATGGTGCCTTACAACGTTGTGGAAGTTGACTGTGACAGGATTTCATGGTGCCTTGCAATGTTGAGGTTTACTGTGACAGGATTTCATGGTGCCTTGCAATGTTGAGGAAGCTGATTGTGACAGGATGTCATGGTGCCTTGCATGTTGAGGAAGTTTACTGTGACAGGATTTCATGGTGCCTTGCAATGTTGAGGAAGTTTACTGTGACAGGATTTCATGGTGCCTTGCAATGTTGAGGTTTACTGTGACAGGATTTCATGGTGCCTTGTAATGTTGAGGTTACTGTGGCAGGATTTCATGGTGCCTTGCAATGTTGAGGAAGTTTACTGTGACAGGATTTCATGGTGCCTTGCAATGTTGAGGTTTACTGTGACAGGATTTCATGGTGCCTTGCAATGTTGAGGAAGTTGACTGTGACAGGATTTCATGGTGCCTTGCAATGTTGAGGTTTACTGTGACAGGATTTCATGGTGCCTTGCAATGTTGAGGTTTACTGTGACAGGATTTCATGGTGCCTTGCAATGTTGAGGTTTACTGTGACAGGATTTCATGGTGCCTTGCAATGTTGAGGAAGTTTACTGTGACAGGATTTCATGGTGCCTTGCAATGTTGAGGTTTACTGTGACAGGATTTCATGGTGCCTTGCAATGTTGAGGAAGTTGACTGTGACAGGATTTCATGATGCCTTGCAATGTTGAGGAAGTTTACTGTGACAGGATTTCATGGTGCCTTGCAATGTTGAGGAAGTTGACGGTGACAGGATTTCATGGTGCCTTGCAATGTTGAGGAAGTTGACGGTGACAGGATTTCATGGTGCCTTGCAATGTTGAGGAAGTTGACGGTGACAGGATTTCATGGTGCCTTGCAATGTTGAGGAAGTTGACGGTGACAGGATTTCATGGTGCCTTGCAATGTTGAGGAAGCTAACTGTGACAGGATTTCATGGTGCCTTGCAATGTTGAGGAATCTGACTGTGACAGGTCTTTGACAGCTTCGTTCTCCAGAAAGCTCATTTCTTTATTCCCAGTCTGTTTGGCTTCCGTTCATAAACTCCTGACGTCAACTGCACGCGCACCTTTCCACTAATTATTTGAAAATCAG
>JADBJO010000590.1:12500-15000 GCA_016801955.1 Conus betulinus
ATTATTATGATTATTATTATTATTATTATTATTATTATTATTATTATCATTATTATTATTATTATCATTATCATCATCATCACTATTATTATTATTATCATCATCATCATTATTATTATTATTGAAGCTGTTATTTTCACAGTCACGATAGTTGTCATGTTCTCCTCCCACTATTGCTACTTCTTTTTCCATTTCCTTTTCGGTCATCTTGCTGGCGCTGTTGTATAAGCTCCCTCCCTCCCCTCCCCACCCACCCCCGCTCTCCCCCTCCCCTCCCCCCCCCCCCCCCCCCTTCCCCGGCCCCTCCCCCCCCCCTCCCTCCGCTCCCCCCCCCCCCCCCCCCCCCCCGGCCCCCTCCCCGTTCTCCCCTCTCCGCCCACATCTTCCCCTCTTGCCCACCCTAGTTCCAGTCTCTGTTTTAAATGTGCACATAAGCATGCAGATGTGCACACTTGCGCGCACACGCATATACACACTCAAACACACACACACACACACACACACACACACACACACACACACACACACACCCACACACATTCTCTCTCTCTCTCTCTCTCTCTCTCTCTCTCTCTCTCTCTCTCTCTCTTTCTTCTCTCTCTCTCTCTCTCTCGCAGGCTCGCTCGCGCGCGCGTGCGCGCACACACACACATACTCACAAACACATACACACACGCGCGCGCGCGCGCGCGCGCGCGCGCACGCTCTTTGCATACAAATGAGTTGTGTATTCATGCCCAAACTACTTCAGAAATAGAAATGTTAATAAAAACAACTGGTTTTTGTGTATCAAAGTGTGAATTTCACTGGTTGGTGCGTCGTCATTTCAAATGGAGCGAGTGTTACAAATGTTCACATACACACACAACACACACACACACACACACACACACACACACACACACACACACACACACACACACACTCACTCACACACACACACGCACGCATACACACAAGCACACACACACACACACACACACACACACACACACACACACACACACACACACACACACACACACGCATACACACAAGCACACACACACACACACACACACACACACACACTCACACACACACACACACACAACACACGCATTCTCTGCACATAAAATGTATGCACACACATGCACGGAATGCTTCAGGGATAAAAAAAACAGACAAACAAAAAAAAACAAAACAAGAAAAGAACTCCCCCCCCCCCCCCCCCCCCCCCCCCTTTTTTTTTTTTTTTTTTTTTTTTAGGTTGATGTGTACGCTATTTTCAGCTGAGAGATGCACCCAAATGAGTGTCTGACTGGTTTCGAGTCTTCGTGTGATTTTCCAACTTACCTAATAATAATAATAATAGTTCTTTTTTTGTTTTGATTTGTTTTGTTTTGTTTTCTGGCGGATCTGCGTCCTTATCAGTGGTTTTTATTTTTGCTTTACATGTATTTACTTGTTGGTTTTGTAATCACAGCTTGTTGTAAAATGTTGATAGCAAACTGCTGAGAGGGCTGGGATGAGAGAACATCGATCCAGATGGGCTTTATTTATTTTGCACTCACCAGGTGTGTGCGCGGGGGGGGGGGGGGGGGGGGGGGGGGGGGGGGACGAGAGGGCGAGACAATATGGAAATGAGTGGGGGGTGGGTGGGTGAATGGTGGAGGGTGATGAGGGGTAGGGGTTTAATGGAGAAAGATGCCCTGAGCTGGCTTGGTCAATGTTGTTTTTTGACTGACCGCTTGTTTGTTTGTTTGTGTATCTTACTTTATCATTTCTCTTTCCCACATTAACGGCGCTGTATTCATTCTAATAGCGCTGTTTAGGTACAACATACAGTGAATATGATGTTATTTGTCGCTCTTTTATTTCCTTTCTCACATTGGTTGTGACTTGTATTGCGTGTGGTGTCATGATTCTGTACATGTCGTGGTGATTGGAAAACGTTTTGGTTTCAAAGAAAAGAACCTTCTCAGCAAGGAGGGAAAAAAAAATTGCACTAATCCAATGTCACATGTTAGTGCATCATTATTTCAAAATCTCATGTGCGTGTATGCGCGCGGGCGCACGCGCGTGCTCGTGCGTGCATGCGTGCGTATGTGCATGCGTGCGCGTACGCATGTTTTATATGAAAATATACGAGTTCATAATAGTGTCATATATTTACCAGAGTATGTGCTGTTTGTTGCGTAACTGGATTAGGGTGTTGTTGATCGATTTGCCTGAGGCATGGAAAGCTCGCAGGCCTTCGAGAAAGCCGTCCGTTAGTTTGTGGCACACAGGGTCTATGAAAAGCTTACGAGCAAGGCCCAATTTCCTCACACGCAAGTCATGTAGTACGTTGATTATTGTGGCTCTCGTCTCTCTGACTTTACAGTCATGACGTGGGCCCTGCGTCTTTGAATCGTGTCGTGGGACGTAAGCTTAACTTTTCATCTCGTTACACACCGCGTGACGGCGAGTTTTAGGCTGTTGTGTATGCCCAGCAGTGTCTTCAGTGCTGATATGTAAA
>JADBJO010000590.1:40000-52500 GCA_016801955.1 Conus betulinus
AAACGTCACTAGAATGATTCAGGCATTAAGACTAAACTTGAATGGAGATATATTGATGCAAACTCACTAGAATGATTCACGCATTAAGACTAACATTGAATAGAGATATATTGATAGAATGATTGCAACACTGAGACAAGCGATGAGCAGAGATTTCTTGATGTGAACGTCACAAAGTTTGATCGAAGCAATTCAGACCAACAATGAACGGAGCTACGCTGGCTCTTCGGTAAGTTCTGGTCGGGGTAGTTCTGGAATAACTCATGAAACTAGAAAGAAATTATTACGTCACGTTAATAGCACAGCATACAAATCTATTTTCAACAACAGCTGTCGAATGTTGAACTTCAAGGCAAACTATACGACCAGGACGCCTGCGCCTTCAAACCAACACCATTGAACAGAGCAGACATGATGTTTTTGTGCAAGGATTGTGTTCAGCTTCCGGGGGAAAAAAATAAAGATCCGAAAGAATGCTTTCCAGGTGTATGCGTTTGGGAGAAAGTCTCTTTCTAGGTCCACATTTTCAGGCAGTAAAAAGAATTTCAGCTGAACTCACACTAGCGGATTGACTCAAGCATTCAGACTGGCAGTCACATCGGATTGACGAGATTGTGCATCCAGTGTGTCTCTCTGCAGACCGCTCCATTGGGTCTCTGTTACACACGGACTGCTACACCGCCTTTGTTGTCTTCGTGACTTCTGCAACCCGCCGGACGACAATGCAGCGAGACAGGCAGCGAGACGGGAGTTTTGCATCAGTTTGGTTTTGGTTCGGTTCGTTTCGGTTTGGTTCGGCTTGGTTTGGTTTGGTTTGGCTTGGCTTGGCTTGGCTTGGCTTGGCTTGGCTTGGCTTGGCTTGGCTTGGCTTGGCTTGGCTTTTCGTTCGGCTTGGTTCGGCTTGGTTCGGTTTTGGTTTGGTTTGGTTTGGTTTGGTTTGGTTGGGTTTGGCTTGGTTAGGTTTGATTCGGTTCGGTTCGGTTCAGTTTGGTTTGGTTCGATCGGTTTGGTTTGGTTTGGTTTGTTTCGGTTGGGTTGGGTTTGGTTTGTTTCGGTTGGGTTGGGTTTGGGTTGGGTTTGGGTTTTCAGTTGTGCATCCGGGCTATAGTCCGCCATTGGTCAATACTTTTGTAATAGCTGACAGCCTTTGAGACGCAAAAGTGAAAATATAGATATATAAGAAATCGTCATGGCTGAAAAGCACCATGGTACCATGACGTTCTTGCAGGACTCTTCCACACGATCGACTCACATTTTCTCAGGAGCTTGGTACACACACACACACACACACACACACACACACACACACACACACACACCACACACTTCCCCGTAAACTGTGCCGTGTGAAAGACCTAAGAAATAGAACTTTCTTATCGCATGCGCTGGTCCACGGTGTTTTGACATTTCTGATATATTCTGTGTCTCAAAAGAGAGAGAGAGAGAGAGAGAGAGAGAGAGAGAGAGAGAGAGGGGGTGGGGATGAGGAAAGGGGGCATAACTCTGGCAGGTAGCAATGGCGGCGTGGAGATTTGTCAGGCAGAACAGTGGGGTTGACGTCGTTGTTTTGAAATGCGCGTTATCTCTGGAATAATGCATGGCGCTGGCTCCTGTCGCCATGCACACCATTCCGTCTGTATGTCTCTCTCTCTCCTTCTCTCTCTCTCTCTCTCTCTCTCTCTCTCTCTCTCTCTCTCTCTCTCCTCTCCTCTCTCTCTCTCTCTTATTGTTCTGTTGTTTTTGTTGCAACTGACTTTTGAAAGCAAAGAACCTTGCTTTTCTGTTCATAAACCATTGACTGTTTTATACTAACAACATGTATTTCTTTCGTTGATTTTTTACTCTGATTACTCTCAAACGTATGCATTTAAGGATGTTTACAAGCTCGTGTGTTTGTTATTTTTCATTCGTTTCGAATACTTTAAATATTGTATTTCTTGAATGTTTTCGTCGTAGTTTTTTTTCTGGTTACCATCTACCAGACTGTTTTGTGGAAGACAAACCGCATGTGTTGTATTCCGATCAGTGAACCACCTTCTGTGTCATTCTCTGTGGTGCTGGCATTCTTTGATGTTTCAGAAACTGAGGGTGCTTTTTCTCATCATCGTGCAACGAGTCAGCTGATGCTTGTATATCGTCAGAATCCACCCAACCATCCACTAAACTAGCGGGCACATTCTCATCTTACTGCTGATGTTTGTAAGTTGTCAGAAATCATCCTATTTTCTTTCTTTCTTTTCTCCATACGCGGGCTGATACTCCTGCGGACACACTCTGTGTAGAGACAGGCAAGTATTAATCCCACCTACCCAACAAAGGGGAGTGGCGTTTTGTGTGTATGGCCGTTTTTTTTTTTTTTTATCCCTCCATTAAAGCAGCCGTACTCCAACTTCGGGGAAGATGCATGCTATGTGTAACTTGTCATTCATACCAACAGCCAAACTGGCCTTCTCTTCCGAAAGTTGGTGGTGGGATTTTACGTGTGTGCAAGATGTTATGCGTGCGTTCACACACGGAACCTCGGTTTATAGTCTCATTCGAAGGACTGTATGGGAAATGGAGTCAGAACCAATGTTAACTCCGAGGGAAAATTCCCCTGTAGCGAAACAGCCCCGCGGAGATTCGAACCAGCGGCCCCATGATCACGAGTCTGACATTCTACCAACTGGGTTATTCAGCCCCCCCCCCCCCCCCCCTCCCCCCCAAATCATCCAATGTTCCTGTCATGGAGCGACAATATCTTCAGCGATGACGCGATGGAGAAGTTGATTTTTGTCAATTTTCGGAGTTTTTTTTTTCCCCAACTATTTCACTTTTGAACGAACGGTTCATCTCGACGACCAGTAAATTGATGTTCCAATAATATCATTTTTCTGATAGTCCACTGAACGAATCGTTCTATTTTCATCACTGATACAATGAATAATCTGACCTTTGGGTTTAGAACTTATCCTATGTTGTAATCATCAATCAGTTCTATACTCATCGATGATACCAGTAAGTTGATAGTGTTTCTGAATCGATGCAATAATCCTCTTAACGCGTAGCTGTTTTTTCTAATCAATAACACGATGTGTAAATTGACACTTTATGTGTTCAGAATTCGTATAATATTCCTCTGAAGAAGTGGTCTTTTTTCTTTTATGATGCAATGAATTAGTTCGTGTTGGTATGTACACACAATTCATTCATTGTTCCTCAGAACATGCGTCTGTGTTTTTACCAAAGGTACAACCACTCCCTTGTCTTTGTGGATTTTCAGAGTTGTTCCATGTGCCCCAGCAAGACCAGATGGTTTCTCCACCAATCAGTGAGCTGATGTTTATGTATCTTCAGAATCCGATCCTGAAACTCAGCGCCGATAATGGAACCTCTTGTGACCAAGAATCGCTACAACATGGCAATGGAGGACAGGGGGAGCAATTCGAGGAGGAGGTAAGTCTGGGTGGTCTCCCATATCGCAGAAAAGCATTCAGGCGCATCCGAATTTGTTTGAACTAAAGGTCGGTGTGTCACGCCGGTTGACATTCCCAGAGTTGTCTTCCCAGTAACCAAAGTTGCACCATGCACATGGACTGGAGAATGAGACAGTCTGCAAGAAAGATAGTTAGCAAGGAAAAAGCGAACAGATACCTCAATAGAGCCCCCCCCCGCCCCCCCCCCCCCCCCCCCACACACACGCAGGCACGCACGCACGCACACATACACGCACGCACGCACGTGCGCGCACACACACACACACACACACACACGCGCGCACTCACGCACGCACGCACACACATACACGTACACACACAGGGATAGAGAGAATGTGTGTGTGTGTATGTGTGTAACCTGGGACAGAGAGAGAGAGACACACACACACACACACACACACACACACACACACACACACACACACACACACCACAGAGAGAGAGAAAGAGGGAGAGAGAGAGAGAGAGAGAGAGAGAGAGAGAGAGAGAGAGAGAGAGAGAGAGTGCGACTTGGGAAAAGGAGAAAGGAAACAGATTTCTTGAAGAGAAACGACGCAGGCAGAGTCAGAAAGACAGGGGAAAAAAAGAGACTGCGGCAAACTTCTAAAGATCATGTGGAGAGAGATGTAATTATGTTGTGTAGTTGAAAAGCGGGAAAGGGGGGGGGTGGGGGGGGGGGGGGGGGGGGGGAGCAGGAGCGGGGAGTGACTGGGAGGGAAGGTGAGGGTGAAAAGTAAATTACGTGTGAAAGATGGAGGAAGAGAACGGGAACAGAGAAAAGAGTAAAATTGTCCTTTGCTAAAAGGGGGGGGGGGGGGGGGGGGGGGGGGGGGGGTTGGGTTTTTTTGGGGGGGGGGGGGTTTGGGTGTGGGGGGGGGGGTGGGGGGGGGGGGGGGAGAGAAAGAGAGAGAGAGTAATGTTAAAGGCTGGACGAGAGAAGAGAGAGAGAGAGAGAGAGACGAGAGAGAGAGAGATATATAGAGAGAGACAGATAGAGACAGAGAGAGAGAGACAGAGAAAGAGCAACTGTTAGAACTGGACGAGAGAGAAGAGAAGAAAGAGAGAGAGAAAGAAAGACAGAGACATAGAGAGAGAGCAACTGTTGGACGAGAGAGAGACAAAGAAACAGAGAGAGAGAGAGAGCAACTGTTAGAGGGTTGGATGAGAGAGAGACAGGTTAGAGAGAGAGACAGAGACAGAGACAAAGTGAGAGAGACAGAGACAGAGAAAGCAAACTGTTAAAGAGAGAGAGAGAGAGAGAGAGAGAGAGAGAGAGAGAGAGAGAGAGAGAGAGAGAGAGAGCGCGCACTCGCCCCAGCCAATCAAGCCACCCCAGGCCAAAGCCGCGGGCAGAAATCTAATCAAGGGAAAAACGTTGGCGATTCGCCGCGGAGCGGAAGTGGGGTGCGAAAGGCGGAAGACGTGTTGTCTTCGCCCCAGCCGTATCAGCCATTAGCCCACGTCACAACAATGGCGGCAGGCCTGCAACTGCCGCTCTTTTTTCACCCATCTCTTCAACAACTCCTTCGGACCACCATCGGTTCTGGGGGGGGGGGGGGGGGAGGGGAAGGGGGAGGGAGATGGAGATAGAGTGGAAGGGGGCGGCAGTGGGGGGTGGGGGTGGGGTGCTCTTTCTTTCTTTTCACGGTGTTTGTACATCTTTTCTTTCCATCTTTCTTTTCTTTTTTTTTTTTTCTTTTTTTTTTTTTTTTTTTTTTTTTTTTTTTCTTTTTTTTTCTTTTTTTCTGCTTTTTTTTTTTTTTGTCCTTTTTTTTTCTTTCTTTTGTCTGTCTTTTTTTTTTTTTTTTTTTTTTCTCCTGTACCTTGTTGAGGGAAAGAAAAGGAGAGTCGGGTTGATGTTGAACGGATGAGTCTATTTGTGTGTCTGGTGCTTTCCCCCCCTCCCCCCGTTTTATTTTTCCTCTGTCGTGCGAGTAAGCTCTGATCATCGTCGTTTTTATTCCATGGAGTAGATTTAGTTTACATTGATTTTGTTGGAGCTGGAAGTATGTGCTGTGTGTGTTTTTAAATTTAGAGGAAAAAAATCTATACGTTTTGTTCAGGATTTTGTTGTTATTTTTTGCTGGAAATATGTTTCTTGTGTATCTTAAAATTTGGTGGAAAAACATGTACTTACTAGAATTATGTTGTTGGTGATGGTGTTGGTGGTGTTGGTGATGTTGCTTTTTCTTCTTCTTTCTTTCTTCTTCTTCTTCTTCTCTTCTTGAATGCTCACTCTAGAGAGGAAATATTTCTAATGTGATGCCATTAGTGTCTTCACCTTACTCTGCCTTCAAGTACCTACTAAACTGGAGGAAATTACACGCCAAACTACATTTGCAGATGTTTGGATGTTAAAAAAAAATGGCATACTGTTTAAAAATGAGCAAATCTTACCAAACGATAAATTTTTCGTAAAATACATATACACCCTATCTTAATTGCAGTTATATCATTTTATTATTGATCTCAGTTAAAATGTCTCGGATATTTCCATTGTTGTTGCATTTCTACATTTTGTTTAAAGTTTGTATTCGATTGTACACACACCCGATCCCTGCATGCTTTTGTTTCGTTGTTGGTGACGTTCGGATTTATCGTCCTCCCCCACCAAAGGTGACGTGGCCAAATGGAAAAAAAGCATCCTAGGTGAGCGACGACTGGGAGCAAAATATCTTTTTTTTTTAATCACTATATTGAAATGATTAGAACGAGACAACACGATTTATGCTGTGGTGGGAAAATGTCAGTATTTTGTGGTAGACGTCAGCCGAGTTTTCGAATTCACAATATCCACGATCTTTAGGAATCGTATATTTCAATCTGACAGCTGAACTCGAGGGAAGGTTTTAGGTATTAGAGATGAGTTGCTTCCACAAGATCCTTGGCATCTCATACAAAGACCCACATTACCGACTTGGAGGTCCAGACCAGAGTAAGGCAAGTCACTGGACCATACGAAGACCTGTTGTGTCCACAGTGAAAAGAAGGACAATGAGATGGTATGGTCATGCATTAAGATAAAACAGGACTTGCCCAAACCATTCCCACAAGGAACAGTGCGAGGAGGCAGAAGGAGAGGAAGACAGAGAAAGAGAGGGGAGGACAACATCAGTGCATGGACTGGCCTCACACTCAGAAACTGCCTAAGAGCTGTCTGAGAACCGGGAGGAGTGGAGGAAAGCTGGTTGTGAAGTCTTCTGTGGCGCCCCAACGGTCTACAAAGACTCCGGGATAGGTGATGGATGATGGGTGATAGGTGATAGGTGATAGGTGATGGGTGATAGGTGATGGGGTGATAGGTGATAGGTGATATGTGATAGGTGATGGGTGATAGGTGATGGGTGATAGGTGATAAGTGATGGGTGATAGGTGATGGGTGATAGGTGATAGGTGATGGGTGATAGGTGATATTTCAATATTCCGTGTGCAACCTTGGACAAGGGTCTTTGTCTTTGCAAGTCCTGCTGCCATTGTGGGCTGCAATAGAACTGTCCTGATGGAGATGGAAGGGTCAGTCACATGTCACCCACCACACAGCTTACCGGACAATAAGGACCTAGTCTCTGTTCACACTAGCTCACAATGCATTGTTGGGCTGTTTTGTGTTGGACTGGGTTTTGTTGTGTGCCCTCGTCTTGCCTAAGCATGCACTGCCTTGCCTTGTCTTGTCTCGCCTTGCCTTGTCTTGTCTTGCCTTGTCTTGCATTGCCTTGCATAACCTTGCATTGCCTGACGTAGCCTCTTCTTCTACAAGCTTTACGCGCGCGCGTATATGTGTATGCCTGTGTGTGTGCACGCGCGCGTACATGTGCATGTCTGTGTGTATGTGCGCGCGCGCGCGTGCGTGCATGTGTGTGTCTGTGTGTGTGTATACATGCGTGCGCGCGCGCGCGCGTGTGTGTGTGTGTGTGTGTCTGTCTGTCTGTCTGTCTGTCTGTCTGTGACTGTCTGTGTCTGTGTGTCTGTCTGTCGGTCTGTCTGTCTGTGTCTGTGTCTGTCTGTCTGTCTCTCTCTCTGTCTGTCTGTCTGTGTGTCTGTGTCTGTGTGTGACGGGGTCTCACAGAAGACCTTCTTCGACTTACCTTCTCATCCACGGCAGTGTGGTGTGGTGGTATTGAATTGGTGGTGACAGAGGGGGAGGGCAGGATGGGGGGATAGAAGGAAAATGAAAAGAAGGGTGAAGGCAGTTGGAGGGAGGGAAGGGGGTGGGGGTGTAGGGTGTTTGGGGGGGAGGGGGGGGGGACTGGGGTGCTCAGCCTCCTGAAGCTGTTGAGGGGGTGACGCGCCCTGTTCTTCACGTCCTCCATATCGCCTCCAACCTACACCGCTGTTTTGACGTTCGCCCTGGTCTTTCCAGTTCTCTGCCGCTCCACCCTCGCCGGCCCTCTCCCTCCCCCGCCTCGGCTCCTCCTCCGGCCTCCGCCACTTGGTCCTCCTCTCGCCCCCCCCCCCCCCCCACCACCGATACCCCATGTAACCCCCCCCCCATTCCCCCCTATCGCTCCCTGCACTGCCTCATAGTGCGCCATCTGTCGCCCAACCCCCCCCACCCCCCCCTCCACGTATCACCCCCCCCCTCTACCACCCTCCCTTTCCCCCCCACCCACTCCCCCACCCCCATCTCCCCTTTTGTCTCCCTCCCTGAGATCTGTTTTCCTGCTCGTGTCTGTCTTTTCTCCCCCAACCCTGCTCCCACCCATCGGCCCCGCTTTCCACCCCACGCCCAACCCGCGACCCGGCCCAACACACCACCACCATCTTTTCCCCCATGGCGATATTGCTGATGCTGATGTTCTGCTGCTACGCCTGATAGTCTCTTAGACAGACCGACTCGCTATCCTCTAGCTCAGGAGCTCTCTGATTCTCTCCTCTCTCCTCTCTCAGAGTCTTCGATCCCGGCGAGAAGTCTCATCTCACTTCTCGAGCTTCACGGCTCGCCTGAGGATGCACGACGCTTCTCTCAGCGCGTGGGCCGACCCGTCCTCAGGTAGCGTGTCTCATGTGCTCTCAAAAAGGATAATTACGATCTCGTCCGAGATAAGGGGATGGAGAAAAGCCAGAGGCCTCCACTCTCTCCTCCTCTAGGAGAGAGGAAAGGGGGTAGGTCTTTCTAATATCGAGAAGAAGGTCTCTTCTGACTGAAGAGTCTAAGTCGTCACTTCTCTATCTCTGATACCAAGAAGGGAGAAATAGAATAAAATATTATCTAATTTTATGTAATGTCTTCTTTTTTGCATTCTGTTATTGCTCGATACCCTCTCTCCCCTCCCTCTCCTCCTCTCCTCTGTCTGTCTGCTTTGTCCAGGTCCCTCTGTTTCTCCTCGTCTTCTCCCTCTCTCTTTGTAATCTCTCTCTTAAACTGTCTCTTTCTATCTCTCTTTCCTCTGTCTGTCTTCTCCTGTCTGTCTCCCTGTCTCCGTCCTGTCTGTTTGTCTGTTCTCCCTCCTCTCTGTCTGTCTCTCTTGTCTGTCTGTCCTGTCTCTCTCTCTCTCTCCTCTCCCTCCTCTCCTTCCTCTCTCCACGCCTTCTCTCCCTCCTCCCCATCTCTCCCTCCCCCCCCCCCCCCCCCTCCCTCCCCTCCCCCCCCCCTCCTCTCCGTCTCAGTCTCTGTCCCCAGATGTCTCTGTATCTCTCTCTCATCGTCTCTTTTTTTCTCTGTGCCCAAACTAGTTTTCACTCCCTTGTCCTTACGGCGGGACTGACGCCGGCATCCAACTGGTGAGCACTTTGGGAAAATAAAGAAAACCAATATGAAAAAATCAGTTTTTTTTTGATTAAAGCAAAAAAAAAAAAAAAAAAAGCACACTAGAAAAGAAAACAGGGAACCAAAAGAAAGACAAGATTATAGGATCTTACTGTATGAGTGTCGTCTCAGATTTCAAGAAACACAAGACTGTAGATCCTACATGTATGTCATCTCTGAGGTAAGGACTCTATATGTATTTTCGACTTTAGAAACACAATGCCATAGGTAGCCTACGTCTATATCATCTCTGATGTAAGGACTCTATGTGTAATTTCGACTGTAGAAACACAAGACTATAGGATCCTACATGTATGTCATCTCTGATGTAAGGACTCTATATGTATTTCGACTGTAGAAACACAAGACTATAGGATCCTACATGTGTGTCATCTCTGATGTAAGGACTCTATATGTATTTCGACTTTAGAAACAGAGGACTATAGGATCCTACATGTATGTCATCTCTGATGTAAGGACTCTATAATTAGTTCGACTTTAGAAACACAAGACTATAGGAGCCTACGTGTATGGCAGCTCAGATTCAAGAAACGCAGCCTACGTGTAAGTCCTTTTACACTCAATAAACGCCAGACTGTAGGAGCCTACGTGAAAGTCCTTTTACACTCAATAAACGCCAGACTGTAGGAGCCTACATGTAAGTCATTTCACACTCAATAAACGCCAGACTGTAGGAGCCTACGTGTAAGTCCTTTCACACTCAATAAACGCCAGACTGTAGGGGCCTACGTGAAAGTCATTTCACACTCAAGAAACGCCAGACTGCAGGAGTCTTCCTGTGTGTCATCTCAGACTATGATGTTTATAGCAACCTTCAGGAGATGAAGTGTCACCCATACAACCCCTGCCCTGCACACAATTCTTTGCATTCCTGTACATTCCTGTCTTGCCTGGCTTTGTCGTGCCTTGTTCTATACTGTCTTGTGCTGTCCTGTACGGTGTGTGTTTGTCTCATGTCGTCCTATGTTGGCTTTATTCTGCTCAATCCTGCATGCCTTTGTTTTGTATTGTCCTGTATTGTTCTGCTCTGTCCTGCATGCCTTTGTCTTATATTGTCCTGTCTTGTTGTCCTCTGTCCGGCATGGCTTTGTCTTACGTTGTCCTGTATTGTTCTCCTCTCTTCGGCATGCCTTTGTCTTGTATTGTCCTGTATTGTTCTCCTCTGTCCGGCATGGCTTTGTCTTGTATTGTCCTGTATTGTTCTGCCCTGTCCTGCATGCCTTTGTCTTATATTGTCCTGTATTCTTCACTCTTGTTCTGCATGGTTTTGTCTTATATTGTCCTATATTGTTCTCCTCTGTCTTACATGGCTTTGTCTTGTCTTGTCTTGTCTTGTCTTGTCTTGTCTTGTCAATATGTTTTAAAATGACATCTCAAAGGTATTTGTCTGATCTATCTTGAGTGTTTACTATATGTTGATTGTAACTCTGATGTATTGTTTAATCCTAAATGTTTTGTATCGTTTGATCTTAAATGTTTTAACATACAGTGCTAACGTCACAATCTTGTCCAAGATATTAGGATGGTTGTATGCAGGTTGAGTGACGTGGGTGCAGTGCAAAGTCACTTTGTTTTAGAGACTTGTTCATTGATTATTTCATGTGCTGTCCCATGCGGCGTGTATTTCAACTGTTGCGCCTCGTCTTAATTTCTCGTTTTAGAGGCAATAGTGATTTGGACTTTGACTGGCTTTTCCCACGCCGTCTCTTCCGGGGTCTAGAAATATGTTTACAGCCTTATTTAAACCATACCCACAATAGTCAGACAGGCTAAGAGAACAGACGATACATCATGAAAATAAACATTGATTACAACATTCTGTCATGTAAGCTTAGACTACAATGGAGCGCCACGGCATCATCTCCAACCTCCTCATTCTCTCAGGTCAACAGCTGCAAATTCCTGTGTCCCTTCATGCCTTGGTGACCTCGGTTTTGACTTCCTCTACATCTATACCTTAGACGAATTCATTTCTGGGTCACCGGTATCGGCGGGTTCACGCAGACTGTCGTTGGATGGACGTGATAGCGTCCTCCGGAGGGGAGACGCTCTCTTAAGGAGGCTCCACTATTATGCAGTTATTGTCGTCAGTAATGGGCTTAGAAGGTGGAAGTGGTGTCCTGTCCCCGTTGGATCAAAACTGCCACTGTTGAACACGATCATGGTGACGCAGCAGAAATGCAGTGTGTCCTGTGATGGGTTGCCTCGTGACGACTTGAATGGCGAAATGAGCGGTATGATGGTAATGCCACTGAAATGGCATGGAAAATGAGACAGCTGGAAAACACACAAAAACAAAAAAAAAAGTTCGTCGAAATTTGTTCGAAAGAAATCACAAAAATTATATGTAACGCTCCGCCGAAAAACGTACACAAACGAATCACAAGACAGAACACAACGCGTTTCGACCTCTTAAGTCTTTTTTTCAGGCAAGATACACAACACTCGGGACAACGAAAATGAACGAGCAATCACTTATCTTCATCCAATTCGGCGCAAGATTGGCGTTGAATAGTTCGGAAGGTTTTTGCGTATGTAACAACAACAAACCCACAGACAATCCAAACAGAGGGGCGTGAATGTCAACAGACAGCCTCTTTGACGGTAGGAGTTACGCTGACAGGCCGGAATCTAGTTCCCTCGCAGTTCTGAAACGCTGTGAACTTTCCTGGCAGGGCCACCTTATCCGCAGTGACTCCAGACAAACCTCGGCAGTGCTGGCTGGGTGGACTGCTTACAACGCCTCTACCTTGTCGGGCAGTTAGACATAGCTAAAAGACAAGATGTTGCTGTCGTGTTATCATCAGATGACCAACTTGTCGTTAAATCAGTTGCAAAATCCATCGCGGAAGCCTTGAAAATTAGACAGATGAAAGATAGTCAAATTTTAGGATAGCGCACTAGAAGAGATATATGAATAAATTATATCATTCATCGCATGTGGAGGAGTTCAGTAAGATACAACATCATCATTTGATTGAGTGGATGGTCGAGTCAGTCTTACAATTTCTGTTTGTTTTTCTTTCTAACGTTACTATATCACTCCTGTGTGCGAGGACATACGAAGTTGTTACGATTTTTTTTTTTTTTTTTTTTTTTTTTGCCGATACGAAAGAAGAAACAAAATGACTGAGCCGCTAAATCAAGAACAAACAAAAAGTCACAAAACAGACACTGCGCGTTTCGACCTGTTGGGTCTTCTTCAGGCAGAGCAAAACAACATTTCAAAAACAATGGAGACAAAGGACGGATAAATT
>JADBJO010000590.1:75000-77500 GCA_016801955.1 Conus betulinus
TGGCATGAATAGAGAAGAACAATTGCGATTTACTAATATTCACAACTGTTTTCCTGTTTGGGCGGTTTGAGAATGATTACTGTTTGTCCCGCGAAAAAGAGGAGGAATGTTATTATCCCCACGGATAACAAAAATATCTTTATTTCCTTTTTGGAAAACAGGGGACGCAGTTTTGGCGAAAACAGTTACCATCCCAAGAAAAATAGTATGATCCTGAGGTATAAACGCACAACATTGTTCCGCTGAAAGATAATTCTTCTTTTCCTCAGGAAATCCGAGAAAACAGCGATTGTCGGCTTTTGGAACTAGCATGTTTCCATACTCTTCTATTGTAAATGACCTGTTCCAAGGCAGAACTTGGGTGATTTCAGGGGTCCCCTCTTTGTTGAGCTGATTTGCAGTGTTCAGCCACTTTTACCACCAGAGGTTCGCACCAGAGTTTAGGAGGTTTCATGAACAGGTGTAAGGTTTTAAAACCAAGTTTCACTTAACAAACTGTCAAGTGTATAGTCGATCGGCCCTTTCGTTGGGAATGTTGCGAAGCCATTTTGAAATGGTCGCAATCTGGCTCTGTTCTTTTGGTCCTGTCAATGAAAATCATCATCCGACGTCAGACGAAGAGAGTACAAATCGGCAAAAAAACTCGGAAGTCGACAGAACTAGTTCTTTGGTCACATGTCGGGTTTCTGTTGGGAGAAATTAAATTGCATGTGGAGAAACAAAATGAAGCAAACAAACCGCCAAAACCAAGTAGGCCGATCACAATCTGAAAAAAAAAAAAAAAAAAAAAAAAAAAAAAATCACACAAAGCGTTTGTGAAATTTTCTGAGCGATGTAGTTAAAAGTGAGGCGATGAAAATGGGCGTTAAAAAAAAACAAAAAACAAAAACAAAAACAAGAAGCCCCTGAACTCTGCTTTTGCTAAACTTATCCAGTGCATCTGCAAGGTTTTTTAACAGGAGCACTTTTAATTCAAGAGTGAAGGCAGACTTATTTTTCTTCACACTGAAATCGACGAATCCTATGAAAATAGAAGATCCAAAGCTTTGGGGAAAAAAATGATTAACTGAACTTGCCTTCATACTATATTCAAAGATTCGTGTTGATGTTCATTTTTACAAGCAGACGTAGCTGTGCTTTTTTTTTTTTTTTTTTCTTTCTATTTATTTATTTTTTTATTTTTTTACGAATCGGCGCAAATCGGGCAATTCTGTATCAATGAATTTGGCACACGCTACAAAGTTTTCTTATTTCTTTTATACGTCTGCGCTGTGCCGTATCCATTATCCTGTTATAAAGAGTAGGGGGGGAGGGGGGGGGGGGGGTTAATGTGCAGATTTACTTACACGGAAATAATAGTTTCCGTCAACACTGATAATTTTTTTATTTCTTTAAGGGTGTTTTTGAATTGTTTTGTTTGTTTGATGTTGTCTTTTTGTGTGTTTGTTGGCTTTTGTTTTTGTTTTGTTGTTGTTGTTGTTTGTTCTACCTTTTGTGCCTCTGCCGCTTCTACGCCGCTCATTCCGTCCCTCCTCAAACAACCCCCCCCCCCCCCCCCCCTTAATTCCCTCCTACCCTTCCCTTTCCTTCTTCTTCCCCCAACATAGTTATACACAGGTCTGTCGTGTGGCAGCCCCAGGCCTGCAGTCAACAGGAGCCAGACAGTATCAAGGCGTAGGGCAACCCGAGGCAACCCGCCGGAGGAGGCACAGCGTTGCTGATGAGTCAGTCGGGTGTGTTCAGGGGTGTCTGTTCGGGTGTGTTCAGAGGTGTCTGTTCGGGTGTGTTCAGGGGTGCCTGTTCGGTGTGTGTTCAGAAGTGTCTGTTCGGGTGTGCTCAGATGTGTCTGTTCGGGTGTGCTCAGAAGTGTCTGTTCGGATGTGCTCAGAAGTGTCTGTTCGGGTGTGCTCAGAGGTATCTGTTCGGGTGTGTTCAGGGGTGTCTGTTCGGGTGTGTTTAGAGGTGTCTGTTCGGGTGTGTTCAGAGGTGTCTGTTCGGGGTGTGTTCAGAGGTGTCTGTTCGGGTGTGTTTAGAGGTGTCTGTTCAGGTGTGTTTAGAGGTGTCTGTTCGGGTGTGTTCAGAGGTGTCTGTTCGGGTGTGTTCAGAGGTGTCTGTACGGGTGTGTTCAGAGGTGTCTGTTCGGGTGTGTTCAGAGGTATCTGTTCGGGTGTGTTCAGAGGTGTCTGTTCGGGTGTGTTCAGAGGTGTCTGTTCGGGTGTGTTCAGAGGTGTCTGCTGGGGTGTGTTCAGAGGTGTCTGTTTGGTTCCAGCATTCACAGGACACTAGTGAACCTTCTTAGCTTCACTTTATTATAAAATATTGCATATTTGTAGAATGGATTTGTGTTCACCAAGATTCACAAAGTATTAGGTGACAGCAAACTGTTTAGGGTTTATTGGTTGAATATGATTAAGTGTTATTACAATATTTAATTTATGTTGTACAGATTGTTAAGTCTCCTGCTCCAGTTTCACAGATCACATGGAGAGAGAGAGAGAGA
>JADBJO010000590.1:87500-102500 GCA_016801955.1 Conus betulinus
GACACAGAAAACGACACAATGACACAGAAAACGACACAATGACACAGGAAATGACAGAGAAAACGACAGAATGACACAGAAAAGGACAGAATCTAACGCCAACAGGCAGCTCCTCAGTCAGCTCTTACTAATGATAACAACAGTAATAATCACCTCTCTCCCAACAGACAATCGGTCTGAAGATACCCCACAGCAGAACACAAGCTCTGGACTTCTCATGGATCTCCAGCAGTTTTCAAGATTCATCCCACCACTGGCATTACTGCCTGAGCTGACTCTATGGAAGAACTCACAAAGAGTCAGACGTGATTTCTGAAGTCATAAATCCACAGTGTGTTTTCTTTTCTCAAGCATTAAATTACCCAAGACGCCACATTGTGCAGATCTTTCCTTTTAAAAAGAACAAACAAGCAAACAAAGAGACATAACGAGCAGCAGCAACTATGAACGCATCCATGAATCTGTGAGAATGCATACATCTGTATAGAGATATGTCCTTCTATAAGATGAGAAAGACGAAGGGAGACACAGAGAGAGAGGGAGAGAGAGAGAGAGAGGGGAGGGGGGAGAGAGAGAGGGGGAGAGAGAGAGGGAAAGAGTCAGAGAAGGAGAGAGAGACTGAGAGAAGAGCCAGCGGTGTGTGTTCAGCCTAAATCAGTTTGATGCCTTTGCAGCAATGTCTCGTGGAAGACCGCACGGCCTGCAGCCTGCCATTATCATGATGGGCACCGACATCCATGCCAGACATGACGCCCAACAGACAGGTGAGAACCTCCCAAACAACAAACTTTATTTCACTCTGTCGCGCCACACCAACACCTATGACAGCTGACATGTTGTTTCATCTCACTATGGCCATAAGGGCGGCCAGCAATGGACGGATCATAACAATGCACAATGAACTTGATGTGTGTGTGTTGGGGGGGGGGGGGGGGGGGCTCCACAGGCTTCATCTACACAAGAACATGAGCTTCCGCTCTGTGCTTCAGTGCACTCACACAAAACTATTGACTGCAACTGCTCCCCCCACCAACCCACCCACCCCACATCCCAGCCCCTACCTCCAACACCTCTTCGCCATCCCACCACCCCATCTCTCTCTCTCCTATCTCCCCCACTCCACCTTCCTCCTCTCCAGTTTTTTTGGATGTGTTAAGACTAGGAGTCAAGTGATTCTCTTTCATATAGTTTCAATCTGGTGAAAATGAAAGGACGATACCACACACAAAACAGAAAAAAAAACCTAAACAAACACACAGTACAAATAAAAAGAAGTTAACATGCAAGATGAAAAAAAAATCTGTGTTTATTTATTAGATATACATACCTTATTATGTGCAAATCTTGAAACCTTGTAATCTTGCGATACCTTGCATGTGTACCTTTCCTTGCGATACAAATATGCATGTGTGTGTGCATGGACATGTATTTGTGTGTGTGTGTGTGTGTGTGTGTGTGTGTGTGTGCTGTTTACAGATGTATGCATGAGTGAGGAAGAAAGAGACTGACAAAGTACAGACATGTATGTACTTCTAGAAACGTATACTATGCGCTCATTAAAGACGTCTATCACTGAAAAAGCAACTCATCCTTTCCTATACACTGGAAAAAAAAAACACACACAAAACAGACGGAAGGCCATCCCATGTTTTGGGATACAAGCTCTTTGATATAACAAAACGTGAGCACATATATTACACATTCATAAGTCATGCACAAACCTACATACACGTAATGTGTGACATCAGCAAGCACAAACGCAGGTAACTAACTCACATACAATACTAACTCTTGATCAAATTATACTCTGAGTACTCTGGAGCGTGAAAAATGATACAATCATTCCAAATATTGATGCTACTGAAAACCAAACATGTACATGTTTTATGATTATGCAGACTCAAAATATATCATTTTCTTTTTTTATTTTCCATTCAAATCAAATGAGATTGATTAATCAACACCGTCAACAAGAAATGCAACATTTGAAAATCTCAAGTAAAAACAAATAACAACCACTTAGCCGATAAAATGCACCAACAGGGTTCTTCTCTATGTCTCACCACATACAAGTTGCATGTCATCACACTAATCATCTAACGAGTCAGTTCTCTTTCATTACTTATTCTCTTTTGTTTCATTTGTTTATTTAGCGTTAACAGGACGGAGGGTAAGGAAACAAGTTTGCATATTTGTTACCTCTCTCGTTTTCTTGATACTAATCGCCACAAAATCATAAGTGAATTCCATAACAACCACTGTCTTTTTTACTTATTGTTACTAATTATAGCATACAATTAACTAGGAATGGAAAATCAAAACAGTTGCCTGAACCTTATCAAACGAACAGTGGCTGCAGCGAAACAATCATCATGCTTGTTCTTTCTACGGACCACGCAGCGCACAACACAATATCAAGTTAGAACTCCACAATCAATAGTGCTGTCATTCTCTCACTGGAGTGTACAAGATAGATTGCTGTTTGTTGTCGTTCAGTTTCGATAAGGAATGTGAAAGAGAGAACTCTGACAAGCTGACATCACATTTCAACCTAGGCTACATGGCTGTCAATCAGATTTTCTGATGTGAGCCCAGGGTTTTAGCATTATTATGCATGGAATGTGTCACAAACATGAATAACTGGAAACAGAATGCAAGTATCACAAACAGTAAGAACAGTGTCACCACAGAAAGGCAATGAAGGTCAATCACACTTTTCCAGACCACAGATTGAATGAATTATTTAACGTACAGTCTGTTATTAAAACAAAACAAAGCAAAAAGTGAAATCCAATTTTTAAAACAAATTAAAGAAGAGAAGTTCAACTGTTGAAGATAAGAGACTAAAGGCCACAAAATGCATATATCCATGCAGTATTATATCCGCCACGAGGAAAAGGACACCAAGAGAAACAAAAACACTGAAAAAAAAAAAGAAAAAAGAGTCGATTTCAGATCACAGATGAATGCTGGTCACAAACCAAAGATCACAAGGTTTAGCACAAGGGCATAGCAGGAGGGACAGGCAGGTTTCACTCTGCATCCAGTGTGTTCACCAACAGCCTTCGGCTGACGCTGGTCGGTGAAATTTACTTCCAGTTCTCAAAATATACCCACTTTTCATGAATGAAATGAATAAAAATCAGTACCTGCTCGTGCTTATTTTCAACACGCCAGGCGTTCTTGCTGTGCCATTCTCGGCTGCATGGCTCAGAGAGAGACCTTATCTTCTGTAAAATCTCAAATAAAGGATACAAGGATGGATGCACTGATATGGAAGATCTGCAGAGTAATGAACGACCTGCTGAAGAAGCATCAGTTGTTCTAGGGTCAGTATATGGACTCAGTGTATTGGCCACTAGAAGCCCCAGTTTATCTAGATGTGGGATGATTCTTTCACATCTGTTACCACAGTTATAACATGTTCAGTGTTGGTTCCAATCCTCATCTCTTGTCATAATTTTACTTGTTGGGAAAAAAATATTATGAAGGATTCAAAAAACGAAATATTAGGAAGGATATTACCTATAAATATGTTACCAGAAGGCCTGTTTAAAAAAACGATTTTTCTTTCTTCTCTTAATCTGCAAGTATTCAAGTCGACTCAGCAAGACAGTTGATACACTCCATGCTGCAAAACTTCACAACCAAAAGCAGGTTTCCATGACGCCTGACAAACCATGCCTGTTCGCAAGTTTACCAAAGACCCAGTCAGTTATTCCCCTTACTACAGACCAGGTTTAGCATCTTTTTTGATGAAATCAAATCATGAAAACAGCCACATTTTAGACTATGAAAATTAGGGGGGGAAAAGGACAAAAGAACAAATGCTGGGTACATTGGATCACAGTGAATGGTTCTAGAAGAAGAGACAGAAGCCCAGAAAAAAGAAAAGAATTCTCTTGTTTCCATCTGACAATACAACGATGTACTGTCAACATGTTCCACACCACAGTAACGCATGTGATAAAGGATTACAGAGTTCTGAACACAACTGTACACGTCAAAACATCGAACTCATATCATTGCAAAATCTGAACCAAACAAAACAAAACTGAACACAAAAAAAAAAATTACCCATGCAACAGAAAATACCAACAATCTTTAAAACTTTCAGAAGAGATTCCACGGCGAAATGAGGAACACAGCTTTCACAGCTAAACACTTGTCAATGCGACAATGGGATGGACAATGACGCATGCTCACATGACATCAGTACCCTTTTTGAAATGCACACTTTCTTTTCCATCAACTTTCCCCCGACATCTCGAGCCTGTGACCCCTCGAAAATTCAAGCCCGAACATAGAAGATGAGTTCGTTGTGGTCGTAGCCAGTCAGGCAGAGTGCTCGGCCCTGGGTGTCGACAAACTTTCCTCCAACTAGCTGAAGATCTGTCACACTCTCCGAGTGATGGTACTCCAACTGAAAAGCATACACACACACACACACACACACACACACAATCACATAGTGACACAGGTTTCACATGAATACCCACTTTTGGGGAAATTTTCCATGGGGATAAGTGTCTATTTCAACTCGTGAAAACTACAGTGAACAAATGGGTGCCTCTTAGCTCAGTAATACTGCCTTCACAGTCAGATCTGAGTTCAGATCTTCCCGATTCCAAAAATAAAGAGTCATTTCTGTGGCTTATCTGCACACAAAGTGTTTGATAGTTCTTCCTCTGCCCCTTCCCCCACGACTGTCCTGGGATGGTCATCTGCATCACTGTTGACCGCGGTCACTAAAGCTATGAACGCAGGTGAAACAGCTAGTTTCCATCAGAGCAAGGGAAACGACTCAACTCTGGAACACACAAAACAAACTGACTGCAGTTATGTCCCTTGTAGCTCAGACTTTCACCTTTCCATTATTCCTGACATTCCGTACTTTATCCTTTTACAAGCAGACAGTTGACGGGTTTCCAGTAAATGAACTCATTCCACTGGAAACACAGTAAAGAAATGCAGAGTGAAAAGCATTTAGACCATTGATTCTAAATCAGTAGAAATGAAAACAAAAGATAGCCAGGTCATGTTGAACACCCACTGAGAGAGAAAGAGAGAGAGAGAGAGTGTGTGTGTGTGTGTGTGTGTGTGTGTGTGTGTGTGTGTGTGGTGTGTGTGTGTGTGTGTGTGTGTGTGTGTAAGTGCATATGTGTGTGTGCGTGAGAGAGAGAAAGTGTGTGTGTGAAAAGCAAGGGCAACATGTGCACATGTAAAAGCAAGTCTTTACTTCCATCGTCTTTCACACACACACACACACACGCACACACTGAACAAACCCAAATTTTCACCAGCATATCAAATGAATTTCTTCAGTTTCCAAAAGCTCCAGTCTGGCTCAAAAGTCTTATTTTCCTGCTGACTTCACTTTTAAAAACTTTCTTTGTTTTTTTTTCTTCTTTTCTTTTTGTTAACAAGAGAGAAAACATACCTAAACTGAATAAAAACACGACAGCAACAACAGGACAAAACTAAAAACAAATATACACATTAAATCACCTTTTGAAAAAAAAAAAGCCACTGAGCAATATACATACACACACACAGTTTCACGAGGAATCTGTCGCACAGCTCACCTGTGGCACATTGCCTGGCGTCACTTTCCACACTCTGAAGAAAGAGTCATCACTGATGGTCAGCACCTGCAAACCAACAGGTAAAGCAAAAATCACCATGTACAGTGGGACCTCTCATCAACAACCCTCAGATTCTTTTCAAAGAAAAAAAAAAAAGAATTTGGAATTGGTCATTTAGTAGATCACCAGACTCATAATCTTGGTGATCCTGGGGCTGAGGGTTTGAATCTCCACTGGGCCGTTTCAGTACAGGGAGTTTTTTTTTTTCTCTCAGAGCTAACATTGGTTCTGACTCCATTTCCCAAATACTCCTTCAAATGAGACTATAAACTGAGTTTCCATGTGCGAACGCATGCAAACATCATGCACACACGTAAAATCCCATCACTGACTTTCAGAAGAGAAGGCCAGTTTGGCAGTTGGTATGGATGACATGAATACATATAGCATGCACCCTGCATGAGAAATTGAAAGAATGAAGGAAGTAAGGAAATAGAGTGAATGATATTGACTGGATGACATGGGAAGCAACTGAATGAAGCGCTGGCAGGCAGGTTGTGTACACAAGAGTATGGATTGTCAACACCTTGAACCTCTGGAAAGGCGTTATATAAATGCTATGTTATCATTAATATCATGACTATAAAAGCGAAAAAAAATGAAATGAGATACTTAAAGGACAAGGGTGGTGGAGTCTTCCTACATGAGTAAATCTAGTAGTGACAACCACAAAAATGTCTTTTCCAAAAAAAAATAAAAAGAAAGGAGATGCGACCATTCAAAGAACCTTTGTTGGGAAGAGAAAATTTCACAATATAGTAATGTGCTGCAATGTTTTTGTTCTGCAAAATAAACTATAAGTGTAGTTGTTAAAATCTGAAAAAAAAAATGCTTTTTAGGTCATCTGCCTGGTATCCCACAGCTGTTCAGTTGTGATAGCACTACAAATTTTTTTCAACAGTTCTGTCCCCCAGTGCTAAGAAGGCAAATTTTTGTTTCCAGTACCCCAACACCTTACACACTATAGTGTAACAGTCACATGAGAAGAACCTGACACTGAAAATCTCTCGCATGTAATGAGAAGAGATAAAACTAATAAAACTCTATTCATCCGAGTCGGTGTATATAAGTAACAGTTGTGCATATCATGATGTCCATGTAAACACACACAACACACAACACACACACACACACACAACACACACACACACACACACACACACACATGGGTCAAAAAGAAACGTCACTCACCCAACCTTTATCAGGAGCTACATCCACGGTGTTGATGGCCCGAGCATGTGCAGCGACCTCGGCCCCGATCTTCCCGGACGATGCGCTGAAAACACGCAGGTGCCCGACCCATAGCCAGCCACCAAGGTGCCCTTCCACAGTCGCACAGAGTTACAGGGGAACCTGAAACACCGTCCCCACACCACACAGACGGAGCATGAAAAAACAGTGTAAACACTCTCTCTCCCCTTCTGCCTGCATGCATTATTTAGGTTTTTATAATTCTGCAGAGAATGTAAGTACTGCTCTTCCTATTCCCTGTTTAATTTGGGGGTGGGGGGTGGGGGGTTGTTGTTGTTTTGGGGGGGTTGTTGTTGTTGTTGTTCAAATTATCAAAATCTAACCATTCAAATAAACAAAAAAAACTGGCCCAAGACACCAGTATTTGTCCGAGAACTCAACAATTGTCCAGTCATAGTCATTCTGGTGCAAGATCCAATGGTGATCCACTTATAACGTAATCTGAAAAGTGTTCAACTTAATGTACGATAGTACTTTTGCAGTGAGGTTTTTTTTTGTTTTTTTTTATGATGTGGAAGCATCATCCCTAATCAGCACTACACGATGCATGGCTCTTATATCCTTGTGTTCTAGACAACCATGCTGCTTAAGACACACTGACTGTGTACGCATGCAATTATAGGTGGCCCCTCATTTTCAGAGACAGCATCCTTCAGAAGTTCAGAGGCAATCATTTCTCTATCACCTGACGCGCCTTGTACAAAGAGGCAATCATTTCTATCACCTGACCAGCCTTGTACAAAGAGGCAATCATTTCTATCACCTGACCAACCTTGTACAAAGAGGCAATCATTTCTGTCACCTGACCAACCTTGTACAAAGAGGCAATCATTTCTATCACCTGACCAGCCGTGCACAAAATGTTCCACATGCTGGTATGATGATATACCCTGTCCATGAAAATGTGACGACATGATTCCAAATGCCCCCAACCCCAGTTCACACAGGCTTATAATTCCGCCAAGAACGCATGGAAGAGACCCAGCATCTTACCTAAATGAGCTCGCACTCATCTCATTATTTGGCAGCAACGTGTATAGTGTGTTTGAGGCGGAAGGGTTTTCTCTACACACATTACCAGAGAACATGGTTTGTGACTGTACCGAGACTTCAACTCAGATTTTCCATGTGCATTATATCCATTTCTTTCTTTTCTTCTTATTTTTTTTTTCTTTGAAAAGTTGACGGGTGGGGGGGGGGGAGGTGTGTCTTGCCATCTGAAAGAAAAGGAAAAAAAAAATCTGGATCTGCCTTTGGATCCAAATTCAGACTTAAATTTGGTAGGTTCATCCTGAGGCTGTACTCCATGTCTACACCAGCTTTCTTTCAAATCGGCTCATTAGCTTTTGTGTAGCCTTGCTGACTAACAGGGAAACGAACAGAGGCAGATGAAAACATGATGTCCTTGGTGAAAGCGATAGAGAAGTAAAAAATAAAACAAAATGAAAGCATTCTTAAATTATTTTTTTTTTAAACCTATGATAACAGGCATAGAATAAACACATTTTCCCTGTATGATCAGCATTTGTTATTTTTACAGGAGAGGTGAGCATGGACACACATATACATACACTTCATGAAATTTAATAATTATGAATCATGTCAAACATATTATCAATCTGATGAATAATTCCATGTTTTGTTATCTGTCTTTGACTTGTGTTTTACAAATTGAATTGTGGTTTAACTGAAAATTAAAATGGATTCTCTCTCTCTCTCTCTCCCTCCCTCTCCTTCATCTCTCTCTGTCTCTCTCTGTCTCTCTGTCTCTGTCTCTCTCTCTCTCTCTCTCTCTCTCACACACACACACACACACACACACACACACACACACACACACACACACAAATTTACCCTGAACCAGCTATGGAGGAGACCTGCTTGGCGTCGCTGCCAGAGAAGTTCCAGACCAAAATGTCACCTTGACTGTCACTGCTGGCCATCATGTTGTCCTCCGCCGCCAGATCACAGATGGCGCCGGTGTGACCTGCCATCCTCATCCTCATTAACATGACTGTGATCAACATCAATATCTTCATCATTAATCACTATTACCTTTCATACTGTTTCCCGTTGACCAACACTTCAGAGAGTAACTTTGGTGTTTCTCAAAAAAACACAAATCAGAAAAAGTGGGTGGGCGGATGAGTTGAGAATTCTTGGAGAGGGGTGAATGAAGGAAGGGAGTGAGGAAGGAGAAGGATGGGGGTGGTGGGGAGGCAGGGAAGGGGGAGAGGGGTCGCATGTTGCAGGTATAGTTCCCACTTCAGTAAGGGTGGGTGGGTGTGGGTGGAACCGTAGTGGAGACTGCCCTCTTTGCCATTATGATCAGAGTCTGTGGTGTGGTACTGGTGGAATCAAGTGGTAAAACTGCCATTCGAAAAGATAGAAATCACCCTGCTTCTGTGAACAGATGTTTGAGGGGGGGGGGGAGGGGGGGGGTTGTTTTTTTTGTTGCTTTTTGTTTTGTTGTTTTTTTCTCTCTTTTTTTTGTACATGTGAAAACAGCTTTGCCCATCATTTGGGTGTCACACATTCATGCAATGCTATATACATGTCGACAAGGACAATGGAAATAAGTGTGACTCATTAGACTGCTTGTTATTGCTGGAGTATAAGCGTTTAAGAGGTGCCTAGCAGACGAAAGAAAAAAAAAAAAACAGAAGGAGAGGAGGGGGGGAATGATGTAAACTGTGCTTGCATCTGAAAACAACAGCAAACTGGAGACAGCTGACTGTCGGCCACAGTTCGCCTGACCCACTGCAGTCTGTGACGACTTCGTTGCAATGTGGCCCCACCCTCTCACAGATGCTTTAGACCTTGATAACAAAAATAAGTTTTCTTTAAAGAAAAAAAAACCCTGACACTCAAACAGTCGACTCTTCAACATATCGCCAACATTCTCACAAAAGTTTACAAATCATCACACAAGATTCATTATGAAATGTTTCATTCTCGCATCACATCACCACTTACCTTTCAAAGTGTTCTTTAGAGTCACATTTGTGCCTTTGGATGGAATCCCGAAGACTAGAATTTTGCCACTCTCAGTACCTATCAGAAAAGAACAACAAAAAAAAAAAAATCAGTTTCTTTCTGTGTGTGTGTGTGTGTGAGAGTGTGTGTGTGTGTGTGTGTGTGTGTGTGTGTGTGTGTGCGAGTATGTGTGTGTGCATGTGTTTAAACTGTGCAGACTTTAGTTTTTATTATCACAAACAGCCATTTCAGGTGCAACAATCTCCACATCATACACATCAAATGCATAAAATGACTGGTCTCTTGACATACCTGAGGACTGATTAAACTAAGCCTTACTAAGGGTGACAGCCCTACCACCTACGTTCTTAGCCCCAATGCCTATCTTCAGCCCCTCAACCTCTTCTCCTCTCGAACCCTCCCCTTCATCATCTGCCAGGTCTTCTTTCTGCCCTTCATCATCTGTCAGGCCTTCTTTCTGCCCTTCATCATCTGCCAGGCCGCCTTTCTGTTCTTCATCATCTGTCAGGCCTTCTTTCTGCCCTTCATCATCTGTCAGGCCTTCTTTCTGCCCTTCATCATCTGTCAGGTCTTCTTTCTGCCCTTCATCATCTGTCAGGTCTTCTTTCTGCCCTTCATCATCTGTCAGGCCTTCTTTCTGCCCTTCATCATCTCATGCCTTCTTTCTGCCCTTCATCATCTGTCAGGCCTTCTTTCTGCCCTTCATCATCTGTCAGGCCTTCTTTCTGCCAAGCCAACACAAGTTAAGACACACACGGGTCATCAACCCCACTCCTTTCCTCCCTCTGTTTGCCTGATCGTGGCAGGCTTCCTGCGAAAACTGCAAGCATTTCCTCGGGCACTGTTATCACTACTGGCAAAGGCGACACCCAACATTTGATGATTCATCAAACCAGACTTCCAGCTACTTAGCGACTAACTGGGGGCTGGAATATAGCTCTGTTGGTAGAGCACTGGACTCATAATCTTGATGATCCTGGGGTCGTGGGTTCCAATCTCTGCCAGGCCATTTCGGTACACAGGGACTTCTCCCTCAGAATTAACAATGGGTTTGATTCCATTTCCCAAATAGTTCTTCGAATGAGATTATAAAGCATGGTTCCATGTATGAATGCACGCATAACTTCTTGCACATACATAAAACCCCATCACCTAATTTCTGAAGAGAAGGCCAGTTTGGCCATTGCTATGGATGACACGTTACACATAGCATGCACCCTGTGTGAGAAACTGAAAGAATGAAATCAGGAAATTAAGCGAACGATATTGACTTGGATGACACAGGAAACAACTGAATGAAGCACTGGCAGACAGCTCGTCAGTCAGCACTACCCAGGTAGGCAGCCTGTTGTGTACACAAGAGTGTGGATTGCCAGCGCCTAGAACCTCTGGCAAGGCGTTTTATAAATGCTAGGTTATGATTTATCATTACTTACAGACTGGGTCCCTGTGGCTGGCCCAGCACCAGATCAGCATCCCAGTGACCACCTGGCCAAGCAGGCATCAGACTGATCAGCGGGCCTAAAGAGAAGGTGCAACATCCACAGAGAGAAAGATCCACACACCTCTCCAATTAAAAAAAAACCTCCAAGTGTCAAAGCACGCCCCTGGACACCAGCTCAAGTTATCGAAATATTCCCTCCCTTTATGATGAGACAAAGAGAGGAGAAGCCAGCTTAAACACAGAAAGTCTAGTTCAACTGAATTTCCATTCATTTGTTTGATTTTTTTTTTTTTTCTTTTTCTTGTATACACAAGTAGCGCTGGAGTGTGAAACTGCACTTCACGTGTGTCGGTTATTTGACGCTCATATCTCATTTCATGTTTGAACTTATTTCTAATTCTATCCATCACTCGGCGCACAATAACTTGTGAGTATATAAGCCTAAGAGGAATCACTCCTGAGCCATTCTTGAGTATTTCTGACAGTCCCGAGAAAAACAAAATGTTCTTTTGACGACTAGTACTAAAAAGTTGCTCCCTCCACCACTAGAAAGAGAGAGAGCATGGAGGTAAAATTTCATATGAAAACTACTCTGTAATTCTAAAAGGGGACACACTTTGAGTCCTTCCCCTAGAGGATCGCACCTGCCACCCCTAATCATTACACTCACCAACACAAATGCAGTCTCCAACAGCAGCCACACCTCTCGCAAAGTTACTGCCTGAACCATCTGTATAGAAGGACAGAAACACTCTAAATTAATCTCTCTCTCTCTCTCTCTCTAAGACACACAAAAAAGAAACACATATGCATATAAAGATAAGCTAGGATGCCTGTAATAATGATGATGATAATAACAATAATAGTCATTATCATAATAATAGTATTCATTCAGTACTTTAATCATGTGAAAAGGAACAATTTAAAGCCATTGCACATATCATTTGCATACATGCATACCATAACTTAAAATTTTTGTAGCTCCAGAATAGATAAGTAAATCAATCGAGAAAAGCAGTAAAGAAGTGAACAAGTGGAGGAAGGGATGTCAGGTGGGAAATTCGGTAGTGGAAAGGACAGTTTTAAGGTTGGCTGTAAAAGAGTGGCTGAAGCTGTTCTTCTGATGAAGAGAAAAGGGAAGCTTGTTCCACACACACACACACACACACACACACACACACACACACACACACACACACATACACACACACACACACACACAATATTTACAAATGTATACACACTCATAGATACATGATTTACGTTTTCACACGCACTCAGACAAAAATGTGTACAACAAACAACATCAGTCACAAACAACAAAGCATAGGAACATGCCCTTAAACACATCGCATCCACATCAACATAGACACACATACATACCCACTGTCCCCGATTTTAACTACCCCATCCTCTATTCTCACACCAATAACCAATGACATGATTTCTTCTGTAAACTTCAGTTCAGTTAAAAAATACTCCATTATTCAATAATACCTCATCATTCTCTATGGAAATTCGAGTGTGACTTCACGGGCTCATTATAAACACTACATACCTTAACCTAAGAACACACATTACAGATTAGAACAAGTCTGATTTAAAGAACAAACAATCCAAACCAAACCAAAACACACAACAGAAGATGGAAATGCACTGAAACAACGATAGTGTTTCAGCATTATCCACATTTAACCCTTACGAGAAGATAATCAACTGATGGAAAGGTCAATGGAAGATTCAAACAGAAGCTTCTTTCCATCAATCAGTTATCTTTTTTTACAGCCATAAATGTGGATATAGCCTTTTTCATGTAAACAACAGACTCAACAAAACGAAAATACACACACACACACACACACACACACACACACACACACACACACACACACACACACACACACAAGGGGGAGGGGGGGAGAGGAAGATGAAAAGATAAAGAAAAAAAAACAAGAGTTATGTAACCTGATCCATCGTTCAGTCCATGCAAATAAATCATGGCTGATCCATCCTGTTCAAACATCTGGAAGACAAGACATACGTGAATTCAGCATGCAACTGCAAAGTCATATTCATTTTGTCATAAGAGAAATAAACATGTGATGTAGAAATATATATACATATGAACGCTGAAAAGTCATAATCATTTTGTCATAAAGAAATAAACATGTATAAATATATGTATGAATGCTGCAAAGTCATAACAATTCTGTATAAGACAAATAAACATGTATAAATATATATATATGCTGCAAAGTCATAATGATTTTGTCATGAGAGAAATAAACATGTAGGAGATAAGATAAGATAATGTTGCTTATAGCCCAGCCGACCGCAAAGGGCCATATCAGGGCTGTCACCACGTTAAAATCAACTCACAGGTCATTCATCCACACAATTCTTTAAAAGACATCGTCTAAAATCTCATCCAAAACTTTGTTAAAAATCTTTCCACTGTAAAATCTCAGATCCGATGAAAATGTTAACCTCTTTCAAGAACTCAAAGATCGTGTCGGGCGGAACATCTCTGAACAAGGTTTTCATGGAATCTGCTGTAAAATGTTTGTAGAAAATATATATATATATATATATATATATGCTGCAAAGTGATAACGATTTTGTCATAAGAGAAATAAACATGTAGAAATAAATATATAAATGCAAGTTTGCTCACAAAGACAATGCCGCAGCTTTACCAGGCATGCAATGGATGCAGTTCAATAGAACTTGGATGTGTCTGTGTCTGTGTGTCTGTGTCTCTGTGTGCGTGTGTGCATGTGTGTGTGTGTGTGTGTGTGTGTGTGTGTGTGTGTGTACCCAAGACTCCAATCAGAAACAAACCATCTAGTGAATACAATGCCCAGTGAGGCATGTTTCATATAGTTGTCAGTCATGAACAGATCACTATTTTCTGCCAGAAGACAGACTGTTGGAGCCCCTTGAGAAGGACAGGTGTTTGGTTTTGAACAAAGTGGACCAAGGTGGAGAGAGCACAAAACTGATCTTGTCTTGTCATCCCCTTGTCTTGTCTCACTCACATACACACACACTCACACATGTGTGCGCCCACTCAACACATGCACACACACACACACATATACACATACACATGTGCCCACATGCACACACACACACACACACACACACACACACACACACACACACACACACACACACACACACACGTGCGCGCATACACACACACACATACAAAAATATGTAATATAGTCAACCTACTGTTGAATACCTGCAAGTAGATTATGGCTGGGCTGGACTTTAAAGAAATCTCTGAACAGAATGTATGTTGTGTCTGAAGCAGATAATGTACAAGCATCTGGACAACTTTTATGTATGCTCTTTTCTTTCTATTGAAGTAAAACCAATGGGCAAGATCCGCGCATGGCAGGTATTTCGTTTGTTTAAGACAGAAAAACAAATGACAAACATCGAAACTGAAATTACGACCAGAAGCGAAGGAAAAGGCCCCCTATTCATCTTTCAAACAACAAGCAACACAAAGTTTGAAAAAGAGTTTAAAGTAAACCCACCAGTTAACAGGGACAAACAAACTACAAGACAAAACGTGGCACATTTCGACCCCTTAGGGTCTTCTTCAGGCAAGACAAACAACATTCAGGACAATGACAACAAAGAATGAGCAAT
>JADBJO010000590.1:105000-110000 GCA_016801955.1 Conus betulinus
GTGGACATGGACAAGTATCTTGGCATGCAGTTTACAAAAAAATCTGCATTCGGGAACTCCATTCATGGCTACCAAAGCAAAGATAAACAAGGCCAGTGCCTGAACCTTAGAGGCTGTCCACAAGCCATCTATTCAAAGTGTCGAGGACTTGTGAGGTGAGTTTTGAGTATGCTGCACCTGTCTGGGACTTCCAGCAACAATACATCTAGCAACCTTGGGATGGTCCAGTGTTGCTCAGATCAGTGAATCCTGTATGACTTCCATCCTCCCAGCAGTGCAACAAAACTCCTCCCCAGACTGGACCTTGACCCTCTCAAGCTGCGACACACCACAGTCAAGGCCATCATGATGTACGTCTTGAAAGATCTGAACAAGGCTGCGCCAATAGAGAGCACTTAACACAAGACCGACCAACAGGTGAATACACAGGGTGCTCAGAAAAAACCCTCATCCAACAGCCCTGCATAGACTCTCACATCCTTTCTTTCAATCTTCCCCTCTGCAGTCCGCCTGTGAAATCAGTTCCTAGAATAAGCCCTCGTTGTCCGTTCCCCCACACCCTTCAAAACCAGCATCACTGTCAGTTTTCCCACACCCTTCAAAACCAGCATCACTGTCAGTTTTCCCATACCCTTCAAAACCAGCATCACTGTCAGTTTTCCCACACACCTTCAAAACTAGCATCGCTGTCAGTTTTCCCACACACCCTTCAAAACCAGCATCACTGTCAGTTCCCCCACACCCTTCAAAACCACCATCACTGTCAGTTTTCCCACACCCTTCAAAACCACCATCACTGTCAGTTTTCCCACACCCTTCAAAACCACCATTGCTGTCATTTTTCCCACACCCTTCAAAACCAGCATCACTGTCAGTTCCCCCACACCCTTCAAAACCAGCATCATTGCCTGACTGTAAGCCACAGGTTCAAAGAAACTAACAACTCTGGAAAACTGTCACTACACATTTTCTTTATGGTCCATCTGGGGCACAGGCTGAACTGAGGCTCACAATACACTCCATGCCTCCCCCTACCCCCTTTCTTTTTTCCTTAATTCTTAATTACGTGCATACCTACCATTGTGGATAATTGTACTGTGATGGAATTTCACATGAATATACTCAACACTCAACACACTGAAGTTGCAATTCGACTTCGCTCTACCTGATTCTGTGTTTTGATAGTTGATTGTATAGGAGTGTGGTACAAAGGAATTTTTTCCCCAAACGGACAAACAAAACAAAACAATTACAAAGCAGTTAGCTACCTCCATAAGAAACGGATTGCCCTGCGTGGCTGATGGTTCTTTGCAGATGACCTGGCGAGCCGTCACACTGCTACCGTCCGTCAAAGCTGTGATGACGTTGACGGCGTATTTATGAACCACTGCATAACTGATCTGCCGTTTGTCTGGCATCACCAGTACCGACAGATTGTTGCATAAGGAAGACGCGCTTCCTTTCAGAACGATGGGTTTTTCACGTTTGTACATGGCTCCTGACACAACCAGCTACAGTTGCACACACCTGTCCCTGGATTCTTGTTGCCGAGAACGCTTCTTCGACGCATGCGCAATAGCAACGTCCTGTTAACTTTTTCTCTCTCCACGAGAAGAGAAGGTGGATTGAGAAAGAACGACAACTCTAATGTCCCCATACAACAAGCACAACTAATCGATCGGTGTGTGTGTGTGTGTGTGTGTGTGTGTGTGTGTGTGTGTGTGTGTGTGTGTGTGTGTGTGAATGAGTAATCTGCTCAGTAAGAGTTGGATACAAGACGACCCCAAAAGAACAACTTGTCCCTGGCTTTTGCTGTGAAGACTTAAAACTCAACCATTCCGGCCCCAGAGTTGGATAAGAGATGCAACCCTTGCTTGAGAGTATCACTGGTTTGGATCGCCCCAAAAGAGTATCGACTCTACGCAGACTAAAACTTGTTTGGAAAGATTATTATCTCAATAAGATAAGAGATCGGACTCCTGCGTGCATGTCATCATCTTTGCTCACGAAACATGGACCCTAGCAGCACATCAGGAAAGTGGTATCTAATCCTTAGAAGTGACTGAGGTGTTACGCGGCAAACTACTAAACATCAAGGCCTACTGATCACATCACCAACAAAACAAGTGTGTAAAATTATCAAGCAAATACATCGGACCATAGAAAAGTCTTCTACAGAAAGAAATGGATAGGGCGAGTTGGACAGCAGGCGGTCTTCAGAGAAGAATAATTCTCCTCAGACAAGTATTGTGGCCCTGACATTCCGTGGAGACCTGACCGCTTCCAGTGCATGACTCCTAGATGCCCTGTCAGAAATCTGAAGATCTAGAGCACAGTCAAGATCCGAACCTGCACTCTTGAGATAGCTGGGCGCCTCAAGGCATGTGTATAGCAAGGTATCTTACATTGTATTGGACACCTATTCTATGCTGGAATATTGAACAGCTGGTGAAGTTCAATTTTGTTCCTCAGTTGTCGACCAGATTCAGCTGAAACTCTGCTCAATGCCACTGCTGTTGCCTTCAAGATTGCGGAGCAGCTTTCGCCTGCTTCTTAAATAATAATAATAATAATGAATACTTATATAGCGCCTATTCTCGGCTAGAGACCAAGCTGTAAGCGCTTTACAATCAACACTCGTTTACACAACGGGCTGCCTACCTGGGTAGTGCCGACTGAAGAGCTGCCAGCTGGCGCTTCATTCAGTCGTTTCCCGTGTCATCCAGTCAGTATTGTTCAACATCGATCACTCATTTTCCTTACTTCCTTCATTCTTTCCGTTTTTCTCACTCAGGGTGCATGCTATGTGTTACGTGTCATCCATACCAACGGTCAAACTGGCCTACTCTTCCGAATGTAGGTGATGGGATTTTACGTGTGTGCAAGATGTTATGCATGCGTTCACACACGGAACCTCGGTTTTAGTCTCATTCGAAGGACTGTATGGGAAATGGAGTCAGAATCAAGGTTAACTCCGAGGAAAAAATCCCCCTGTACCGAAACGCCCCGGCGGAGGTTCGAACCCGCAACCCCAGGATCACCAAGATTACGAGTCAAGCGCTCTACCAACTGAGCTATTCCGGCTCCCTGTCTTAAGATTCTGCCTTCCGTCTGCTGGATGTTTTCATCTGTTACTGGCTTCTGGATATTTGGCGAGACGTGGGTTTGTGCCGCTTGCACACAGGGTGCTGCATTTACACCCATTCTTATCCTTTAAAAGGCGAAGAAACTCTGTGGTATATTCCATGTCATGTACAACTCACAATCAAACATGGAGTGTTGGAACTTGCACGATGTCAGACATAAACTCTTTTCAGCAGACTGATGAAACCCTGTTCAGAGATGGCCCATCTTATGGGTTGTTTCCCTTGAAATTTTCTGAAAGAAATTAACACTTTTCATCTTATCTGAAATTATAAGGACAAAAGATTTTAACGAATTTCGCTGTGTTTTTTTTTTAGGTGTGTTTTAATGAGTTGTGAGAATATGTCTTCTTTTTCTTTTTTCTTCTTTTTTTTTTTCAATATGACTTGAGAGTCGACTTTGGCACGGTGACACCCTAAATATCGCCTTCTTCGCGGTCCGCTGGACTATTAGCAACATTCTCATCTCTCTCTCTCTCTCTCTCTCTCTCTCTCTCTCTCTCTCTCTCTCTCTCACACACACACACACACACACACACACACACACACACACACACACACACACACAGGCGTCCCTAAAGACTTCGTAGGCCTATGCAATGTGTCTCCAATATGGCTGCTTTTTGTGCCTCGGGGTGCTCTTTCCTTTTGGTGCATTCAGTTTTTTGGATTTTTTTTTTTTTTTTCATCTGATCTCATCCCATTCCTCTTTTGCGTTTGTAGGTATCGTTGTGATGGAAAAAAAAGACAGAAAAAAAAAGAAAGAAAGAAAGAAAAAGAAAAAAAGAAGAAAATAAAGGAAAAAGAGAAGCGATATACTGACAGAAGTGCAGAACAGGAGGGGAAACATTTGCAGAGAGATCAAACCTCGGCACCTAACTGACAGTGGATCGTAATGAAATACTTCATTAGATCAGTGTGATGCCCCAGTGACACCCAATGTTTGTGAGAGAGAAGAAAAGACAGACCGATCACCTTGTCCGACTCTTACCCAAATGTTCAATGAAACCTCATTTATGTATATCAAAAATGGGGGGGGGGGGGGGGGGGGGGGGGGGGAGCCTCAACGAACAGTACTTGCTGTGTGATTATTGGAGTTGTCTTTTCCTTGGCTATTTAAGGAAAAAAAAAAAAAAAAAAAAAAAGTCTGCCCACAAGGAAGTATTTACCGACAGACAATGTGCTTGCGATCCGCGTCATAGGAACTGTAACTACTACCATTGATTGAACATGTAAACAGTTTTTTTATTATGTAAAAGAAAAAAGAAAACACTGATAAAATCTCCTTTGAGAAGAAACATGTGGAAAAATAGCACACTTTTTAGTTGGTACGGTTATATGACGTCACTGGTTTTACTTTCCATTTCAAAAGTCTGTGCGGACATGTTAGTCCGACATCCAGCGCAGACACAACCGACAACCACTCCGCATACAGGAGAAGAATAAGGACAAAAATATAATGATGTGATTCAACCGTGACTGGAAGAGGTATGTAGACATCGTGTACCCTCTGTTGAGTACTTAGATCATGGTAGGTAGATATATAAGTAGGAGCTTGTATAGCCTCGCGGCTTTCTTGTGCTCCGTCAATATATATGTCAGTATTGCTCAAGGGGTGTAAATCGCGTGTTACAGTTACATATGTATATTGGTATGAGAAAAGTCTCAGTCATCAAGGTCAGCTTTTATGTCTTTAAAACTTACATCTGCATCAAGGAGGCTTTTAAAGTTGTTGAGGGTGTCATACTAAGTTTAATGTTAGTCGGATGAGAATCCCATCTGCTACTCTGATAGCAAACGAGTTTCTCCTTAGGTTAGTGTTAGAAAACGAACAAACAATTTGCCTTCATTGCCTCT
>JADBJO010000590.1:115000-130000 GCA_016801955.1 Conus betulinus
AATCCACTTCTGGGCAGCTCAAACCAGTTTTCTAAACTGCCACACATTTTACATCTCGTTGTATGTATGTACATACTGGTTTTACCAAGCACGTATGATATTCAGTGCACTGCCGTATCATATTACTGCACTTTTTAGTATGGGTCTCCCTCTACCCAAATCATTAGAAGTATTTAGTTCAAATGACGCAAGTGATTGTTTCATTTCCTTTTGGTGCACATACAAAAAAAAAAAAAAAAATTGGCTGACAGATAACTAACTGGGTTTTTGACAAATACCCAAAATTTCATTGCAAGAAGTTGACTGGTTCAAGAAACGTCATGATTTTATTACATCTTTAGGTCATGTGGGACCTTGGAAACATAACAAAGTATAAGCCAGAGTCCACATAAAGGGAGTCAACTCTTCTGAAAACAGAGGGTGGCTGTGTGACAGGGCAGTAGTACACTGCTGTACCATGCAGGCAAACTGCTTTGTCCTATGAATGCATTAGAAACAAATGTGAATACCTATCTGACATTTGTTTACTAGACGACTTTTACAAACAGTGATTTGTTGAGAGAGAGACAGACAGACAGACATACAAGATGCCTTGGAGTCTCTTTGAAGTTGGATTTGGATGGTGTTCGCAGATGTAATGATTTGGATGGTGTTTGCAGATGTAAAAATTTGGATGGTGTTTGCAAATATAAAGATTTGGGTGGTGGTGTTTGCAAATGTAAAGATTCAAATGGTGTTTGCAAATGTAAAGATTTGGATGGTGTTTGCAGATGTAATGATTTGGATGGTGTTTACAGATGTAATGATTTGGATGGTGTTTGCAGATGTAATGATTTGGTTGGTGTTTGCAAATGTAATGATTTGGATGGTATTTGCAGATCCAATGATGTGGATGGTGTTTGCAGATGTAATGATTTGGATTGTGTTTGCAGATGTAATGATTTGGATGGTGTTTGCAGATGTAATGATTTGGATGGTGTTTGCAGATTAATGATTTGGATGGTATTTACAGATGTAATGATTTTGATGGTGTTTGCAAATGTAATGATTTGGATGGTGTTTGCAGATGTAATGATTTGGATGGTGTTTGCAGATGTAAAGATTGGATGGTGTTTGCAGATGTAATGATTTGGATGGTGTTTGCAGATTAATGATTTGGATGGTATTTACAGATGTAATGATTTTGATGGTGTTTGCAAATGTAATGATTTGGATGGTGTTTGCAGATGTAATGATTTGGATGGTGTTTGCAGATGTAAAGATTTGGATGGCATTTGCAGATGTAATGATTTGGATGGTGTTTGCAGATGTAATGATTTGGATGGTATTTACAGATGTAAAGATTCAAATGGTGTTTGCAAATGTATGATTTGGATGGTGTTTGCAGATGTAATGATTTGGATGGTGTTTGCAAATGTAATGATTTGGATGGTGTTTGCAGATGTAATGATTTGATGGTGTTTGCAGATGTAATGTTCAGACTCAAGTTTCCTTGCCGCCAATACTATAAGATTTTGTATATATAACTAGTTGACATCAGGATTTGTTATGAAAACGAGGTACTGAGTACTGCGCCTCTCCTGTAGTAGTCTCAGATCAAACAGGAACTTCAACTGTCATTCTTATTATCCTCTTACTGGTCATCATGCAGTTGTCCTAAGACTTAAATTTTATGTCATTGAGATGTGCGCAGAATTATTGGCATAAAAGCACACCTTTCTGTCCCGATTTCATCATCATTACTTTTGAATAGTTTGTAAACACTCTGAAACACTGCATTATTTTCAGTTTTGTCAACACTGAATGAGAAAATACAAGACTGCATTTTCCCCTCACAGGTCAAGCAGATTAAGGACAGTCTGGCAGACATGCATGCAGACGTGAACAGAGTGTATGATGACCTGCGACTGTGCTTGGAGAATCGTCGTCAGGCCTTCCATGACATCATCAAGAAGGAAGAAGAGAGAGGTTGGATTGTCGAAGATAGAGCAGGTCAGGGCGGCCACCTTGTCGCTGGCCGGAGTGCTGGACGATCGTGTGCAGTCTGCCCCTGATGACGCCCTGCTGGACATGGAAAGCGCCATCATGTCCAGACTTCACCATCTTGAAGAGCAAGCCTCGGTGACAGACAGAATGCCACTCCCACCTGATGTCAGGTTTGATCCTCAGCAGGTGGCGCAGTTGAAGTCAGCCATCACCACTCTGGGTGAGTTTATATATAAGCACACACCTAATGGATCAGGGACTTTTTTAATATAAAGTTATTTGGTTGTGTCTGAAAAAGAATTCTCTCCTCTAGTCATTAATTTATATATCCATCAGCTTTACATCATGAGCAGTGTGGTCTCGAAATTTAGCAGATGTGGTGTAGCATATATGGACTAGTCCACATGCAGCGACCCCTCTTTGATGAAACTGAAACTGGGAAAGAACAGTCATACAGTATGTCTCTATATTCTGAAAAATCAGCAGTGTGGAAATACTGCTGGCGTCTTTTTCTGACTTTTATTAATACAGGCGGATACAGGCGCTTCCATGAAGGTTCTGGAATGTCGCATTCCAGTGGTCACACAATGGCATCTGTCATGGAGCAGTGATGTCTCTTGATATCTTAATGGAAAGCCTTGTGCATGCCTGCACCCTGTATGAACACACAGCGCAGGCTTCTAAGGGTGATACAGCTGCCGGCGGATTGTTTCAGCTGTTGAGGACAGTACATCTCTGTGTCCCACAGACACCTCTGGGTGTCAGTTTTCTCCTGATAACACAACAGCTCCCACCCACATAGCTGTGTGTCCCACAGACACCTCTGGGTGTCAGTTTTTTTCTCCTGATAACACAACAGCTCCCACCCACATAGCTCTGTGTCCCACAGACACGTGTGGGTGTCAGTTTTCTCCTGATAACACAACAGCTCCCGCCCACATAGCTCTGTGTCCAACAGGCACCTTTGGGGGTGTCAGTTTTCTCCTGATAACACAACAGCTCCCACCCACATAGCTCTGTGTCCCACAGACACCTCTGGGTGTCAGTTTTTCTCCTGATAACACAACAGCTCCCACCCACATAGCTCTGTGTCCCACAGACACGTTTGGGTGTCAGTTTTCTCCTGATAACACAACAGCTCCAGCCCACATAGCTGTGGGTCCCACAGACACCTTTGGGTGTAAGTTTTCTCCTGGTAACACAACAGCTCCCACCCACATAGCTCTGTGTCCAACAGTCCGGCTCCAATAAGAGATTTGGGTTTCATATCATTTTACTATAAGTCTGCTGACATATTCAGTCTTGGCATTATATAAAACACATTTATCAGTGTTCAAATGTACTTCATACTCCATTTAATAAAGATTGCAAATCCAAGACTTCAGAGAACAGTCATATTGATCAGTGAAGAGTATTTCTGGACAAACAATACAAAAACATTCATACATTCTTTTTTTTTTTTGGCTTGTGTGTCCAACAGAATCAGTACCTTTCCTGAACCGTGGCCACCTCTGATCTGTTTCAGATTACACACAAACTCAGACTGGAGATGGACGAGACAACAAGGTCTGGTGCATGGAACTCTTTTTTTTTTTTTTTTGTCTCAGAAAACATTTATAAGGCAGTCATTAGCATGTTTTTCTTTGTTTTCTCAATGTTTTGGTATTGTGAGATGGGGAGTGATGATGTGAGTGGGCAACTTGTGTATGTAATGTGAAGTGGTAGTGTGAGGTGGTAATCTGAAGTAGTAATGTAAACAGATAATGTTAAGCAATAATATGAGGAGGTAGTGGAAGACGATGATGTGATGTGGTGAATTGAGAAAGTCATGTGAGATGGTAGTGTGAGTGGGTAGTGTGAGATGGTAATATAAAGTTCTACATGAATTGGTAATGTGAGGTGGTAATGGAAGAGGGTAATGTGAAGTGGTAATGTGACATGGTCATGTGAGATGGTAATGTGAAGTGGTAATGTGACATGGTCATGTGAGATGGTAATCTGAAGTGGTCATGTGACATGGTAATCTGAAGTGGTAATGTGACATGGTAATGTGAGATGGTAATCTGAAGTGGCAATGTGACATGGTAATGTGATATGGTAATCTGAAGTGGTAATGTGACATGGTAATGTGAGATGGTAATCTGAAGTGGCAATGTGACATGGTAATGTGACATGGTAATCTGAAGTGGTAATGTGACATGGTCATGTGAGATGGTAATCTGAAGTGGCAATGTGACATGGTAATGTGAGATGGTATCTGAAGTGGTAATGTGACATGGTAATGTGAGATGGTAATCTGCAGTGGTAATGTGACATGGTAATGTGAGATGGTAATCTGCAGTGGTAATGTGACATGGTAATCTGAAGTGGTAATGTGACATGGTAATATGAGATGGTAATCTGAAGTGGTAATGTGACATGGTAATGTGAGATGGTAATCTGAAGTGGTAATGTGACATGGTCATGTGAGATGGTAATCTGCAGTGGTAATGTGACATGGTAATGTGAGATGGTAATCTGCAGTGGTAATGTGAGATGGTAATCTGAAGTGGCAATGTGACATGGTCATGTGAGATGGTAATCTGAAGTGGTAATGTGAGATGGTAATCTGAAGTGGTAATGTGACGTGGTAATGTGAGATGGTAATCTGAAGTGTAATGTGACATGGTAATGTGAGATGGTAATCTGAAGTGGTAATGTGAGATGGTAATCTGAAGTGGTAATGTGACATGGTCATGTGAGATGGTAATCTGAAGTGGTAATGTGACATGGTAATGTGAGATGGTAATCTGAAGTGGTAATGTGACATGGTAATGTGAGATGGTAATCTGAAGTGGTAATGTGACATGGTAATGTGAGATGGTAATCTGCAGTGGTAATGTGACATGGTAATGTGAGATGGTAATCTGCAGTGGTAATGTGACATGGTCATGTGAGATGGTAATCTGAAGTGGTAATGTGACATGGTAATCTGAAGTGGTAATGTGATGTGGTAATGTGAGATGGTAATCTGAAGTGGTAATGTGACATGGTAATCTGAAGTGGGAATGTGACATGGTAATGTGAGATGGTAATATGAGATGGTAATCTGCAGTGGTAATGTGAGGTTGTAGTGGTAGAGGGTAATGAAGTGGTAATGTGAGGTGTGTAGTGGTACAGGGTAATGTGATGTGGTAGTTTCAAAGCTATAGAGTGGAAGGGGTCAGGGGGGAAGGGGAAGGGGTAATTTTGGTGGGTAATGTTGGTGAGAAAGTGAAATGATAGTATGAGTGGGTAATGTTAGTGAGAAAGTGATAGTATGAGTGGGTAATGTTAGTGAGAAAGTGAAGTGATAGTATGAGTGGATGATGTGAAGTGGTAATGTTAGTGAGAAAGTGAAGTGATAGTATGAGTGGATCATGTGAAGTGGTAATGTTAGTGAGAAAGTGAAGTGATAGTATGAGTGGATGATGTGAAGTGGTAACGTGAGGTGAAAGTAGAAGACAATGTTACTGGGTAATGTGAAGAAGTAATGAAAGACATTTCTGTGTTTTTGCAGGAGTCCAGCATCTCATTTCTTGCTCATGCTGCAGACAGTCTTGCTCTTGCAAAGATCTCATGAGACTGTCCCACCGCTAGAGTAGAACCTCCTGTGTAGCAACAATGGAGAGAGGCTCAAACCATGTTCATGTACACTGTTGTTCTCTTTACATCTCTCTCTCCAGGCAGTTCTCAACAAACTCAAAACTCATGAGCCGGAACAGTTGTACAGTTTAACCTCTAGAGTTCCTCTCCACCTCCCCCCACCCACTCCTGTCCCCAGCCCACCCCCACACTGTCCACTGACCTGGGCAGAGAAGCCGGATAGCAGAGACACCTTTCTCTGCCCTGGCACGACTCACGCCATCATGGCTTACAGGGCGTTTCCCTGTTCATGATTAGCTGTTTTGGCCATCGCTATTGGTTGAGTACTCTCTTAAGTGCTAGTCACACATAACAGTTCATGACAAGCTGTTCAGGCTGTTGTTTAGTGCTCTCTTTAACTGTTAGTCATGTATGAGCCGCCTTGGTGTTAGGATCAAATGGTAAGGATGTTCTGCATGTTTTCAGTCATCAGCTTCACAAACCAACAACAGTGCTGTCAGAGTGGTACCACAGGCTCAGGTGATGGACTGTCAGCCCACTGCATCAAAACCCAACAACAAAGCTGTCAGAGTGGCACCTCAGTCTCAAGCAACAAACCCTCAGCCATCAAAAACCCAACAACAAAGCTGTGAGGCTGGGCACCTCAGTCACAGGCTCAGGCAATGAACTGTCAGCCCCCTGCATCACAACCCGACAGCAAAGCTGTCAGAGTACAAGTGGCACCACTGCATTGTGTAATAAACCTTGAACAGCCCAGTGCTTCACAAACCCTCAACAACCCTGTCGGAATGGTGCCGCAGTCTCAGACAACACACTCTCAGCCCTCAACTTCACAAACCCTCAACAACCCTGTCGGAATGGTGCCGCAGTCTCAGACGACACGCTATCAGCCCACAACATCACAAACCCTCAACAATCCTGTTGGAATGGCGCCGCAGTCTCAGACAACAAGCTCTCAGCCCTCAACTTCACAAACCCTCAACAACCCTGTCAGAATAGCGCTGCAGTCTCAGACGACATGCTCTCAGCCCTCCGCTTCACAAACCAGTGATGCTCACCGAACGGCACAGCAGTACCAGTCTTTGGGCTATCAGCGCCTTGATTCAAGTGACGATGAGGAGGAGAATCACGGAACCACCGGAGGACCTTGGGTTTTACATTCTTCAGTGGGCGGTGGACAAGGTACAAACCTTGACTGCTACAATATGGAGGTGAGGGGGGCGGCTGGAGGACATCCTCCACCATGTTCATCTGTACCGCAGGACAGTAGTTCTTCACCTGGGCCCCCCACCACCAACTATGCTCGTACGAATCGCTCAGCTGTTGGGCTGTCCCGAAAACAGTTTCATGTGGGCCACAAGTTGAAATTGAAGGTTTGCTTGTGATCTTTTCTTTTTCTCTATGTGTGTGTTTGTTGTGTGTTTGTGGTGTGTGTGTGTGTGTTGTGTGTATATATGTGTGCATGTGTGTGTATGTGTGTGTGTGTGTGTGTGTGTCTGTCGGTCTGTGTCTGTGTGCGCGTGTGTGCGTGTGAGTGTATGTGTGTATGTGTGTGTTCACTCTGTATGCTTGTGTGTTGATGCAACACTGATAGCACTGTCCAGTATTTGATATTACTTGCTTTTGTCGTGTGTGTGTGTGTTTGAATGATGTCTAGATTTGCAGACAAAATATTGGTCTCTTGTTTTTCTTTGCTTTGTTTTGTTTTGTTTTGCTTTTGTTTTATAAATTTTCTTCATATCGCTATACAGCACCAACACAAACACATCCTACTTACGGCGTCCCTCACACCAGCTTTGAATGAAAACTACTTCCTTTCATTATTATTGATGGGTTTGATTTTCAAGGGAGTTTACTCTGATGTTATAAAACTTGATTTCATTTGAATTTTTATGCAGTATTCATAGATACTAGCTTCCCAACATGTTTTTTCTTTATTTTCTATTTCTGAAAAGTTAGTTTTCAAAACCCAGAATTTGAAGGAAAAAAAAGAGTAGAGTTTCAAAAGTAATTCTTCATCTGAAGAAGCGGTGTTTTTAGGTCAAATCATGCATGAACCAGCTAGAGTCATGCAGAAGTGGTGGTTTTAGGTCAAGTCATGCATGAACCAGCTTGAGTAATGCAGAAGTGGTGGTTTTAGGTCAAATCATACATAAACCAGCTAGAGTCATGCAGAAGTGGTGGTTTTAGGTCAAATCACGTATAAACCAGCTAGAGTCATGCAGAAGTGGTGGTTTTAGGTCAAATTATGCATGAACCAGTTAGAGTAATGCAGGTGTTTTAGGTCAAAATCACGCATAAACCAGCCAGTGTAATGCAGAAGTGGTGGTTTTAGGTCCAGTCATGCATGAACCAGCCAGTGTAATGCATAAGTGGGTGGTTTTAGGTCCAGTCATGCATGAACCAGCCAGAGTAATGTAGAAGATAAGACAGCAGAAAGGAAAGGAGTTAGCCATGTCAAGGACACTTTTCAGTTTTGAGAAATGACTTGATGGCTCCATCTCGATGGCAATATTTTTTTTTCCAAGGTTTTGGTCATAGACAGTTGGCACATTTGATTTTACAACAACAAAAAATGGACACGTTAATTTGTTCAGATGACACACACTATGTCTCAGCCACAGTCCAGACTTCTCTGTGTCAAGTAGCGTCTGTGACATTTCTCTTCATGCTCTTTTTGTGTGTGTGTGTCGCTGTTTGGATCAGAACTCTCTCTTTGTAGCATCACATCCAGACTGATTGCTTAGCCTCTTTGAAGTCTTCCCTGGAATACAACTGGACCCACATGTGTACCCATCGACACACAAAGAAAACTGTGGTGCCCAAAGTTTACAGTGAACATTGTCAAAGGAGTTCTGTAAAAACATCAAACAAACACGACTCGATCAACTTCAATACGTTCAACATATCAGAGGCAGACTGCTCTTCATTGAGCCTACGTGTCTTGGCACAGCGACCACTGTTCCTTTCAAATGCCCAGAGAGAAAAGAAAAAAAACAACTTTGGTGTCTTAAAGTCTGTAGTCAAATGGTTAGAGCACATGCCTTCAGAGCTGACAGTGGTGAGTTTGAACTGAATATGGGGTTGAATTTTTTTCGGCTTGAAAACCGTCTCTGTCCACCCAGCAGTGATGGGTGCCTGATTCAGGTCAGGGAAGGTTAAAGGCAGAGGAAGGAGAGTGATAGGCTCTGCCTTCCATCAAGCCTTTTTCAAGACACAGCGCACCCCTGACAGTTCACTGCTTCTTCGGCCAATAGGCAATGTGAACTTCCACCTTTTGACAAACTAACCCCTCAACAAATACAGTGAAACAAAGAAGTTTTCATTGATTGGTCAGGTTTGAATTCATGGCCAATGCCATTTTCAGCACTGCCCATCAAACTGTGTCGGTGGAAAATGTTGACATCAGAAAGTGTTGACATAATAAAGTGTTGACATCATAAAATGTTGACATAAAAAAATACTAGCAATTAATAACGTGTATCTACTAACCATTTACGTTGAAATATGCAAGGTGCTCCACTAAGTCAGTTAACCTACAAGTACTGGAGCAGACTGATCGGCAGACAAAATGAAAAAGTTAGCTGACTGGAAACCTTTGCATGTTGTGTATTGTTCATCGCATCAGGTGCAAAAGTGGTCCAGGTTAAATGATCTTGATGGTTTTGTTGTGCCAACAGATAGATCACTGAATTCAACTGGAGAGGCACAAGACTCAGATCATGGGCACATTGGGTTTGGTCCACATTCCACATGTTGTTCATCTTATGCAGACGTGTACACAGAGAGACAGGGCTTTCAGCTGTCCAGCGAACATATAAATTTTCACTTTATTATTATCATTGTTTTCATTATTATTATTATCATTATTATTATTATTATTACTGTTATCATTGTTATCATTATTGTTATTATCATTATTATTATTGTTATTACAACTATTATTATTATGAGTATTTATGTAGCATGTATCCTCAGTAGAGACCAAGCTCTAAGCACTCTACGATCCAAGCTGTCCTTTACTGTATGTCCATCGCAGTTGGTGTATATCTGTGTGATGTATCCTGTGAAGAAAGTTTCATTTTTGAACACCACAGTTCTTGCAGGTCTGTTTGATGTATCTTGTTAACATACCCTGTACTCTTACTGTCTCTACACTGCTGTGCTTCCAGATGTATGTGGACGACATCACGAGGACCAGAACAGACATAGTGGTGAATGCCAGCAACTGTCATCTGAAGAACATCGAAGGAACGTCATGGGCCTTGGCCAAAGCGGCGGGCCCAGCCATGGAAAGAGACTGCGAGAAGATCATCCAGGAGAGGGGGCCTCTGAGAACAGCTGAGGTGAGAAAGAGCAGATCATTCTATTCACCTCTTCTCTGGGCTGGTGAGTAAGGTCCTTTTTTGGCATTTCACAGTGTTGTGTGGACATACTGTGAATGTACCCACTTGAGGCTTTTTTCTCAGCATTACATCAAGGGTGATTGTGCAGCAACTGTCATGCAAGAAGCTTATCTCCTTTCCCTGAGCTGTCACCACTGCTGCGGAAACATCGATAGAGACCCGTTAATGATGGGGTTTTTTTTTTAATCTAAAACTGTAAAACACTGATTGAAATTTTGCTCCTTTTCCTCATCAGTGAGGAATTTCACGTTTGAGTCAGTATGACATCATCACCAAATTGGCCACTGACGAAGGTAAGGAACATGCAGGGTCAGTCTTGCTCCCATGGTGCTTCATCAGGTTGGTTTTGTTGATGTTGATTTCAAAACTTGTTTTTTGTTTTTGTACTGTTTGTCTGCAGTTGTATCTGCAGATCAATGTGACCATGTCGCTAAATTCGAAATTGGCAACCATTTTTTTTTTTCTTTTTGGTCTTTTTTCCTTTTTTTTTTCGAAAAGAGAAATTAAGTTCTGTGTGAAAGTCACAATGAATCAGCTTTATTATTAGGTATATTTCTGATTTTTTTTTTCTTTCTTTATTTCTGAGCTAGCGCTCAAGGTTCAAACATTGGCAAGAGTTTGAGACTTGACAAAGAGGCTGGACATTTCTGGCGTCTGGCAACAAATAATTCCATCGATGAAATTCTATTTACACCACATTCCCACACAGCTGATAATCAGCTCATGATGAGAACTGTGCAACCAAACTTTATACATGTTCATACCTTTATCAGCATTTCTCTCTGCATATTTTTTGTTTGTTTGTTTTTAGCTTCAAAGGGTGACGTATCCCCATTTTACATGATTTGACACACTGTCTTCTGTCTTCCTCATCAGTATATCAAGATAAATCATGCCAGACGGTTTCTTCTGCTATACATGATGCAACATCAGTCTTTATCTATCTACCCTTGACCCTGGAAACAGCACTTACCAGGCACCAGGATGGGACAGCTAAAACGAAAATAAAAAGAAAGGAAAATAAAGAAAGAAAGACAAATAGATGAAGAAGAAAAAAAAGAAGAAATAATCACCAGTCATGATAGTCATACAGCCATCTCCATTATAATTATAGAACATATGGTTTCTTTTATGACCAGTACACATGAAAGAAAGGAACCAGAAAGAAGGCTAAGCTGGTTATCATTGTCGTGATTGACCCAGAGGGTGGTGAAGACATACGAGAAGCTGCATCACCTGAAGTACATGTTCCACAGGCAGTGACATGGCCCAGAAAGAAAATGAATAAAATGAAATAAGATGAAATAAGAAAGGTTATCATGTTTGGTGTGGAAGGTGGTCAAAACGAGGGCGTACGGGAAGCTGAGTCACCTGAAGTACGTGTTCCACACGGTGGGCCCAATCTACAAGCAGGACGACCCCGACAGGTGTGTCTTTGAACTGGCACAGACCTTCCTCAACTCTCTCATGCTGGCCGAGAATCACTGCCTGGAGTCTCTCACCTTTCCTTTCATCAGTATGGGTAAGGACCGTTGGGTTTGTTTTTCTGCTCATGAACTCTTTCACCATTCATCAGTGCAGGTAAATCATGTCACCTGTCATCAGTGGGGTAAGGACCGTTGGTTTGTTTTTGCTGCACATTAACTCTGTCACCATTCATCAGTGCAGGTAAATCATGTCACCTGTCGTCAGTGCAGGTGAATCCTATCGTGTTTTATCAGGACATGTAACGACTGTCACCTTTTCATCACTAAATCCTATCACGTTTCACTAGTAAAGTCATCTGTAACATCTGTCACTTTCATTCAGAAATGCTGTCTTCTTTCATCTGTAAACAGTACTTCATTTCATTAGTGAATATTACCATCTTGAACCAGTCAAGAATCAATAAATACAGTCACTGATTTCAGAAAATTTTTGTCATTTATCTGCTGTTTATATTTTGTTGCAAAACATTGGTAAGACAATAAGAGCACTGCACTATATTTTGTTGCAAAACGTTGGTAAGACAATGAGAGCACTGCACTATATTTTGTTGCAAAACATTGGTAAGACAATGAGAGCACTGCACTATATTTTGTTGCAAAACGTTGGTAAGACAATGAGAGCACTGCACTATATTTTGTCGCAAAACGTTGGTAAGACAATGAGAACACTGCACTATATTTTGTCGCAAAACGTTGGTAAGACAATGAGAGCACTGCACACTGTCTTTGCAAGGCAGTGTTGGTACCATGTTCCTGCATATAATTTCATTCATTTGAGTTCAATTCCTTGATTTTAGTGCTTTTTTTATAGTTGATGGGGGTTTTTTTTTTGCCTTTGTGTTTAAGCCAGAACTGTGTGAAGTGAGAGAGTAACTGGTTTGTGACTACCATTGCAAGTAATCAGTGGAGGAAACATGGTCTCAACTCGCATCTTGCACAGTCTGTGCGTATATAGGGATGTGTGGCAGATTGGTGCACGTGCACCAGTTCTGTTCAAATTATCACCAATTCCATTTGTACTTGTCAGCCTGGTGCATGTGCACCAATTCTGTTCAGATGATCACCAATTCGATTTGTACTTGTCAGCCTGGTGCATGTGCACCAATTCTGTTCAAATGATCACCAATTCCATTTGTACTTGTCAGCCTGGTGCATGTGCACCAATTCTGTTCAAATGACCACCAAGTCCATTTGTACTTGTCAGCCTTTATTGCTCCATGTTGTGTTGCAAAGCGCTTAAGGTTTTGTTTGGATCAGCCCATTTAAGATACTAGTCATTATCAGTAGGGGCTGGAGCAGCTCAGTTGATCGAGTGCCAGACTCATAATCCTGGTGATTCTGGAGTTGCGGATTTGAATCTCTGCCAGGCAATTTTTGGTAACAGGGGGATTTTTCCCTTGGAGGTAATATTGGTTCTGACTCCATTTCCCACGGTACAGGGGGATTTTTCCCTTGGAGGTAATATTGGTTCTGACTCCATTTCCCAAACAGCCCTTTGAATGAGACTACAAACTGAGGTTCCATGTTTGAATACATGTGTAACATCTTGCACACATGTAAAATCCCATCACCGACTTTTGGAAGAGAAGGCCAGTTTGGCTGTTGGTATGGATGACAGGTTACACATAGCATGCACCCTGGGTGAGAAATGGAAAGAATGAAGGAAGTAAGGAAATAGAGTGAACAATATTGACTGGATGATGTGGGAAACAACTGAATGAAGTGCCAGAAGACAGCTCTTCAGTCAGCACTACCCAGGTAGGCAGCCTATTGTGTACACGAGAGTGTGATTGTCAGCACCTGGAGCCTTTGGCAAGGCACTTTATAAATGCTGTGTTATTATCGTTATGTGTCCTCTAGGACTGTTTGGCATGCATGCCCTTGGAACACTGTGTCCTGGCACTGTTCATGGCGCTGAAGAAGTTCGACAATGATCGTTACAAAAATTTGGCGACGCTGGAGGAGGTCCATGTGATTAACGATGACATCAACGTTGTCTGCATGCTGTGATGTGTGCCGAGATGTCAGCCAAGACGGAAAACGGCAGAAGTGTGCGTGAAACGAATGGAAGAAGATGGGGAAAGGCTGTATGGTAGAAGCATCTGGCCGTTTTGTGACGAGTGAGTATGAGTACGAGTGTTGTCATGCTTTTGTTTTGAATCCTTTCATTGATGAAGTTCCAGAGGAAGTGAGACTGAGAACTTGGAAAGAAGAAGGAGAGAGAGAGAGAAAAAAGAGAGAGAGAGAGTGTGTGTGTGTATGTGTGAGTATGCACACAAATGTGTCTACATACATTCCATTCATGAAATCCTGAATATCACTGGATGCATGCATTTGTGCAATGGATGTGTGTGTGTGTGTGCGTGTGTGTGTGTGTGTGTGTGTGTGTGTGTGTGTGTGTGTGTTGCTTGTTTGTATGTGTGAGTACACACACATACTCATGGACCTACATGAAAATCTCAAATCACTGCCAACGTCATGGTCGGGCCCAAGTTGTTTTTTTTTTTATTACAGAAGTCTTCTATAAGGAGAGACAACTCTGATGACATTACCAAAATAGTAAAGACAGGACCCTCAGTGATGTCCCTTTATTTGAACATGTTCAGCAATATTCCATACAAGATCTTGCATATAATTCACCAACTGGGCTACGTGTTCCAGACATGCATCATTGATTCTTCATGTGGTCAGACGTGCTCATCTATGATTATACACTGACTGTAAATGTACAGAGTTTGCCATTCATGTAGAGGATATACAGTATATGGATATATGAAAGAAGTTTGATTTGCAGCGTTAAAAATGGGGAATTTCTGGAAGTACTGGAATCTAAGTGGGGAACCATTCCATAGATGCACTGTGAAAGGTTATGTTTTTCACCCCAATTTTGCTGGCTGGGTGGTCTGTCTGCATGATCACGCAAAAACTACTGAACCCATTCTATGAAAACTCGGTAGAAAGGCGTGTGGTAGCCCAAGAACAGTGCCGCTTAGTTTTGGTGGGGATCCATGCTGTGGATCAGGATCTGAGGGCAGATTCAGGATCTGTTTGTTGTTGGCGGAGTCTACAGTCTCCTGAGTGATCTTGGGGTTGGTTTTGTGTTGTTTCTATTGCATCTTCTTTTTCACTTACTTTTGAAGTTTGTGTGGCAAGAAGAGAAGAAAACTGCTTTTTTTTCTTCTTTTTTTTTTTTTTTAATATTTGTAAAGATTTGGAACCATGATGTGTGTGAGCAGATTCAGTTTTTGGTGTCACCCAGGAAATACCACAGAGTGTTGACTAGTGCATGTGCGCTTCACCCAAACTGCTACAAGACCACATTGCTAGGCTGACAGTTAAGTAAATGAATAAGTGAAAGATGGAGAGCTAAAACTAACAGGGACAGAAAAAAAAACAACTAGAGAAAAGATGAGATCCCCAATTACAAGACTGCATGAGCTTCGCATCAACTCAACCTGGGTGCTTTGAATTTACCTCCCTTTGACGACTCCCTCCTG
>JADBJO010000590.1:132500-200000 GCA_016801955.1 Conus betulinus
ACGTGAGGAGGGGTTTGGGGGATATGGAGATGATGTGTGTGAGTGTGTGTATGTGTGTGTGTGTGTGTGTGTGTGTCCTTCATTTAATGTCTATCCACTATTCGTGATATTAGACAATGTGTGTGTGTGTGTGTGTCTGTGTGTGCGTTCGTGTGTGTGTGTGTGTGTGATGGGGCGATAGCAAATAAAATCCATTGAGGAATAGATGTTCGAGTGTTACTAGCCACTGAGGCTCTGTTGCTTCCTTGTCTTAACTTCGGTGGACCAAACCATGGGCCAATGTGATCAGACTCTGAGCTCTGGAAACTGGAGAGGACCAGCCGCCCAGTGTCTGATCATATGGGATTGGTCCACCTGAGCTGACCCAAGGAAATGACAGCGCCTCAGTGATGACCATGCTTGAGCCAAATAGATGTCGAGCTTGAGTCGTTGCCTTTCCACGTCAGTCTTTTTTGTTGCGATTACACTCAAAGGTAACCTCGCCATTTTTGCACTCTGTATGTAAGTGTATGGTGACTGGCGGAAGACATCTTTGACTTGTTAGGTGCCTTCAGGTCTTCTGCCAGAAAATGCTGAGAACATGGGACATTTCAGGAGCTACGTCCATGACAAGAGCGATGGCCGCTTAGAGCCTTCAGGTGTTTTAGGTCTGCATCACCAACGGCTTTTCTCATCACGTTTAGGGCTGTGGATGTCAGTCTTGACCTTTTTTTTTTTGTGAAGTCATGAACTGATCTCAACTTTCTCTCCAAACAGTCCAGCATCGAATGCTGTCTAGAGTCTCCTCCTCCTTTTCCAAGAATATTTAGCTGCTAAAAGAGTTCAGGTGCTTGAAAGAGTGATCCTTCCATAACCTGAGGCTGGAAATCTGTTTCTTTCTGCCGCGCCTGCTGAGTCAGAGAGGCTCAGTCCGTCTCCAGAGATTCTTGTCTTTCATAACAGAAGTCTGATGACTTGGTCACTCTGTCCACTTACCCTTCATTCCTGGTGACAAACTGAAGTCTGGTTAGAGGCCTTCAAGGCTGACCTTGGTCCATGAAATCACTTCCGGTAACATGTCCTATTTTTAGGTGATGGGAAAGGGAAGCAAGTCAGTTGCCCAATTCTAGCTCTTATTTTTTTTTTTTTTTTTTTGAAATGGCAAGACTCATTCAGGTTCTGTAAGTTGCACCTAGCAGCAAAGCTTGAGGAATGCTGAAGCACAGCCTCAGAGTGTTGATAATCTCCTCATCCCTAAGGAAACCAGGCAGGCCTTTGTCTCTGTGGCAAGGCTCTGTGACCCATGTTAGCGAAGGCTGGGTCAGAGGGAATCTGAATTAGCAAAGAGCATTTTATCAGAAATCGCCTTTCTCCACTGAAGGTTCCCTCCCCTATGGAATGTCTAAGTGATGAACATGTTATCATGCTGTTAATGTGATGCTTGAGGCAGATTTTTTAGTCTTTGTATACAACTTTACAGTTGGTTTTCATTTAACTGTGATGCGTAGTAATGAAACATGCACATTGTAAAGAGGATGATGTTCTGTTGGAATTAAAGCATCAACAGATCGGTTGTTTGTTAATAGATTAAAGAATGTGTGTTGTATCAACTGGACATGCTGGAATAACGAGAAACACAACGCAAAGATGTAACTGATGTTTGCGCTTGTATTCAGTAGCTATATCAAAGAAACTGTTCTCCTAGCAACTGGAAAGGTGATAAGTCTGTTAATGGTGGATACTGGAAATGGATCAGTGTTACACATTGACGTTATACATGCATTGCCTTGTAATCTTTATAGTCTGAAAGAGATTCCTTTTGCGTCTGTTGATCCAAGATGAAGCAGCACTCTACAATCAGCAGCTAACCAAAACTCTCAAACTGCTGAACTGTGCATGCAGGAAGATTATCAGACCAGAGCACCAGCTACGCTGACACAACCAGCACCACGGTCAACGAGACAAAAGACATGCACGAAACTTGCCCCACCTGCCTGGACGGGGTCCCCCGGCTCATGAAGTTACCTTGCGGAGATCGGGTCTGCAGCAAGTGTGTGGCCCGCACCACGGTGGTGGGCCCTCAGTGTCCCCGAGTGTCTGCGAACATTTCGCATCCCTATTGGCACTCAGCCTGCCCGTGGTAAGATGACCTATTCCATCACCCACGGATCACACCTGGCTGGATACCCAGGGAGCGGGATGATCACCATCACCTACGAATTCCCTCCAGACAGACAAGCGGTAAAGTGTCTTCAGCTTTGTTTCAGTTACACTCTTCAGATATTGTTTTTTAGCATAAAAACATGACGAAGAGCAGGGCAGGCAGAGAAGGAAACAAAGTCAGTGTGTTTTCACAGATTTATTTCATTTCTGCTTTCTGATACAGTGCTGCTTTTGTGTAGCATTGTGAAAGCAATCAGCATGCCCTGAATTGTACAGCAGCCAGAGAAAAACAGCTCTGTGCGCATTTGTTCACTGTTATGTTGTGGTCTTCATTGCAGTTCTGCAGTTACAGATCCTTGGAAGATTCACCGTGTGGACATGGAACATGCAGGAGCTGGAACATCTTTCATTTTAATAGATTATTTTTTTTTTTTTTTTGCTCTTATTCTTTTTTTTTTTTTCCTGTTCCCTTCCCATTCATGATAGCCGTACCTCTGAATATACAGGCTGTTTTTTGTTTGTTTTTTTCACATTCACAATTTTGGTTACCCATTTTCACAGCTATTTTCTAGCTGCTAATCAATCACTTACTGCCTTTGGGTTTTTTTTTTCAGATTTGTAAAATCATTGGCAGGTGCAGCTTACAAAACAGTGCTGTTTGCAGACCTGTTTACCTGTACGATTTTGCCATATTTTGTACACACATTTGGCGAAAATATGATGAATACGAGAACTGAAAAGAAATATGTCGAACAAAATTCTGCAGGCAAAGTTCTTGAGGGGTAATTGAACATGGGTAAAAAATTAAAAAAACAAAAACAAAAAGTTGCGGCGGAGGCTTTGACCAAAGAGCGACAACTCTTGCTAACTTTTGTGTGCAAATCGGTTTTACAGTGTCCATTTCATCAAAAACATACCATGTCACGTCGAAAAAACCAGCGACAGAGCCTGAGCGTGTGCCAAAGTATGCTGATGAATCAGGTTTGAAAGTAGCTTGTATGAGAAGGAACCTGTTTTGCTGTAGTCAGTGCAAGATCGTGTGGTTCTTACTGGTAAGAATCATCTGCAATGTGATGGCAGGTGGAAACTAAATGAAGGACCGTCCCTTCTCCCTCCTGTTTTTTACAGAAATGTGGAATTGTCTGCACACTCTTTGCAGAAAATACGCTCATTTTTGTGGGAAAGTACACCAAAAGCAGATTTAGGATGAACAGGTCTGTGTTTGTAGCCTGGAAAGTGCAATATTCTGTTTGTGTTTTATTTATTGTCCATAATTGAAGTAATTTTTTTTTCTCAGATGAGGGTGAATGAGCAGACTTTTCTGTTTCTAACAAGGCTTGTCATCCCAACCCGGGGCGGTGGTTCGAGGGCACAACTCGCTTGGCCTATCTGCCGGCCAATCAGGAAGGACGGGAGGTGTTGAAGATGCTGCAGAAGGCCTTTGATCACGGTCTGGTGTTCACCATCGGCGACTCTGTTACCACGGGAGCAAAAGGCATCATTACATGGAGCGACATCCACCATAAGACCAGCACCTATGAAGGACAGTGAGTATTGCAGGCAGAAGAGGAATGACAAAGGAAGATGTAACACAGCCAGAAACATTTACATGTATGCAAGTGCATTCAAGTGCATGTGCATGCAGACATGCTTATGCCCATACATGGCCATTCACATGCACATGTACAAACATTTGCACACACTTGTGCCCCACCTGTATGTTGACATGTTAAACTGGTGAAAGGAAAGATCAGTAAAATCAAGGTAAGAGCAAAATTTAGAATGTCTTAAGGGGACACTACTTCGTCTTGGGTGCCTCTTAAGGGCTGACTATCAAAATTCCAGGCTGCAGTCAATAGCTAGCTAGACTCGACACAACTAACTAGGCAGGAGATACACTGTCCACCATGTTATGAATCACTGAGTCTGGCATCAGTTTCATTTGCATGAGTGAAATGACTGTTGCCATGAAAAAAAACCACAATAAATGTGGCCACTAAGGTTAAATTGACACTGACATCGTTCCAAGCTGCCATCTTTTTCTTTTTGTTTTCTGTAAAGGCTTTTGGTCTGTCTGGGTTAAAAGGATTGCAAAAGAAAATATCTAGAAGATAAAAAGTTTCAAAACTTACATTTCACGTTAGGAAGACGTCGGTGGATGAATGTCAACAAATTTTTCCTTTCTAAGAGAAAAAGGAAGAAATGTAGGGTGCCTTTTTGTGGTACAAAACTGGACAGCATTCATCAAGCTGTTCGACAGTCCTCTGATCCCTCTCCTTTCTCCCCTTCTGTCTGTATAGCCACTATTAATACGACATCTACAATCTTCATATTATCATTAAAAATGATGATAATCCTCTCTCTTTATTATTTCTTTAATATTTTTATCATCATCAACACTGTTGTAATCATTATTACTATCATTATCATTATTAGCATCACTATCCTTCCCAGCAGCCTCGTTTTCATTCAACGTCCATCTCGCTCCAAGTTTGAGGAGATAAGTGATTTCTTGTTCTTCATTTTCATTGTCCTGGATGTTTTTTTTGTCTTGCCTGAAGAAGACCAAAGAGGTTGAAACGCTGTCAGGCTCGCTAAGACCTGAACTTGTTAAGGAGGGACAGACAGACTTAAGACCTACAATACCTGACGCCCCAACTCAAATAAGCAGTCCAAAAAAACAAATGACCAGTTCACACAGTATATAATTTCATTCAAACCACGACACCGGGGTCCATAATATTGAATATTCCACTCACTACCCACACGATCACTCTCTCTCAAACTCAAACATTCAACCCCTTGACACAATTCGCACACAAATTTCTAGTCACTGCACAACAAACTAACATAAGGTGATGAAACTACTTTACGACTAAACTTAGTTTGGGTCAAATCCCAATGTGCCCAGCCTGGTGTGATGCATCACTACCATGCAATGCAACCCACACGACCGATAACACCTTGGCTATTGGCCCAACAGGACACCGTGAATCCGAGACCTGCACAACAAATTCACTTACCGGCTCGTACACAAGCCAGCAACCAGGGAATGAACTCCAACACAACAACAGACCAATCACTAATACAGAATGCCCAAACAACAATTCTGTAACACATACATACAAGGTTAACTAAATCAGATTACATTTCAACAACTTGGCACTTAAAACACGCATGACCATTGATAATCCAATAACTGGGTTGCTATGAATCACTCGCACACAATGGCCCAACCAAGTTACAGAACATGTAAGAAATGTTTACCTAAATGTCTCTTGCCACCACACAAAAGACGAATTGTCTTGAAAACCCGTGCAGCTTGCGACACACATGAGCAATGACTAATTAACCAACACTAAGACTAAGCCTACTGCATGATGATATTAATTAAATATATTTGAAGTCACTAAGGATTTCTGCTGGTGTCTGTCACACACTGGTAGTCTACTCCACAACCGATGAATGATGACACACACTCTCCTGATCCTGGAAATAATGTCCAATACTGTTACCTTAAAACAGCCCTGTTTGTTGTCAACATTCACATGTACCACTTAACCTGTCGCAGCAACAGGAACTGTAGTCCACGCTGCACCACTCCTCACACGGGGATCCCGTCACCAGCTAAGGCCAGAGTACAGGGAGATATCTGTGGACACGTACAGGCGCATCCCCCACTAAGAATCTATCATGAATCCCATAGGGCCCTACACATACTAAATTCACTCTCATCATGAGCACAACACGTGGAAGTCAAAGTTATTACTGTGGATATTCTGTCTTTAAACTAACCTATTCCAATCACAAGATGCACCCAATGGTAACCTTATCCAAATTAATAAACCAGCGTTAGCAACTAGCCTTAGTCTAATCATCATTCATTTGTATAAAAGGAAAGAGATTTCCAGACAGATTATACACAGCTCACTTTACTCACTTTACAAGACATCAGTGTCACACAGTAGTACAAAATCAAAGTCAAACTTCAGTCTGACTCAATCCATAGCCTGGTCCGACTGCATATCCACTATTACATGCTTTTCTTAGATAGCAGAACAACCTTTAAAAAAAAACATGCATGGCTTCCAACGCAATTCCCAATGTTAGGAACAAGACCCAAACATCTGTAGCTTGGAAAGCAAGAGATAAAAGATGCAGACACTTATTGCCCGAAATAAATCTGTTGGTCACTGCCACTGCTGTAAAAATCACTTACAACTTATAGCCTGTGTCTGAACCATGGGGACAACCTCACACACACCACATCACTACCCCAAAACACTTCTGGGGCTGTCAGTCTGTGTTAAAGTTGATCTTCAGCTAAAATATCCAGCTGGCTTACTCCCACTGACTGAGCAATGCATATAAGGTTGACAAACATATCATCATAAGGTTGACAAGCATATCATCATATACGACTTAAACGCAACAATTCACAACAATGGGCCGTCTTCCCTGGTTAACTTTCCAGACAGGTGCCAACAGTACTAGCAACCACACAAATACATAATTCCTAGTCTGGCATTGAGGCCTGCTAATAAGACTAACAGACCATACTGACACCGACAGGTTCCAGTGACTGAAACTATTGGAAGATCACATGAATGAATGTACTTACACCTGCACAAAACACCCTACACTGATCTTACAGGCCCAGAATCATATCAATTTACATAACTACTCAATGTAATCAATAGACTGTTTAAATGACAAAACCAATAGCTCTTCCTGGCACTAACACGGCCCCTTGCCTGGCACTTCAGACAGCTTCCGGCCTCCAGCTGCCCAAATCAACAAATGAAGATAAGGATTTCCTTCTGAGTTCCCCCCGTACCCTGGCTCAATCCAACTGCAAACCAGGTTCAGATGACAGGATTACTAAAATGTCTACACTGAATTATACCAAACGTACCTTGAACCAACACGTGTCCGGCCCAACTCCGAGATGGGTTGTCCAGCGTCACCAAGGCCACCCCCAGACCGACAGACACAGACACAGCACACAACCACAGCAGACCGGCACGTCCACAGCACCCAACCACAGCAAAAGGTCTTCACCCCACCAGGTTTCAGGTACACAGGTTACAGTTCAACAAGAACACAGCGTGTTCGCCCGTTTTTCAATCGCACCTTGGCTCCAGAGAAGACACTGGTACCAAATAAATAAAAGGCACAAGTCCCTCCACCTCTTCAGTGCAGCTCCAGCAAAACCTAGGCTACTTGCTGTTTCACAAATTACAGTAACAACAGTCCTTCCACTGTACCTCCAACAGCGAGACGAATATTACACAGAAAACACAGAATCAGTCCCCTCCAGACTCACGGCAGCTCCGCTAATCCGTAAGTCAGAACCCTGAACATGAAGTTCCTAAAAGGATTCCCTGGGACCTCCCAACATAGAATAGCACACCAACTGTCAGGGACCTCCACTCTGAAAACAGCTGCACAACACACTGAGCGACCGTTCACCTAACCCCCAGCCTGTTTTTACTGTAAACTTGGCTATGATTGGATAATTCAACATAAGGCTAACTATGATTGGACAATTCACAGTGAGGATGATGCATGACCCTATTTTCCCCACTTACACGGAAAACATTAAAGAGTTCAAGATATCTCCCTACCCTCCCCCAAGCTGTGCTGTCACACAGATATCCACTGACGCACACACACGCATGCGACGTGAGCGGAAAATGTTCGCCGGCTCACACTAGCACACACAGAGGGAATATTGATTCCGATGCAAACCACGCAAGATACACTGACATGAACATGATCAGTCTGCGCCTGCAGAAGTTCAAACAATAGATCTATCTATACGGGCTCACGTAGCAATGTCAGTGAACCCTAACAAACGCGTCATGTTTTGTCTTGTAATTTGTTTGTCCCTGTCATCCAGCGGAATAGTATTTTTTCTTTTAAGTATTCACAAACTTCACAGTGGATAAAAAAAAACAAAACTTTCAGTTGTTTCCCTTGAATGTAAGCAGGAGGTAGGTGGCTTAGAGTTGAATGAAACAGTTCTTTACAGTGCTCCAAATATCTGAAGTTCTAATCCACACGTGCAGACACCAGTTTGAAAACATTGTGCAAATCTGGTATGGCTGATTATTCAGATAACCTATTCAAAGGGAGAACAAAAAAAGATGCAGTTTCAGACCTATGCCACCAGGCTAACCTTCAAGTCTTTCAATGGTAACCATACCACTCCCTTCCTTGAGCTGTTACTCCAGTTAACTGGTGAGTCCATGGTGTCACAGGAGCTTTCCACTGTTTGTTTTTCATCTGCACATGCATGGAACAGGTCCTGAATATTCTTCTGAAAACTGAAGTACTGTTGGTGTTCAATGTTTACTCATGTTGTATGGCTGACAACTTGTGTAAACAGTATACATCAACAGCATGTCGTATCAAATCTGTCAGCCATACAACACGAGTTAACATTGAACACCAACAGTACACATGGTGGAGGTTGACTTTAAAAAAGAATTGCCTTACTGCCTGAAGATGAAGGTACGTAATACTCCAACTGTTGCAGATTTGGTTACCCAGACCCAAACTACCTGCACCAGGTGAGGGAAGAGCTGGCCTCTAAAGGAATCTTTCACGCATGAAGGGGAGACAGGTGAACTAGAGGAAGGCATGGTGGAGGAGAGGGGTTGCTAAGCGACACCTCTTTCAGTCGCTCTTCTTCAAGGCCAATGGTTGTAGGCAGACACAGACAGACAGACAACAGCTCTGGGAAGAGTTGTGGTTCTTCACTGAGGACTGTTCCGCTTCTTTCACCTGTGTGCTGCCGTTCTTCCTCTACGTATTCGCTCCTCCACCTCCACGTGCAGTCACCTGCATGCCGCCATTCTTTCTCTACGTATTCACTCCACCTTCCACGTGCAGTCACCTGCGTGCTGCCGTTCTTCCTCTACGTATTCACTCCACCTTCCACGTGCAGTCACCTGCGTGCTGCCGTTCTTTCTTGATGTATTCACTCCACCTTCCACGTGCAGTCACCTGTGTGCCGCCGTTCTTCCTCTACGTATTCACTCCACCTTCCACGCACAGTCACCTGCATGCCGCCATTCTTCCTCTACGTATTCACTCCACCTTCCACGTGCAGTCACCTGCGTGCTGCCGTTCTTTCTTGATGTATTCGCTCCACCTTCCATGTGCAGTCACCTGTGTGCCGCCGTTCTTTCTTGATGTATTCACTCCACCTTCCACGTGCAGTCACCTGCGTGCTGCCGTTCTTCCTTGATGTATTCACTCCACCTTCCACGTGCAGTCACCTGTGTGCCGCCGTTCTTCCTCTATGTATTCACTCCACCTTCCACGTGCAGTCACCTGCGTGCTGCCGTTCTTCCTTGATGTATTCACACCACCTTCCACGTGCAGTCACCTGTGTGCCGCCGTTCTTCCTCTACGTATTCACTCCACCTTCCACGTGCAGTCACCTGCGTGCCGCCATTCTTTCTCTACGTATTCACTCCACCTCCCACGTGCAGTCACCTGCGTGCCGCCGTTCTTTCTCTACGTATTCACTCCACCTCCCACGTGCAGTCACCTGCGTGCCGCCATTCTTCCTCTACGTATTCACTCCACCTTCCACGTGCAGTCACCTGCATGCCGCCGTTCTTTCTCTATGTATTCGCTCCACCTTCCATGTGCAGTCACCTGCATGCCGCCGTTCTTCCTCTACGTATTCACGCCACCTCCCACGCGCAGTCACCTGCGTGCCGCCGCCGTTCTTTCTCTACGTATTCACGCCACCTTCCACGTGCAGTGTGAAGAAAGCCTGAATGGCTGCACGACATCAATCAGTCCCATTTCATTCATTCATTCATGACCTGAGAACTGCTCAGACCTGTTTGTGTCCAGCACGGAAATGGGCATTCCCACTGCCCTTCTGAATGTATGGTGGTGGTGGTAGGTATCAGGTGTGGGATGTGTTGAATACAATAGTTTTCTCACTCTTTTTTGAGACAATTATTCCGGTCTGCTTTAATGTTTATGGTGGATACACGCATGTTGAACATGAATTAAGTGAACTGTTAGATTTCTGATCTCCCAAGTGTTTGTCATGACAGTCTTGTGATGTGACTACGGTACAATGCGGTTTGTCATGACACTGTTATGATGTGTGACTACAGTACAATGAGGGTTTGTCATGACAGTCTTATGACGTGTGACTACAGCACAATGAGGATTTGTCATGACACTGTTATGATGTGTGACTACAGTACAATGAGGATTTGTCAAGACACTGTTATGATGTGTGACTACAGTACAATGAGGATTTGTCGTGACACTGTTATGATGTGTGACTACAGTACAATGAGGATTTGTCATGACACTGTTATGATGTGTGACTACAGTACAGTGAGGATTTGTCATGACACTGTTATGATGTGTGACTACAGTACAACGAGGATTTGTCATGACACTGTTATGATGTGTGACTACAGTACAGTGAGGATTTGTCATGACACTGTTATGTGTGACTACAGTACAATGAGGATTTGTCGTGACAGTCTTATGATGTGTGACTACAGCACAATGATGATTTGTCATGACACTGTTATCATGTGTGACTACAGTACAATGAGGATTTGTCATTCTGATGTGTGACTACAGTACAATGAGGATTTGTCATGATGATGTGTGACTACAGTACAATGAGGGTTTGTCATGATGATGTGTGACTACAGTACAATGAGGGTTTGTCATGATGATATGTGACTACAGTACAATGAGGATGTATTCCTGCTGATGTGTTTGTTTGTTTTTTTCATTGTCAATTGATTTGAAACTGCAGTGTTTTTTTATTGTCAATTGATTACCGACTGTATTGCTTTTGTTCACATTCTCACTGATGACTGGGGTCAGGACATGTATCTGTCTGAACTGTATTATTGTTTTTCACTTCTTGCTGCTTGATCACAGAACCTATGCAGAACAGTGCAGCCAGTTTGAAGTTCCACTGTCAAGTTACTTTTTAACCTTTGCCGTACACTGCGGGTATTACATGTCACACACTCACGATTTTTCACTTGATAACTGAGGCTGCTTTAAGCTGTTGTTATGAAATGTCATGATTTTCACTTGATAACTGAGGCTGCTTTAAGCTGTTGTTATGAAATGTCATGATTTTCACTTGATAACTGAGGCTGCTTTAAGCTGTTGTTATGAAATGTCATGATTTTGTAAGTAACGCATGACACCGCATCTGCACCAAAAAGTGTGTGTCGTTGTCAAAAAAGAAAAGAAGTAAACAAAAAACCTAAATCATTTTGAGCTTTATTCCTTCACAAATAAGCATGAGTCACAGGAGACCTACCACGTACAGCAAGGCTTTATTCCAATACTAAAACCATGGGTCCATAGAGACCCATGACATACGGTGCAAGAACTTCAAGGTGATGTACAGCGAAGTTTAAAGCACCAGATCCACCAGGCTGTTCAGTTCTTCTTATCCTTTCACTGCCTGGGAGTTGTGGCCCTTTGGTATTCAACGTGCCATGAGCAGAAGCCTTCATCTCTATTCAATCCCACTGCCATGACAGCAGCTTAGAGTCGATGAGAAACAGCCTTTCAGCCAGTTGTTGAGACACAACTGGGAGTACAACATATACTTCCACTGTTTTGCGTTTATCAGTGATTTCCCCGATTGAAGGAGGAGCTGTAGGCCATGCCTCCCATGTCAGTGTCAACGTGAGTGAACCACCTGTCAACTCCTTTTCCTCCCATGTCAGTGTCAACATGAGTGAACCACCTGTCAACTCCTTTTCCTCCCATGTCAGTGTCAACGTGAGTGAACCACCTGTCAACTCCTTTCCTCCCTCATGTCAGTGTCAACGTGAGTGAACCACCTGTGTCAACTCCCTTTTCCTCCCATGTCAGTGTCAACGTGAGTGAACCACCTGTCAACTCCTTTTCCTCCCATGTCAGTGTCAACATGAGTGAACCACCTGTCAACTCCCTTTTTTCCTCCCATGTCAGTGTCAACGTGAGTGAACCACCTGTCAACTTTTCCTCCCATGCCAGTTTTAACACAAGTGTACATTCCCCATGGCCACCACTGTCGGTAGACTTGTCTCACACACACACACACACACACACGCACACACAACACAAAATTGTTAAAACAGCATACTTTGCACTAGCGAGGAGTAAGAGAGTGGTGATCAGACAACTTTTGGTCCATAGCTGAAAAGGATGGGCGTATTCAACCACTAACATGAATAGGATTCAGTGGCATTGCAGTTGGGTGTTGTTGGTCATGTGTAATTGAAATAATTACAATCAGCTATCTACCTAGCATGTTTAGGAATACTCTGACCTTCAGGCACTTGAGCACTTTTATCATGAAATTACTCTGAGATACAGAAACAGCTCCGTTCAACTTACAGGCAAGGCATTCAAGGCACTGAAGAATTGTATCGGCTTCCCTTTGGACAAAGAAGAAATGGCCAAATTTCTTGTCTCTGCTTTCATGTTATTTGCAGAACGGCACCTTGGTATGTTTTTGAGGTTTTGAATATTCTTTGAATATTGGATGTCGCTTCAAGATGTCTTCACTCTTCTGCGTTTGATTTTGTTCACATGCATTCCACATCAAATACCACTCCACAGTGAAACATATTCTTTTAGAATGATGGGACTTGCGTGATGTGAGACAGAACACTTTACAGCAGACTCCCTGAAAGCCTTGTTCAGAGATGTCCCACCTGATGTGATATTTGGGTTTCTCTGAAAGAGATGAACATTTTTTCATCTCTAAGTTTTTACAGAGGAAATATTTTTAACAAAATATCTGGTGTGTGTTTTAGATGATTTTAAAGGGTTGTGTGAATGAGTTTGTTTTTTTTTTTTTTTTTTTTTTTTTTTAATGATTTGTGAGTTGACTTTAACGTGGTGACAGCCCTGATATGGCCTTTTGCAATCAGCTGGGCTATAAGCAATATTACCTTACCTTACCTCACGTCCTAGAACTCTGCAGAGAGAAACATGGTGGATGAGCCTTCAGCTGTTCTGCTGGTCAGTCATGCGTTTGCCTGTTCTTGTCTATTGCAGTGCATCACTCTCATCCTGTGAAACAAACAAACAAAAATGTTTTAATCACAAAAACGTCTTTTTTTTTTTTAGCAGTCTTTTATGTAAATTATTACCTTGCATACTTCTGCCTTTGTGATTCTCGAACTTATTTATTGTCAGTTATGTGAATGTGTGCATGCTCCTGTGTGTTTTCGTGTGTGTGTGTGTGTGTGTGTGTGTGTGTGTGTGTGTTTGTGTGTGTGTGTGTGTGTGTGTGTGTGTGTGTGTGTGTGTGTGTGTGTGTGTGTGTGTGTGTGTGCCTGCCTGCATGTGTGTGTGCATGCACACGTGTGTGTGTGTTTGTGTACGTGTGTGTGTTTGTGTGCATGCGTGCGTTTGTGTGCATGTGTGTGTATATGTTTGTGTGGTATGTATGTTTGTTGTAATGTGTGTGTTGTGTGCTTGCGTGTGTTTTTGCTGTGTGTGTGCACACATGCATGTGGGTGTGTGTACGCATACGCATCTGTGAGTGTGTATGTTTTGTGTATGTGTGTGTTGTGTATGTGTGTGTGCATGTGTGTGTGTGTGGTATGTGCGATCTGTGATGTGTGTGAAGGGCTTTAGGGTTGCAGGCAGGGCCTGCATGTTGGTGCATCTTTGCATATTAAGGGAGAGTGGTGAAAGGGTGGGTGGGGCAGGGCATAGGTGGGGGTGGGGATAGGGGTGTCAAGAGCAGGGAAATGTAGAGGGGAAAGGAGGAGGGAGAAAGTTGACATGGCATCGACATCTCAGCCAGTGCATAGTTGTGCAGATGTGCATTCCACTGATAATGTGATAGACAATGACATGTACAAAAAATGTATATGTATGTGTATACATGGTTGTGCAGATGTGCATTCCACTGATAATGTGATAGACAATGACATGTACAAAAAATGTATATGTATGTGTAGATACATGGTTGTGCAGATGTGCATTCCACTGATAATGTGATAGACATGACATGTACAAAAAATGTATATGTATGTATAGATACATGGTTGTGCAGATGTGCATTCCACTGATAATGTGATAGACAATGACATGTACGAAAAATGTATATGTATGTATAGATACATGGTTGTGCAGATGTGCATTCCACTGATAATGTGATAGACTATGAAATAAAAAAGAGATATATATACATACATACATACATAGATATAGATATATATATATGTGTGTGTGTGTGTGTGTATGAATATTCCATTGTTATTATCAATATTTTTATTGCATATTGCAGCCGCATGTCTGTTTACCAGTCACTGTACTTATAACTAATCTGAGATATCAAATTGTTTATCACAGCTTGTTGACTGCTTGTTTACAAATTGTCACTTACCATGTGTTATAACCTAGGTAATTTTAACAAAATAAAATTGGGTTTCCTATGGCGTGCTACCGAGTCTCTTATTAAGTTGGCAATGCACTGACTTCAAATTTCCCCTTACCCCACTCCCCATGCCTCCCCCCCCTCTCTCTGTCTCTCTCTCTCTCTCTGTCCAAGATTCAGTTTTCTTTGTCTGTCTCCCCTCCTTTGGCTTATTTCTCTCCAACACTTCTTCTGGTCAAATTGCATGTTACAATGAGCAAAATTAGGTCAGTTTGATATTCATAAACAAATGAAGGATGAATTTTAATGTTTGAATAACATATTGCGTTGAGTTGTTGCAATGTCGAGCTCAGACAGATCTTAAGTATCGGCTCAAATATTTTTGTTATCTCTTTCAATGCACAAACGCGTGTGCGCACACACGCCCAAAAGGCACACATACACATGCACACTCTCTCTCTCACATGCACACATACACACACACACACACACATGGATGTATGCACGCGTGCACACATACATATACACATACACACATGCATTGCACACACACACATGCACGCACACACACACATACACGAGCGCATGTGCGCGCACACACACACACACACACACACACACACACACACACACACACACACACACACCACTCTACCTCCTGTTTTCACCTAACTGGAATCAGGACAAAATCATTTTCTGTCTGTTTTCACTCGGAACTGGCACAATCAGGACAAAATGATTTCAGACCAAACTCCTGGGGATGATTTGCCAGGCAACAGATCTTGCACAAGTCATCAACCCACTGATGTTCAGACCAAGCGTCCCTGGGGAAGATAGTTCAGATCATCTACCTAGGAGTAGCATTGCACAAGTCACCAACCCACTGATGTTCAGACCAAGCGTCCCTGGGGAAGATAGTTCAGATCATCTACCTAGGAGTAGCATTGCACAAGGCACCAACCCACTGATGTTCAGACCAAGCGTCCCTGGGGAAGATAGTTCAGATCATCTACCTAGGAGTAGCATTGCACAAGTCACCAACCCACTGATGTTCAGACCAGCGTCCCTGGGGAAGATAGTTCAGATCATCTACCTAGGAGTAGCACAGATCATTGCACTGGTTGTCGCATGCCAGTGTGGGGATCCTGTCGTTCATTGTCACATGCAGGTGTGGGGATCCTGTCGTTAATTGTCACATGCAGGTGTGGGGATCCTATCATTCATCGTCGCATGTCAGTGTTGAGATCCTGTCCTTCATTGTCACATGCAGGTGTGGGGATCCTGTCATTCATTGTCACATGCAGATGTGGGGATCCTGTCGTTCATCGTCACATGTCGGTGTTGAGATCCTATCGTTCATTGTCACATGCAGATGTGGGGATCCTGTCGTTCATTGTCACATGTCGGTGTTGAGATCCTGTCGTTCATTGTCACACATGCAGATGTGGGGATCCTGTCGTTCATTGTCACATGTCGGTGTTGAGATCCCGTCGTTCATTGTCACATGCAGGTGTGGGGTTCCTATCACTCATTGTCACATGTCAGTGTTGAGATCCTGTCGTTCATTGTCACATGCAGGTGTGGGGATCCTGTCATTGTCACATGCAGATGTGGGGATCCTGTCGTTCATTGTCATATGAAAGTGTGGGGATCCTGTCATTGTCACATGCCGGTGTGGGGATCCTTTCATTCATTGTCACATGTCAGTGTTGAGATCCTGTCGTTCATTGTCACATGTCAGTGTGGAGATCCTGTCGTTCATTGTCACATGCAGTGTGTGGAGATCCTGTCATTCATTGTCACATGCAGGTGTGGGGATCCTGTCATTCATAGTCACATGTCGGTGTTGAGATCCTGTCGCTCATTGTCACATGTCGGTGTTGAGATCCTGTAGTTCATTTGTCACATGCCAGTGTGGGGATCCTGTCATTCATTGTCATGTGTCGGTGTTGAGATCCTGTCGTTCATTGTCACATGCAGGTGTGGGGATCTTGTCATTCATTGTTACATGTCGGTGTTGAGATCCTGTTGTTCATTGTCACATGTCAGTGTGGAGATTCTGTCATTCACACACCTGTATTTGTATGTGTACATATATGTGTGTGTGCCTGTGTATACGGGCATATATGCATGTGTGTGTGAGAGAGAGCGCATGTGCATGCAGGTGCAAATGTACATGTGTGTGCGTATGTGTGTGTATGTGTGTTCACATGCAAGCATGTGCATGTGTCTGCATGTAAACACGAGACCCTGTATATGCATGTGCACACACGTGTGTGTGTGTGTGTGCGTGCGTGAGCGTGGGCGTGCATGCATGCGTGTGCATGTGTGCATGCATGCATATGTGTGTGTGTGTGTGTGTGTGTGTGTGTGTGTGTGTGTGTGTGTGTGTGTGCATGCTTGCGCCTTTGTGGGAAATGAATGTTCAGAGGAAGACAAAGTAACAAGAACAGTCACAGAAACAACAATAACTATTCAAACCCACAAGAAGAAGAAGAACAATGACAATTCAAACCCACAGTAACATTGATAACATGAACAACAATAGCAATTCGAAAACCCACATAACATTGATAACAAGAACAATTCAAACCCACAGTAAATTGAGAACAAGAACAACAACAATTTGAACCCATAGTAACAAGAACAACAATAACAATTCGAATCCACAATAACAAGAACAAGAATAACATTTGAAACCACAATAACATTGATAACAAGAACAACGGTAACAATTTAAACTCACAACAGCATTGATAACAAGAACAATTTGAACCCCCAATAACATTGATAATAAAAACAATAGGAATTTGAACCCACAATAACGTTGATAACAAGAACAACAACAACAATTTGAAACCACAATAACACTGATAACAAGAACAATAACAATTCGAACCCACAACAACATTAACAACAACATTGATAACAAGAACAGTTTGAACCCACAATAATGTTGATGACAAAAACAACAATAACATTGATAACAAGAACGACAATAGGAATTCGAACCCACAATAACATTGATAACAAGAACAATAACAATTCTAATCCATGATAACAAGAACAATTCAAGCTCCCAATTACATTGATAACAAGGAGAATAATAACAACAAAAACATTGATAACAAGAACAAACAATAACAATTCAACTCTCCAATAACATTGATAACAAGAACAATAAAAATTTGAATCCACAATAACAAGAACAATCATTCAAATCCACAATAACCTTGATAACAAGAACAACAATTCGAATCCACAATAACAAGAGCAACAATAATGATTTGAATCGACAATAATGAGAAGAACAATAACAATCTAAACCCACAATAATATTGATAACGAGAACAATAAGAATTCGAACCCACAACAGCATTGATAACAAGAACAAGAACAATTCGAGGCCACAATAACATTGGTAACAATGACAATTTGAACCTACAATAACATTGATAACAATGACAATTCGAACCCACAATATAACAATGACAATTTGAACCTACAATAACATTGATAACAATGACAAATTCAAACCCACAATATAACAATGACAATTCAAACCCACAATAACATTGATAACAAGAACAACAATGACTATTCAAACCCACAATAACATTAACAAAAACAACAGTAACAACAACAGTGATATAAGAACAACAATAGGAATTTGAACCCGCAATAACAAGAACAACAATAAATTGAATCCACAAAAACATTGATAACAAGAACAACAATAACAATTCAAACCCCAATAACATTGATAACAAAAACAACAATAACAACAACAACATTGATAGCAAGAACAACAATAGGAATTCAAACCTACAGTAACATTGATAACAAGAACAAGAACAAATCGAACCCACAATAACATTGATAACAAGAACAATGACAACAATTTGAATCCACAATAACATGAACAACAAGAACAATTCGAACCACAATAAGATGAAGAACAAGAACATGACACTTCGAAACCACAATAACATTGATAACAATTCAAACCCCCAATAACATTGATAACACAAACAACAATTGGAGTTTGAAACCCCCCAAAACATTGATAACAAGAACAACAATAGTAATTTGAACCCCAATAACATTGATAATAAAAACAACAACAACAATTCGAATCCACAATAAAAAGAACAACAAGAACAATTTGAACCCCCAATAACATTGATAACTTGAACTATACGATGTATGAGGTCTTCTATGAAGTCCTGTTCATCGATCCGTGTGGGTTATATGGCTAGTATACTAATAAAATTGGAAATGAATTGAGGCAGGGAACAGTAAACAATAAACAGTAAACAAGTGGGGTAGTCTTTGCTCCCATAAGGAAACCTAGCACAGAGTAACTTTTATTCAAGACTGGCACAGCCTTTTAAACTTGAATAAAGTCAGACAAATACGAAGACAAACAATCTAATAGTGGGGGGAAAACAAGTGCAGGCCAACAACTAAATTGTCTTCATAGTAATGACTTGGCAAAACTCTGAACCCAAGGGGGGGGGGGGGGGGGGGGGGGGGGGCAGGAGGTTGAAAATGTAAAAACTAGGAACATGAAATTAAGAAAATATATTACAGATATGAAAACTCTTCACTGGCTGCATAAGGAACCATCGCAATCCCTTTTAAAGGCAGATATATTGTATTGCCTGCTCCGAGGCCTTTCGTCCGCTGGGTCGGAACTCATCAGGGAGACACGGCTAGCTGTATCTGCGCTCCTGGCGTCATTTACTCATCAGGGAGACACGGCTAGCTGTATCTGCACTCCTGGCATCATTTGACGCCAGGAGCGCAGATACAGCTAGCCGTGTCTCCCTGATGAGTTCCGACCCAGCGGACGAAAGGCCTCGGAGCAGGCAATACAAATATATCTAGAGTTTTGCCATGCCATTACTATGAAGACAATTTAGTTGTTGGCCTGCGCTTGTTCCCCCCCCCCCCCCCCCCCCCCCCAACTATTAGATTGTTCATCTTTGTATTTGTCTGACTTTATTCAAGTTTAAAAGGCTGTGCCAGTCTTGAATAAAAGTTACTCTGTGCTAGGTTTCCTTATGGGAGCAAAAACTACCCCACTTGTTTACTGTTTAATATACTAATAACTTTGCATGCATGACTTATTGGCAAGACGGATTGTATTGGTCAAGTTTCTTCCTCCAGCAAGCATCCAGCCTACTCTTGAAAGCTTCCACAGAAGGTGCCAGGACCACTTTGTCTGAGAGACTGTTCCATGTTTTGACGATTCTTTCAGTGAAGAAATGTTTCCTGGTATCGCAGTGGGTGTGGTGCATGGACAGTTTTCATCACATTCCCTCTTCTACCTACATCCTCGGGAGTTTCAAGCATAGGTTTTTTGGTCTTGTAGATTCTATGGACGTACTTAAAGGCGTCAGTCATATCCCCTCTGAGACGTCGGTGCTCCAGGCTGGGCAGGCCCAGTCGCTCTAGTCTTGCTGAATATGGTAGTTCTCTGATTGAGGAGATCAACTTTGTGGCTCGGCGCTGCACATCCTCTAGTTCTTTGTAGAGTGTTTTATGTCGGGGGTGCCACACAGTTTGTCCATACTCGAGGATAGGCCTTGCTAATGTCTTGTATAGCTGGATGAAGATGTGGATAATGCCAATTACGCTGTTTGCTCTTGATGTGACGTTGGCAACGTGTTGCTTAAATTTTGAGGTCGTTATCCACATGAACACTGAGATCCACTTCTACCTCACTTTCTGCCAGAGGTATTTCTCTGCTGGTTCCGGTTTCAGCATCTGTGTACTTCATATGGTATTTTGCTTCTGATTTCCGTGTGCCAATTTTCATCACTTTGCATTTCTGTGGGTGGAATCTCAGAAGCCAATCGTCCGACCATTTCTGAAGGCTATCTAGGTCCTGCTGGAGTGACGTGGTTGATTCTTGGTCACTGCTTGCGGCATATAACTTTGTGTCATCTGCAAATCATTTGACGATGTTTTGTACATGTTTCGGCAGATCATTGATGTAGATGACAAACAGGATTGGTCCTAACACACTACCTTGAGGGATACCGCTTGTGACTGCAGCCTCTTCAGAAAAAGTTCCATAAATTCTGACTCATTGCTTTCGATCACCAAGGAGGGCTGTTATCCAGTTAAGTATTGGACCTTTTATTACATGGGCTTCGACTTTGCTCAGCAGATGACGGGTGTGGTACGGTGTCGAAGGCTTTTTGGATGTCCATATACACAACATCAATGCTGCTGCCAGAGTTGATGAGTCTGGTCCAGTCATCGAGAGCTTCCAGTAGATTTGTCACACATGATTTCCCCTGAACGAACCCATGTTGCTCCTTACATAGTATAGCTCATTGCATTGTAGGTGATTCCTTTATTGTTCCCTCAGAAGTGTCTCCATTACTTTGCACAGGATGCAGGTTTGGCTGACAGGGCGATAGTTCCCGGTTGCTGTCGGCTTCCTTTCCCCTTGTAAATAGGGGTGACTTTGGCTTCTCTCTGGTCAGTTGGTATTTCCCCATGGTCCAAAGTGAAACGGAACAGCTGTGCTATTGGACGTGCTAGCGAGTCTGCAGCCTTGGCCAACACCATAGGGTGTATTCCGTCAGGTCCAGGTGCCTTGTTTGTTTTCAGATTTTGAAGTGCCTTTTTTACATCTGCTTCGGTGATGTTCACCTGTTGAAGTGTTTCCTTATGCTGTACTCTGGAGGTGATGGCAGGTTATCCACTTTTTCATCATGAGTGAAGACGCTGTGAAAAAAAGTCATTCAGTACGTCTGTCTTTTCTTTGTCTGTTGTCGTTTTACTTCCATCTGCTTTCCTCCGATCTGTATGCCTGACCTGCATTTGGTTTTTGACTTGATAACAAGAACAACATTAAGAATTCGAACCCACAATGACATTCATAACAAGAACAACGATAACAATTCGAATCCACAATGACAAGAACAAGAACAATTCGAACCACAGTAACATTGATAACAATTCGAACCCTCGATCCGACATCAAAATCAGTACATGTGTTGGGCTATGAGATTTGCAGCAGTGTCTAAACTGTAAATCGGCTTTTCAGTTGTCTTGTCTTCACAAAACGAGAGATCCAGTGGGGAGAACACGTGACTTGAGGGTTGAGAATGGAAGGGTAACGGGTGCGGGTTGGGGGAGAGGGGGGAGGTGGGCGTTTACTATGTGTTTCCGACAAGGAAGTATTTCATTGATTGGTCGAGCTGGTGGTGAGCTAAAATGCCGTTAATTGTAACAGCGACAGGTAAACGTTTTACCGTAAACTGCATTTGAATTGGACATCTTGAAGTAAATGATTAAACTGTTTTGAAGGACCTAAGAATCTGTTGAAACGGTCTTTCCCGGATATTTCCTTGATGACGTCAGTATCACTGGTTTCGGTTTCGATGGCTTTCGAGCAGACATGGTTACCGCTTGGACAGTGTCTCTGTACCGACAAACCATAGCGTGCGTGCTGTGAAGCCATGTTTACCGGTTGGACAGTGTCTCTGTACCGACAAACCATAACGTGCGTGCTGTGAAGACAAGCAATGGTAAATTGAAAAGGTATGCATAGATTGTGTGTGTGTGTGTGAGAGAGAGTGTGTGTGTGTGTGTGTGAGAGAGAGACATCCCATGCAACAGGTGTAAAGTTAGAAAAGTTGAATGTTGGCTACACTGAAGTTGCAGTGTGTGTTCTCTGCATGAAGAAGGTAATGATGAAGTGATAGAGTGCCATGGGTGCAAAGAATGGTGCCACAAGACATGCACTGAGTTGACAGGAGCACAGTATAACTGTCTGAAACATGGGGGCAACTTCATTCAATGGTTTTTGTGAGGACTGTAGAGAGGATGACAATGGAGAGAGAGGGCACAAATCAAGACTTGAGGCGACAATGGACAGTATTTTGAAAGTGTTGACCTCTGTTCATGATAGACTGGACAGATTAGAGGGTACACACAGAAAGAAAGTCTGAAAGAAGTTGAAAGCAAAATAGAGGAGGCGGTAGAGAGAAAGGTCAAAGACTACATGGAAGAAAGTGAGGAGAGGGAAAAGAGGAAGCTTAACACAATAATATGCAACCTACCAGAGAGCTCAGCAGAGTCTCCAGAAGAAAGGAAGAATGAAGACCAGGAAAGAGTAAGAGATTTAGTGGGAAAAATCACTAATGTTCCGAGAAGTGATGTTAATAACCCCAGTCAGGTTAGGCAGAATCCAGGTAGGCAGAAATGCTAAACCAAGACTCCTGAGAATGGAAGTCAGAACTGAGGAAGCCTAAAAGAAAATAATGAAAAATATCCAAGGATTAAACAAGCATGTCAAGGAAGGAGAAAATAAGACTTATATAAACAATGACACCACAAAAAAAAAGAAGAGAGCAGATCAAATCGTTGAAAGCTGAACAGAACTAAAGAAAGACAAATGGGGAGACAAACTTGAAGATTGATTACAAGGCTGGTAAGATAGTGACATTCACACCCAAACAGAACAAACTGGTGCTGCTGTCTCAGATCAGGATCGGACGAGGTCCAGACCCATGAGGCAAATCACTGACTGTCGAGCAAACCACAATATATAAATAGCTGTACAAAGCAAAACTTTTCTCCTCTGAAGTTAAAAATGATAATTTCACTAATGTTACATCCCAGATGTTCTAGGGAAAAGTAATTGTAAATCTAAATGTAATGACTCAATGAGAGTCATGTACAGTAATGTAGATAGTCTCCTGAATAAAAAGGATGAGTTTTAATTTGTATAAATGAGGAGAAGCCAGATATTATTGGCTTAACGGAAGTAAGAGCAAAAAATGTTTTATATGCAGCAAAAGATGTTGAATTTGAAATTCCTGGCTTTGATATGTTTCTAAATAAGGAACCTAAAAGGGGTATAGCCATGTATTTTGCTAAGGAGCTAAATGCACAACTTTGCGTAGAGTTGGAGAATAACAAATTTCAAGAGCAATTATGGTGTACTGTTAGGGGCGGTAATGATGAGATAGTATTAGTAGTAGGTGTGTATATACAGAAGCCCAAACTCAAATGATGAAAACAATAATGAGCTTTTTTAACTTGCTAAAAGCAGAAAAAATGAGCAGTTATAAAAATATGTATATTTGGTGACTTTGGAATGTGTGATAAAAGTAATGATGTTATTGAAAAGTTTAGAGATGCCTTTTTTTATACAGAAAGTGACTAGCCCAACTCGTGTTCAGGAAGGACAGAAGCCAACAATTGATGACTTCGTTTTAGTTAATGAAAAATCTTTGATCTCTGATACTGAATATAGTGACCCTTTGGGTAAAAGTGATCAGTTGATTTTAACATTTGAATTGTACGTTCCCAAAGAGAAGACTAAAGAAAACCTTAAGTATAAATTTAATTTACAGAAAGGAGATTATAATAAAATGCGGAAAATGTTTTCAGCGAGTGTCAACTCCTTGCTTACAAATGATGAGGATGTAATGTGGAATGTTTTAAAATGTGAAGTCATAAAATGTATGGACAAATGTATTCCCAAGACTAAATGTAGCCAAAACAAAATGAGTAAACCACTTTGGATGAATGACAAAGTACTTAAAAAGATTTAGAAGAAATGTAACCTTTTTCAAAGGTATTTATTGACAAAAGATGGGAAAGATTACAGTAAATATGCAAAAATGCGAAATAAGAGCAAAAAAGAAATCAAATCAACAAGAAAAGCTTATGAACGTAATATAGCAGAACATTGTAAAGAAAATCCCAAATGTTTTCAGAAATACATGCAAGAACGTACAAAAGTAAACACAGGGGTTAATACTCTAAATGATTGTAAAGGAGGGATGGCCGAGTCAGATATGGAGAAAGCTGAAATGTTGAATGAGTTTTTCACAAGTGTCTTTGCTAATGAAGATACAAACAACATACCTGATCTCATTGAATGTAGTAAATCTAATGGAATTTCAGTTACAGATATAATAATTACTCCAGCTGCAGTAGAGAAGAAGAAGTTTGAATTGAATCAAACTAAAGCGCAGGGACCTGATTTATTACCACCTAAAGTCCTAAAAGAATTAAGTAAGGAGTTAGCTATACCACTCAGTAAGTAATTTATAATAAATCATTAGAGACAGGAAGATTACCCCTCGATTTGAAATCGGCAGAAGTTACTGCTATTTTAAAAAAAAAGAGTCAAAATCTGAGCCAGGCAACTATTGTCTGGTAAGCTTAACCTGTATTGCATGCAAAGTGCTAGAATCCATCATAAGAGATGCCATAGTATCTCACTTCACTGATAATAAATTGTTTGCAGTATGCCAACATGGCTTTCGTAAAAAAAAGGTCTTGCATATCACAACTACTTGAAGTTATGGAAGATTTAGTTACCTTGCTAGAGAATAAGTGCTCTGTTGATATAATTTACCTTGATTTTCATAAAGCTTTTGATACAGTTCCACATGAGAGATTATTGAAAAAAAAATGGAAGCATATGGTATAGTAGGCAAGTTGCTAAACTGGACTAAAGATTTTTTGTCAAATAGAAAACAAAGAGTAAGAGTGGGTAATTGTATGTCGACAGAGAAAGATGTTATGAGTGGTATTCCCCAAGGGAGCATTTTAGGACTGTATTGTTTACTATTTTTATAAATGACCTTCCAGATGAGGTGAATAGTTTTTTGTAAAATTTTTGCTGACAATACAAAAATATATGACAAATCAGATAACTATAACAGTTTGCAAGAAAATTTAAATTGCCTCCAAACTGGTCAGACATGTGGAATCTGTATTTTAATGTTGAAAAATGTAAAGTTTTGCATGTTGGCAAAAACAATCCAGAACATTAATACAACATGAAAATGGATGGTGGAAATAGGCTGGTACAGAAATGTGAGGAAGAAAAGGATCTTGGTGTAATCTTTGATAAAGATTTACTTTTCAATACTCATATTCAAAAGAGTATAAATAAGCAAAACAAATGATCAGATTAATAAAAAGAACTTTTATTTACCGAAACAAAGAAACATTTCTAAAATTATATAAAGCTATGGTTAGACCACATCTTGAATATGGCAATATAATCTGGTACCCACACTTGAAAAGACAGTCAATAGCAATCGAAAGAGTACAGAGAAGAGCTACTAAAATCTTGCAAGAATGTACAAACCATGTCTTATACAGATAGATTAAATTACTTAAATTTGCACTCTTTAAAAAGTAGACGTATTAGAGGGGATTTGATTGAAGTGTTCAAAATATTTCACCAACAAACGGACATACAGTGGGACTATTTTTTTAAGCTGCTAAAACAGATAGAACAGAAGTTCGGAAGGTAAGATATTTGTTAAGCAGTGTCATACTAATATGGTGAGATTCACATTCAGTAATAGAGTTATTGCTAACTGGAACAATTTGCCAGTTGCACTTAAATTTGCTAAAAATGCTAATGTTTTTAAGAATTTGCTGGACGAAGACTTGAATTTTAAAGTACAGTTTTTAGAAGCTTTGATGAATATGTAGGAAAATTTATTTAGCATGCATTTTTCACCCTGTTATAAAGTATAATAACAGGAGGGGACATTTAAAGGCTTAACAGCTTGTGTATAAATTACATCCCTACCACTACTAATACTACTACTACATGATGTGCACCTGTGTGGCGGACTGTTTCTCATGCTAGGAGATGGAGGGGATGATTGTTGTCGGTCAGCTGTCTTCTTAGTACCATGTCAGCGTGGACCAAGGATTCTGATTCCAGTGCTGAGACAGTTGCAGACGCCATAGGGTCCCAGGATCTCAGGATCAGGATCAGGATATACATGTACGTTGCTGGAACCTTCCTAGGCTCATTCTAAAGGTGGGTGGTAGGCGAGTGGTTGGGGGCTCCATGTTAGAGAGTCCTCGCACTTGCCCACAGGACTCTGAGGAACATGTGAGGTCACAGCTGATGTAAGACGACACAATATGACTGCACTGCCGTCTCCATGGTCATGACTTCAGTTTCTTCACACAAGAGGTTGAGTGGATTTCAGACAGTGGTGTATCAGACAATGAGAAACTGCATATCAGTTGAAGAAGAAGAACTAAATAACTCTTCAGAGTAGTCAAATACTCAGGTGTTTGTAATCAACTTGAATGTGATCAAGACAAGCATGCATGTTGATTAGAATTATCTTCTACAAAGATTTTAAACAGTCAATAGCATCCAATATTCATCGCAACAGATTTCACCAAGCATTGACGTAAAGTTATCCTGTTGAAGTAAAGTACAAGATGATGGAGAGGCTGCTGCAACAGATGAGGGGAAAGCTGCACTTAGAAGCATTTTTTTAGAACGTTCAAAATTGAAAAGTTACCAGCCACTGTGGCAAAGTGGTTTGCATCACAGACTCCCAGCTAGGAGATTATGGGTTCGATTCCCATCAGTGTCATTTATTTGTAATTTTTCTGCCCCGTCCGACTCCTACTCCAGAGAATAGTTTGCTCTGGGCTTAGATGGGAAGACAGGGGACTAGACAGTCAAGTTCGATCCTCTTAATGGAAATTCCTCAAGAGCACTGCTTAAATGTCATGACCAACACTGCAGGTTAGTTTCTTAGTGAGGTGACTGCAGGTGGAAGCTGAAACAAACTTTGAACACAAATAACTTTTCCGCCAAATGAAAAAACAAACAGTTTACAAGACAAACATGGCACGTTTTCAACCCCTTTGTTCTCCATCAGGCAAGATGAACAATAAGACAATGAAAACAAAGAACTAGCAGACAGGCAGTCATCTCAAATTAAGCGCTAAAAAAAAAGCGTGGAATGGAAACAAGGTAGGTGCTGGGAGGGGGGGTGGTACGGGTCAAGAGGATGATAATAACAATGGTAATGATAAGAATATCAAAAAATGTAATAGACTTATACTATCACTACTTTTAGTAATAATATGATAACGGTAAAAGGAAGTATACTGACAGAAGAAAGAAGGGTAGGAGGATTGTTAAACAATGTAGTTACATAGACAACAGTAATAATGGTGATGATGATGATGATCATTATGATTATGAAGAATAATAATGATGATAATAACAATAGTAAATATAAGAATATCAAAAAAGATAATAGACTTATACTATCACTACTTTTAGTAATAATATGATAACGGTAAAAGGAAGTATACAGACAGAAGAAAGAAGGGTAGGAGGATTGTTAAACAATGTAGTTACATAGACAACAGTAATAATGGTGATGATGATGATGATGATTATGATTATGAAGAACAATAATGATGATGATAATGAGAGTTGAGATCAAAAAGAAGGAGGAATCAGAGGTATGGAACAGGAAGAACAAAGAGGAGAAGATGAGGAAACTGATCATGGGAAAGTTAGAATCTAATGAATTTGCTAGTAGCTGTAGTAATAATCATGATCATAATAATAAAATAATGATAGTAATGATATGGGAAACTGGAAGGATAGTAGGTGGAAATATACTAATGCATTATGATAATAGTAATAATGGTAAATAAACAGTTGCAGCAGTTATAAGGATAATAACAACAGTGATAACAACAATGATAGTGAAAATATCAATATTAGTGGTGCCAGTAATAAGAATAGCAATCATTATAGTGATTATGATGCTGATAATTGTAATATTGATACTGAGAATGTTGATAATAATAACTTTTAACTACATCTGCTACTACTGTTAATGATGATGATAGAATTAGCGATAATAGGACAATAGTAATTATAAATCATAATGATAAAGATAATAATGATGGCGATAGCGGCAGCAGCATAGTAATGATGATGATAATTATGATGGTAGTGGTAATGATAATAGTGATAGTGATGACAATAATAATGATAGTGATAATGATCAAAGTAATATCTATGATAACAATAATAGTAGGTGGAAAGGAATAGAAGTGATCAATGAGTAAAAAGCCAACTCTGCTATTGGAAAAAAAAGAGGGGGTGAAGATGATAGTAATGATAATAATGGTAGTGGTGACACCAATGATGATAGCAATAATGATAAATATAGTAACATATAAATGATAACAAGTGGTAAGGAGTAGAAATGATCATTGAGTGAAAAGCTAGCAGTAGTATTTGAACAGGAGGCAAGAAAAAATCAAACCAAACCCAAAAGGGGTGGGGTGGGGGTGGGGGTTCAGACCACACACACACACACACACACACACACACACACACACACACACACACACACACACACACACACACACACGCATAAGACAGGAGGAAGGGAGACTGCTGTAAAAGAGGTTGTAGATTTTACTGAAAGAAAACCAGGGTAAGGAAAGGGAGTGAATGGGTGTGCAAGTAGAGAGTAGATTTATGCAGCCAAAGGAGAGAGTGAAGGGAGAGGAGAAAGGAAGCCAGCAGTAACTTACCTGTAATGTGAAATGAATGGTAAGTAGCAGACCAGTGAGGTGGTATTCAGCCAAAGGTGACATCATTGTCGTGTCAGAATTAAGACACGGATTAAATGACTTATTGGAGTTGTCATTTCTGATCTTGTCTGCAGTTTGAGCGATTTCTATATAAAAGCTTGTTCATGACACCGAAGAGACTTTGCGCTGGCATCGTGGAAAGATCATGACTATAGCCAGGAACACTGCTGAAAGTTCAGCAGTGAAGATGATTTTGTCTGCTCAAAGGTAGAACAGACTCTCTTTGAACTTGTCATCAGATCTGTAAATCCTGTCTGTTTATGTGTTATTCATCCACCTGCTGTGTGTGTGTGTGTGTGTGTGTGTGTGTGTGTGTGTGTGTGTGTGTGTGTGTGTGTGTGTGTGCGTGCGTGCGTGCGTGCGTGCGTGTGCGTGTGTGTGTGTGTGTGTGTGTGTGTGTGTGTGCACATATGTGTTATGTGTGTGTGTGTGTGTGTGTGTGTGGGGGTCAGTACAACTTTGAGTTAATCTGACAATAAATTGGTTTCAGTCAGTCAGTGTGTGTGTGTGTGTGTGTGTGTGTGTGCGCGCTTGTCAGTACAACACTATGTTAATCTGACAGTAAATGGTTTCAGTCAGTCATGTGTGTTCAGCGCAGTCAGTGTGTGTGTGTGTGTGTGTGTGTGTGTGTGTGTGTGTGTGTGTGTGTGTGTGTGTGTGTGTGCACATATGTTTTATGTGTGTGTGTGTGTGTGTGTGTGTGTGCATGTGTGTGTGTGTACACATGGATGTGTGTGTGTGTGTGTGTGTGTGTGTGTGTGTGTGTGTGTGTGTGTGTGTAGTGTTGCAGTGATGGCTGAAGTGGACCCATCATCTCCATTGGACTGTCCAGTCTGCAGTGAAGAGTTTACGGATCCCAAACTTCTGGACTGCAACCACATCATATGCAGCAAGTGTCTTGTGGACTGGCTTAGAAAGACAGGAAAAGATGCCGGATGTCCTCTGTGCCGGGCGGCCATTTTGTCCCCGTCCTTCCAGACCACGATGACCTTCAATCCCAGGTGGACGCACTGCCCACTGACCAGGCCATGGTGGCCAAAGTGGAGAATGCTCAGATACTTGGCAGTCACCATGTGTGCATGATGTGTGACAACAACATTGCGGCGGTGGCCTTCTGTCTGCAATGCAACATGAAGCTGTGCAGAGGTTGTGCCAAAGGACACACGAGATCCCCATACTTGAAAAGTCACCTGGTTGAAGAACTGGACAACATGACTGAGGAACGACTGGTGGAGGTCAACCGGGCCAGGTGCAAGACTCATGATGACAGACCTGCTGAGCTCTACTGTGACAACCATCAGAAGCTCATCTGCACGCTGTGTATGACCACCGACCACAGTGGTTGCTCACAGGTGAAGGTCATCAAGGATGCAGGGACAGAGAAAAAGAGAGAAATTCAGACAACAGGCCGCGGAGCTGAGGAAGAAAGAGATGACGATGAGAACACAGGTGTGTGAGATTGAGGACATTTGTCACTGTTTTGAGACTTTCAATACAAGCAGTGTATACCTGGCGATTGCCTGCTTTAAACATCTAGTAGTACATTGTAACCCCTTTGTCTATATCAGTATGTGATAGTTACCTCTCAGTTTGACCTCATTTCAGACCCTGTTTTGAAGGATTTCAGGAGCTGCTGTTGAGAAGTTCCACTGTACATACACACATTGACACTGAAACTGAAATGCTGTTATTCAACATTTTTTCATGTAATGATGTATGCCAGCTCTTGGCTTATTTGTTTTGTAACCGCTTGTAGGTAAGAACTGGGATGTTGATATGTAGGGGTCAGTCTTGCAAAAGAAACTGCAGGCACACTCTCAAGATACTATTTTCTAGGCTGGGCTCTCGCATCTGTAATGATTGCATAATAAGCACTAGATTGAAATAAGACACATCTTAGTTAAAATAATTCCCCTTTGAATACCTATATTGTACAGCATCATTACCATGATACATATCTAGGCAACATCGCTGAAAGGAGTTAAGCTTTATTACATGCTACAACATGGAAAGGAGTTAAGCTTTATTACATTTTTTTTTTGTGTGTGTGTGCTGTCCCAATCTCTGCGCCACCTCACAGGCAGTGCACCCACGCCGCTCATTCAGACACCCCGTCCACAGCCACAGCCCGGTCGGCCCTGCCGCAGCCCCGGCACAGCAATCCACAGGGAGCAGTCAATGTCAAGTCGTCAAGAGGCAACCCACCGGAGGAGACACTGCACTGCTACCGAGTCACTTCGGTGGTCTTCAGTGGCACCTGTTCTGATCTAACATACGCAGGACACACACCTACTAAGCCCCCTACTGATGACAATAATTGCTTAGTCGCGGAGCCGGCGTGAGTGAGCTCTCCCTCTGGGGGGCGCCACCATGTCCGTCCAACGACAGATCCCGTGGACCCGCCAATACCGGTGACCCTGACGAACCAAACCAAGGCCACAGACATTGAGAGGACATCGAATTGAGGTCACCATAAGAGCAGGGCATGAAGGGCCACAGAATTTGAGAATTTTTTTTATAATGCTGATCAATGAGAATGAGGATGATTAAGATGATGCTACGGATTTCCGCTTCAGTCTGAGACTACATGACAGGGCTGTACTCCACGCTTCCTTTCATAATATATCCTGGCATCAACCAGGCCCAAGAGATACAGGCATCTGCAGTGTTGGTCAGGAAATTTGAGCAACACTCTCAGAAACGCATCCATGAAGTGGATGAAACTCGACTGTGTGATCCCAGTCTTCCCAACTGAGTCCGCAGCAAACTCAACTCTGGGTAGGAGCCGGTCGGGGCAGTAAAAAAACCCACATGACTCTGATGGGATTCGAACCCACGACCTCCCAGCTGGGAGTCCGCAATGCTAACCACTGTGCCACAGCGCTGGTTTTATTACATTCTTTGAGTGGGACAGAACCTATGAAGAAGAAATCGGAATTCTAAGTTTGGGCAGTGAGTTCTCCTGATGGGAAGAGAAAGAAAGAGAGAGGAGTTAGTGTGTGCGTGTATGTGTGGTGGACGGGATTGATGATGATGTTTGTCTGGTGGAGGGGATAATGATGATGTGTGTGTGTGTGTGGTGGAGGGGATTGATGATGATGTGCTTTCACACTACACATAGCATTTTTATGTTTATCCTTGCTCCCTTAGGAAGTGAGTCAGAATCTTGACAACATTCTGTTGAGATGTTTGGATCACCATGTATTGTCAAATATGTATGTAGCACATGGTGATGTACATGTTGTCACAAATGTGCTTTAAGGCAGACTTGTCAGCTGTCCCAGACTTTTGTATTGAACTCCTTTCTCCATCAAGCACCAGTATATTTCACATGACACATTCTCTGATGTATCCATTTTGGATTTACCCACTGTAATCAGCACTGTGAGTGTTTGTCTCATTCTGGTCACAAAAGGCAAAGGTGTGAAGTGTTGCTATCATTGGGTAACTGCTATTGTGGAAATAAGTTAAAGAGTGTAGTATGCTACTTTAATATGCTTCCAGTTTCTTGATCCACCACTTTTGATCACTGCTTGGCAAAATACATCTGTGGCTGGTAAAGTCTACACGTAGTAAGATGTTTATTTATTATCTGCTTTTCTGCACAGGCTCTTCTTAACACAGCTTTTGAAATGTATAAAGCAAAAAATTGTAATATGTTTCAATTTCTGGGACAGTGTCAGTTTACTAACCATGAAATTTATTGCTGAAAATGCTCATTTTACAGTGTCAGATTTGCTGCTTTTACCATTTGGTGACATCTGTGTGCAGGGCATGGCAAAAAAGGTGTTACTGTTTACCATTTGGTGACATCTGTTTACCATTTGGTGACATCTGTTTACCATTTGGTGACATCTGTGTGCAGGGGATGGCAGGAAAGGTGTTACTGTTTACCATTTGGTGACATCTGTGTGCAGGGGATGGCAGGAAAGGTGTTACTGTTTACCATTTGGTGACATCTGTTACCATTTGGTGACATCTGTGTGCAGGGGATGGCAGGAAAGGCGTTACTGTTACCATTTGGTGACATCTGTTTACCATTTGGTGACATCTGTGTGCAGGGCATGGCAGGAAAGGTGTTACTGTTTACCATTTGGTGACATCTGTTTACCATTTGGTGACACCTGTGTGCAGGGGATGGCAGGAAAGGCGTTACTGTTTACCATTTGGTGACACCTGTGTGGGGCATGGCAGGAAAGGTGTGTTTACTGTTTACCATTTGGTGACATTTGGTGACATCTGTGTGCAGGGGATGGCAGGAAAGGTGTTACTGTTTACCATTTGGTGACACTGTTTACCATTTGGTGTTTACCACACCTGTGTGCAGGGTGTGGCACTGTTTACCATTTGGTGACATCTGTTTACCATTTGTGGCAGGGGACAGGAAGGTGTTACTGTTTACCATTTGTGACATCTGTTTACCATTTGGTGACACCTGTGTGCATGGCAGGAAAGGTGTTACTGTTTACCATTTGGGACATCTGTGTGCAGGGAATGGCAGGAAAGGTGTTACTGTTTACCATTTGACACCTGTGTGCAGGGGATGGCAGGAAAGGTGTACTGTTTACATTTGGTTGACATCTGTGACATTTGGTGATGGCAGGACCACCAGCTGTTTACCATTTGGTGACACCTGTGTGCAGGGGATGGCAGGAAAGGTGTTACTGTTTACCATTTGGTGACATCTGTGTGCAGGGATGGCAGGAAAGGTGTTACTGTTTACCATTGTTGACATTTGTGTGCAGGGGATGGCAGGAAAAAGGTGTTACTGTTTACCATTTGGTGACATCTCTGTGTGCAGGGCATGGCAGGAAAGGTGTTACTGTTTACCATTTGGTGACACCTGTGTGCAGGGGATGGCAGGAAAGGTGTTACTGTTTACCATTTGGTGACACTGTGTGCAGGGGATGGCAGGAAAGGTGTTACTGTTACTGTTTACCATTTGGTGACATCTGTGTGCAGGGGATGGCAGGAAAGGTGTTACTGTTTACCATTTGGTGACATCTGTTTACCATTTGGTGACATCTGTGTGCAGGGGATGGCAGGAAAGGTGTTACTGTTTACCATTTGGTGACATCTGTTTACCATTTGGTGACATCTGTGTGCAGGGGATGGCAGGAAAGGTGTTACTGTTTACCATTTGGTGACATCTGTTTACCATTTGGTGACATCTGTGTGCAGGGATGGCAGGAAAGGGTTACTGTTTACCATTTGGTGACATCTGTTTACCATTTGGTGACATCTGTGTGCAGGGGATGGCAGGAAAGGTGTTACTGTTTACCATTTGGTGACATCTGTGTGCAGGGGATGGCAGGAAAGGTGTTACTGTTTACCAGGGTGTTACTGTTTACCATTTGGTTCTGTGTGACCATGGCATCTGTTTACCATTTGGTGACATCTGTGTGCAGGGCATGGCAGGAAAGGTGTTACTGTTTACCATTTGTGACATCTGTTTACCATTTGGTGACACCTGTTTGGCAGGGCATGGACAGGTGTTACTGTTTACCATTTGGTGACATCTGTGTGCAGGGCATGGTGAAAGGTGTTACTGTTTACCATTTGGTGACATCTGTGTGCAGGGCATGGCAGGAAAGGTGTTACTGTTTACCATTTGGTGACATCTGTTTACCATTTGGTGACACCTGTGTGCAGGGAATGGCAGGAAAGGTGTTACTGTTTACCATTTGGTGACATCTGTTTACCATTTGTGACACCTGTGTGCAGGGCATGGCAGGAAAGGTGTTACTGTTTACCATTTGGTGACATCTGTGTGCAGGGGATGGCAGGAAAGGTGTTACCATTTTTACCATTTGGTGACATCTGTTTACCATTGTGTGACAGGTGTGCAGGGGATGGCAGGAAAGGTGTTACTGTTTACCATTTGGTGACATCTGTTTACCATTTGGTGACATCTGTGTGCAGGGGATGGCAGGAAAGGTGTTACTGTTTACCATTTGGTGACATCTGTGTGCAGGGGATGGCAGGAAAGGGTTACTGTTTACCATTTGGTGACACTTTACCATTTGGTGACATCTGTGTGCAGGGATGGCAGGAAAGGTGTTACTGTTTACCATTTGGTGACATCTTACCATTTGGTGACATCTGTTTGTTTACCATTTGGTGACATCTGTGTGCAGGGGATGGCAGGAAAGGTGTTACTGTTTACCATTTGGTGACATCTGTGTGCAGGGGATGGCAGGAAAGGCGTTACTGTTTATCTGTTTACCATTCGGTTACATCTGTTTACCATTTGGTGACATCTGTGTGCAGGGATGGCAGGAAAGGTGTTACTGTTTACCATTTGGTGACATCTGTTTACCATTTGGTGACATCTGTTTACCATTTGGTGACATCTGTTTACCATTTGGTCTGTTTACCATTTGGTGACATCTGTTTACCATTTGGTGACATCTGTGTGCAGGGAATGGCAGGAAAGGTGGTTACTGTTTACCATTTGGTGACACCATTTGGTGTGTTTACCAGGGGACATGGCATTTGGGAAAGGAAAGGTGTGTTACTGTTTACCATTTGGTGACACCTGTGTGCAGGGGATGGCAGGAAAGGTGTTACTGTTTACCATTTGGTGACATCTGTGTGCAGGGAATGGCAGGAAAGGCGTTACTGTTTCACAATTTTTGTGATCATTTATGTCATCTTTGAATTTCTTGAAAATGGTAACTTTATGTGCACATGCACACACACTTACACAAGCATGCATGCCTGCACTCACGCATGCACACATGCATGCTCGCTTGGTTGCTCACACACACACACACACACACACACACACACACACACACACACACACACACACACACACACACACACACACACACACACACAAACATACACACACACTCATACACACACAGAAAGTCAACTGAAACATGGGATAACTTTATAAGATGAGTGAGTTGAAAATAAACTAAAGTCTCTCTGGCTGTTTTTGCCAAGCTGTCATGTGCATTGGATTTTCTCCCTGTTTGACATGAATGGTGTCATGATGTGTCAGGAAACTACGGCAAAAAGAAAAAAATTCCTTTTGCTATTCCTTATTGTTGCTTTACAGTAGTAGTGTTGCAGTTAAAATTAAAGACTGATTCATCTTCATGGGTTGCCTGCTTCAGATCAAGAAGATGAAGGATAGTCTCGCGGACATGCACGCCGATGTGAACAAGGTGTGTGATGACCTGCGCCTGAGCGTGGAGAATCGTCGTCAGGCCTTGCATGAGGTCATCAGGACGGAAGAAGAGAGGGGCGGGGCTGTCCCGAGCAGACCAGGTCAGGGCGGCCACCATGTCGCTGGCCGGAGTGCTGGACGATCGTGTGCAGTCTGCCCCTGATGACGCCCTGCTGGACATGGAAAGCGCCATCATGTCCAGACTTTCGCCATCTTGAAGAGCAAGCCTCGGGGATAGACAGAATGCCGCTCCCAGCTGACGTCAGATTTGATCCTCAGCAGGTGGCGCAGCTGAAGTCAGCCATTGCCGCTCTGGGTGAGTTGATTGATGTCTGACAACATGAGTGTCTTCTGGGTGAGTTGATTGATGTCTGGCAACATGAGTGTCTTTCTGGGTGAGTTGATTGATGTCTGGCAACATGAGTGTCTTCTGGGTGAGTTGATTGATGTCTGACAACATGAGTGTCTTCTGAGTGAGTTGATTGATGTCTGACAACATGAGTGTCTTCTGGGTGAGTTGATTGATGATGTCTGACAACATGACTTCTGAGTGAGTGATTTGTCTGACAACATGAGTGTCTTCTGGGTGAGTTGATGATGTCTGACAACATGAGTGTCTTCTGGGTGAGTTGATTGATGTCTGGCAACATGAGTGTCTTCTGGGTGAGTTGATTGATGTCTGGCATGAGTTTCTTTGGGGAACTTTGTCATCTGGCTATTTTTTTGTTGTGTGTCTGAAAAGGAGAGACGGATGAAAATATACCTACATGTTTTTGTTGTGTCTGAAAGGAGAGACGGATGAAAATATACCTACGTGTTTTTTGTTGTGTCTGAAAGGTGAGATGGATGGAAATATACCTACGTGTTTTTGTTGTGTCTGAAAGGAGAGACGGATGAAAATAAACCTACATGTTTTTTTTGTTGTGTCTGAAAGGAGAGACGGATGGAAATATACCTGCGTGTTTTTGTTGTGTCTGAAAGGAGAGATGGATGGAAATATACCTACGTGTTTTTGTTGTGTCTGAAAGGAGAGACGGATGAAAATAAACCTACATGTTTTTGTTGTGTCTGAAAGGAGAGACGGATGGAAATATACCTACGTGTTTTGTTGTGTCTGAAAGGAGAGAAGGATGGAAATATACCTACGTGTTTTGGAATTCTGCAGTGCAAGAGCCCCACTTCAGTTGAGTTCAGACTGGCAAGGGATTCCATATTTGAAAGTGTGCTTCAAAGCACTCTTTTTAATAAAACATGCTGAATCTTCTTCTGCACTGACAATGACGTGGTGCTGCAGACATGCAGATGAGTGTGCACAATTTCACAGGTTCAAACCTTTCCATAAATGTACATTATGTGTATTGTGTCTGCAGTACAGTTACGAAAATTGTGATGAACAGTCCATATAGAACTTGGTTTATTGAAGTATCTTGGATCTGTTTCAGATCACATGCAGAATCCCCCTGGAAATGGAAAAGATGGCCAGGTCTGTATGCTACCAACTCTGCTGAAAGTTGTTAGGCATAATGTGTGTTTGTGTTTTCTTCTTCAGTTAATGTCACTTTAAATGTCCAGTGATTGGAAAGTGCTTCAGTTGGAGCCCAAATTGTTTCAGTCTTTTTCCCAGTTTTGTAGCAAGTGGGACAGTGAAGTGCGTATAGCATGTATGTGGATAATTAACTCCAGGGTGTCGTAGCGACCCCCTCAGACAAACATGGCAGTGTGTAGATGACCAGTTCGTGGGGATTGGCATAGATGCTTTGGATCGAAGGTGGATGATTGAAAGCAAAGTGGGTGACCACTCTCGCCACTTGTAGACAGCATTGCGCAGTCATAGAGACACTGTATCCACAACTGGGTTTTTTCATACAGAATTAAGTGTGATTTGGAAATGCAGGCTTGAAGAAAAAAGTTTTAAACAATACTGCAGGTTATTCAAGTTATCTGTTTGTCTGTTTGTTGGCTTTAAAGAAAATGATGATTGATAGGTACATGTATGTTAAATACATATATAAAAAAAAAAAAGGTTGTGTGTCAAAAATTAGAAAAGAAAATGCTGTTGTTAGTCCTGTAGGGTTTTTTTTTTTTGGTTTGTTTGTTTTTTTTTTTTTTTTTTTTTTTAAATCATAATCTGTGGACTGCTGGTGTGAATGTGGATACAGTTGACACTGTCTTCCCCTGCACCTGCCTGACTTTGTGATATTTTGCAGAAGGTGCAGTGCAAGTCTCTCCTGTTTCTACACATGGAAATCTAGTTGTTTTTTTTTTTTTTGTTTGAAGCTTAACCCCTTGGATTTTCTGCAGTAGGGCACTGCCCCTGTGCCTCCTGGGGCCTAGGCTGCTCCTGGACCTTGGCCTCTTTGCAATTTTTTTCTTTCTAAGTTTCACCCATATATTACATGAAGTTGTTTTCTCTTCCATTCTTCTTCTTTATTGCCCAGCTGATCACTAGGGGCTGTGTCCGGACTGTTGTTTCGTTTATTCATTATGAATTTCCATTCATGGGGCTAAAAATCTTGATTTTAATGACAGATTTTGAAAATGTGACTCTGATGTAATATCACCAACATGTACGCTGACATGTCACTGTGACATGTTATGTCACTGTGATATATCATTACAATGATGTCCTTTAATTCTTCCCAGTTTGCTCCCATGATATCGTCTATTTACACTGGATGCCTTGCTTTTGAAAATTTTTTCTGTTGTTAGCATTTTAGCTATCACAAATATGTGTGACCAGATTTCTTTACAAACTCAGAGTTTAAAGACCTTTGCATGCATCGTAATGTATGAAATGTTTTTGTTAATTCCATGATCAGTAGACTGTCACGACCTAATTCTGTTAAAATAATGAGCGCCAGAATGACCAAAGTGGGGAGTTGATGGGCCGCTTTCTTGTTTTCTTTTCTTCAGGGCTCAGACCGGATCAGTATCAGCATTCCAAGTAGTTTTCTGGAAAATGTGAATCTCTTCAAGATCCTGGGAGGTGTAGATTTTCATGTGACAGTAACAGGTGCAGTGACAAACATTGCAGTCAGGTTTGAGGAATTATTGATGACTGCAGGAAAGCTTTTTGACGCCGTCAGAAGCAAAGTCACCTCCGAGAGCGCAGGTGGATGGAGCAACACTCGGGGTGAACGACGTGTGGAGGCTTCAAGTTTGATTTGAAGGAGAATCAGGGAGCTGGTCAAAGAATGGTGCATACAGAGAGTTCAGGCCAGCAACAGAAGTCACTGCAAGGACTCAGGGGTTCACAGCGCAGGCGCAGGCCACAAATTATCAGGTGGAAACCTATAAAACTCTCTCTGGAATCACAGTGTTGGTGTACAAAACTGACATCACCAAGCTGCCAGTAGACGCCATTGTCAACGCTGCCAATGAAAATCTTTCACACGGAGGGGGTGTGGCAGCTGCTATTTTCAGAGCAGCAGGCTTCGCCCTGGATGATGAAGGAAGAGAACACATAAGGAAACATGGTCCACTGCGGGTGACAGAGGTGGTGGAGACCTCGGCAGGGAATCTGCCGTGTCAGAAAGTGCTGCACGCTGTCGCTGGGAGAGGGGCTCTCGCTGGGGAGAGGTACACGGACAAAGTCTCAGCTCTGTGTCGGCAACACCTGGTGGAGTACATGTGTGATTCTCGCTGCTTGACATGAGGCAAGGGGATTGAAAGCGAACAGTCTGGGATTCATCTCTGTTGCCCTCCCATCTATCGGCTCAGGTAAGGAGTAGGTTCATGTGCTGATGGTTCGCTGCTTTGACATGAGACACAGGGGATTGGGAGATTGGTTAGCAGACAGCTGTAGAGAGAGACGGGATTGGGAAGTGGTTAGCAGACAGCTGTAGAGAGAGACGGGATGGGGAAGTGGGGTTAGCAGACAGCTGTAGAGAGAGACGGGAGAGTGGTTAGCAGACAGCTATTGGGAGTGGTTAGCAGACAGCTGTAGAGAGAGACGGGATGGGAAGTGGTTAGCAGACAGCTGTAGAGAGAGACGGGATGGGGAAGTGGTTAGCAGACAGCTGTAGAGAGAGACAGTGGGATTGGGGAGTGGTTAGCAGACAGCTGTAGAGAGAGACGGGATTGGGAGTTGTTAGCAGACAGCTGTAGAGACGGGAGAGACGGGATTGGGGTGGGAAGTGGTTGGTTAGCAGACAGCTGCAGAGAGAGAGACGGGATGGGGAAGTGGTTAGCAGACAGCTGTAGAGAGAGAGTGGTTAGCAGACAGCTGTAGAGAGAGAATTGGGAAGTGGTAGCAGACAAGAGACTGCAAGTTTTAGAGAGAGACCTGCTAAAAGTTGTCAAAGCAAATTTCAGATCAGTTCATTGTGTACTTTCTCACAGTTAATGTTTATGATTAAAACTTTTTTTTCAGTTTCGTTGTGTTTCATCTTTCAGAAATGATTTGAAGCTTGTATGATTGACATTCCAAAGACTTCCAGTCGCAGCGTATTGTTTAGAGCCATCGCACTCACTTTCTGACCAGTGCCCCATACTGATGAAAATGAGTCAGCTTACCACACTGCTAGGCAACTTTCAAGCAACTCTAGTCCTAAATAAACAATATATGAGGGAGAAAGAAAGTTGGCGGCGTCAGACTCTAAGCAAGTGAGTGGGGAGGGTACAGGGAAGATGTCATCAAAGCTCTGTGTCATGTCCCTAGCTGTCACAGGAGTGCATGAATCTATGCATGCAGCTGCCAGGTTTTATTTATATTGTATGTGTGTATATATATATGTGTGTCCTCAGGGACTTCTTTGTTTAGGTAGTACTGAAAAATCAAAGATTCCCGAACTCTGCCTATCTTTGATTATTACTCAGTGAATTACAGGTGGGTGGCACAGGCCCCCAACAGAGAATAAATCGAAATTTGACAGGTAACAAAAGCGACCAGTGTAAAACAGTGCACCCGTATAGACCAATCCCACATTCCCCTTTTTTCAAATACACACTGACACATACATACACATACCACCTACAGACATATATACACACACTCACACGTATGTATATGTGTGTGTGTGTATCATCGATGTTTTCGACACCAGTGTCCCTTTTTGAGAAGATCAGTGAAGTCTGTTGTCTTCCCCTGTTCGCTCTTCCTCCAGTTGGCTGCCACAGTACAAGTTGTGAAGCAACTCCTGCGGATGTCGCATACAGTGACCGGCTAGGCGAAGCCTACGTGTTCTTATCTTGTCACTAACTTTAGGGAGGTGTCCGTATAGCTCTTCGTTAGTCGTGTGCTGCTTCCAAGAGACGTTTAATGCCATCCTCAACATGCTATATATATATGTGTCATGTGAAAAATTTTATAATACAAGAGTTACGTAAGCTGTCCACTCATTCAGTTGTTATGTATCAAAGATGCATATAATACCTTAGCTTGCACCCTCTAAAACTGCTGGCAGATCTGATGTTTTCTGATTCAGGGGAAAAAAGAATAAAAGAAATACATATATCTGATCAGGCTGGTTAGAATGAATTAATGGGGGAATGGGTGGGAATTAGTATGCAAGTGATGCAGTCTGGTAAGCCAGATTTCTGAAGAGCCTATTAAAAAAAAAAAAGAGAGAGTTTCTTCAAATAATTTGAAGTAAATTCGTTCCTCTTTCACGCCAGACATTATCAAATTCATCCTACACCCTCCTTCCTGAGCCATCTGCACAAGCTTGCAAGCACACATGTAGAATCAAATTGCGGTTGGTTTGATGACAGTAATATGCATCTGCAGTATTATTATGTGTGTGTGTGTGTGTGTGTGTGTGTGCATGTCTGCATGTGTGTGTGTGCGTGTGTCTGTTTGTGTGTGCACACATATGTGTGTGTGTGCATGTGCGTGTGTGTGTGTGCCTGTGTGTGTGTGTTCATGCGCGCATGCGCCATGTATGTATGTGCAGGGGTTGTTAGCCATGACAGGCTGTGACTGGAGTCATGGCTACTAAGCATTGCTCACAGTCAGACAGGCCATGCCTAGTTGTTTGAGTGTTTAAGGAAAGGAAACTCATGCTTCCTTCAGTGATGGATGTCAGGGTGTAGACTTTTGGCGGCAGTAGAGTTCCCTTCCTACGGTTAGTAAGGTCTGCCAAAGTTTATATTTTGTTGCATGCATGTTGGGAAAAGAAAGTCTTAAAAATTCTTTGATTGTACGCTTTTCTTTGTGAATGTCATGTGTATATAGATATGAAAAACAGTAAAACATTCATATTCTCTCACTCTCTCTCTGTCTCTTTCTGTGTTTTTCTCTCACTCTCTTTTGCACACACACACACACAGAGACATAGACACACTTTGAGAGGGGAAGAGAGAGAGAGAGACAGAGAGAGAGAGAAGGAGGAGGAAGGGAAGGGCAGAGAAAGCGATACTGACAACTTTATCAACAGAGCCTTCTACAGAGCCTTCTACAGCTCTAGCACCAGGGGGCATGTGAGACTATGCACCTGCTAGTTTTCATCTGATCGAAGATTTCATGGAGGAAAGATTTTTTACAACATTTCCTGTGTGTTTTTAGAAGGCATGTTTAAAGTGTTGTGTGAATTAGGTGGCGTTTTTTTGTTTGTTTGTTTTAATAATGATTTGTGAGTCAACTGCAACATGGTGACAGCCCTCAGATGGCCATTTGCGGTCGGCTGGGTTGTAAGCAACATTACCTTGCCTTACCTTGCAAGGCAACTGCTATGGAAAGAAAGAGAAGTGCAGTGAAATGGAACTCATAGACGAGAGAGAAAGAGAGAGAAAAGAAGATGGAGGGGGGAGGGGGGGGGTAATTGACTGAGGTGGGACACTGATTTTTTTTCCCGCCAGATGCCTGCCCCAACATATAAAAAAAATCCATTTAATAGAGGTGGATGATACAAAAAGACAGATCAAATGAGCCTTTGCCTCTGTGTGTGTGTGTGCGTGCGTGTGTGTGTGTGTGTGTGTGTGTGTGTGTGTGTAGAGGGTGGGGGGAAGAAAGAAAGGCTTAATGTGGGAGATGGTTAGGAGGGAGGGGAGGTGGAGGGGGGGGGGGGGGGGGGGGGGGGGAGAGAAAAGAAGGTATGTCACATGCACAAGGAAGTACATATACTGCTTGGATCCTTTTACTCTTATTGCAGCATTGTAAACTGAAGCAAGTGTTCACAGATCTGGGAATGACATACTGAGTTGGTACACCCATCTTGTTTTAACACAACTCTGTTCTGTGTTTACCTTGATTATTGTTGCTTTATTTATAGCAGTTACAGTCTTTCAGCAGCTTTTTGACAGACAATTTGAAACCAGCAGGCTTTTCATCTTTCTACAGCATGCCCTTGCGCACACATATAGAAACAGTCTACCATTGACAGTTTAGGGATTCTGGATCTCATTGTAACCTATCACTTTTACAGCTTGAAAGATCTGATTATGCGTGTCACATGGGCTCTTGCTATGATGGCAGCCATATTTGGCGTACCCCAGGACGTCTGCGCTGAAAGCTACCTGTCTGCTGTGAAGACGTTTGATCACCTTCATGGGCAGAACACGTCTCTGAAACAAATCCACTTTGTTGATGTCAGTGACGTCATGATCGCCGTCATCCAGAGCACTTTCTCTGCCCTGTGGGCAGCACCCAGTGGGCATCACTCCTGGGGTTCCCAGCACTGCAGGAGACACAGGAAGAGGCAAAAAACAGCTGTTGAAAACCTTCAGAAGCCACAAGGCACTCAGCTTGGATCTAAGGGCCATGTCGGTCTGGCCACTAGAGGGCAGTTACCTGGCGCCGGGGGTCAGTCACAAGATCAGTGTGATGACTTTCCTGTCAAGATTACTTTTGAGGGTAAGAACCTCTCTGTGCTCTTTCAAAAGCAGTCTGCTGTCGACGCTGGAACTGACGCGGTCATTCTGTGGCAGGATGTGCAGAACGTCCTGAACGATAGCACCTGGAAACAGTTTGAGAAGACTTTGAATCCTGTGGCTCTTGTTGGGGGTAAAGGAATGTCAAAAAGACATGTCCATTGCAGGCGAGGTAGTCTGCTGTTCAGCAATGTACAAACAGTTTGTCTTTGTCACCCTGTCATCAAGTGTTTCCTACAGTGAAGACAACATCACAGACTTCCTGGAACAGGCATTCAACAAAGTGGACCAGGGCAAGAAGAGAACAGTGACTGTTACAAGACTGCCGAAGAGGTACACAGGTATGGGGCATCTTAGTTCTGAGAATTGTTCACTTGAATGACTGATTGTTCTGTTGTACAGAATGTAAGCATTCCTGATGCTTTGCCATTCTCATTTTTTCTCCCCCCACCCCCACCCCCACCCCCCACCCCACCCCCATTGAAATGCTGAGTATATTCAAGTAATTTAATGACAGGTTATTGGGTGTGTGGGGGGGGGGGGGGGGGGGGAGTGTATGCAAGCTCACCATTTTAGCACAAGTATGAAGTAAGGGTCAGCATTGAAATTTTGAGTATATTCAAGTAATTTAATGACACGTTATAAGCTGGGTTGACTCCAGCCTCTCAGTGAAAATGGGATTGTTTTGTATAAACTGTTGGTCGCGAGAGTGTCTTGTTTTGTTGTCGTTGTTGTTTCTAATGATATTTGTTTTAAATTTCTGTCGCTGTCAGTCTACCTCCCTGTTTGTTACTGTCTCTGTGGCTCAGCTTCTATTTTCCTTCCATGGTTTTGTTCTTTTTTATTTTATTCAGACTCATGCTGTCATAGGGGTAACGAATCTGGATGTTTCTGTTTCGTGCATGTGCCTATGTGTGCACGTGCATGCATGCAACATGTGTGTGTGTATGCACATGTGTGCGCACATGTGCAGGTGTGAGTTTATGTGTGTGTGTGTGTGTGTGTGTGTGTGTGTGTGTGTGTGTGAGAGAGAGAGAGAGAGAGTGTGTGTGTGTGTCCATGGTAGACTTTAATGTGCGCATTCTTTAATTAAGTACAAGCATTAGAATAATGAAACCTTGCAGAAGGCTAAGTATTGTAAAGACCATTCTGGTCATTTCCTGTGTGAAAATTTTAGTTGTAAGTAGTATTAAGTATTGAATTAAACAGTGGGCAAATAAAGAAACAAACAAAGCATCCATGGATATTTGTTCATGCTCGACAGCACTTGCCTAGAAGCAGACATCATCATTTCTAGAGGCTGTTTTATCATTGGAATATTTTTAAACTTAGCATTGTAATAGAGACCGAAGGAATGGAACTGTAGTACATTGAACAGGGCATGCTGTTGTGTGCATGACCATTAAGGAACTTCAATTTTTCAGTGTAGCTGAAAATCCCGACTCCCTCTTATAAGATGTCTCTCGGTCGTAGACTGCAGCTCAGGTGTACACTGCTGTAGGACACGTTGTTGTTATAAGCATGCAAATATTGTAACAAATGTTGTTACGTTCTATCAAGATCAGATGGAGATAAGTAGAATTGATAATTGCATTGATGAATGTAAGACCCAAATGTGGGCCAGATGTTTTTTTAAGCATGCAAATATTGTAACAAATGTTGTTACGTTCTATCAAGATCAGATGGAGATATGTAGAATTGATAATTGCATTGATAAATGTAAGACCAAAAAATGTGGGCCAGATGTTTTTTATAAGCATTCAAATGTTGTTACGTCCTATCAAGATCAGATGGAGATATGTAGAATTGATAATTGCATTGATAAATGTAAGACCAATATGTGGGGCCAGATGTTTTTTTATAAGCATGCAAATATTGTAACAAATGTTGTTACGTTCTATCAAGATCAGATGGAGATATGTAGAATTGATAATTGCATTGATAAATGTAAGACCCAAATGTGGGCCAGATGTTTTTTATAAGCATGCAAATATTGTAACAAAATGTTGTTACGTTCTATCAAGATCAGATGGAGATATGTAGAATTGATCACTGCATTGATGAATGTGAGACCAAAATGTGGGCCAGATGTTTTTTTTATAAGCATGCAAATATTGTAACAAATGTTGTTACGTTCTATCAAGATCAGATGGAGATATGTAGAATTGATCACTGCATTGATGAATGTAAGACCAAAATGTGGGACAGATGTTTCAATGTTACTGAGCTCCAGCTTTAAAATCAAACTGCATGTTGCCAAGGTAACCAACGTTTTTAAAACAAATTTGATGCTACATGGAACAACTGCAGGCCAATAATTCTTCGCATGAACACGTGAAAAAATTGAAAACTTAGTTTCACGCATGTGTTCGTAAACCCAGCATTTGTTTTTGCTGTTTATAGCTGTTTTTTTTTTCTGTTTCCCCTCATACCGGTTATGTTCCTTATGATATCTAGATTGGCATCTTCTTGTGTATTCTAAGATAATGTATGTCACTGTTTCGACATTTTTGTCTGTTGTTTGGTGTCGTACAAGATGTGTTTTTCCTGGATATAAAAGGAAAAAAAGTTTATAATATTTGCCCCTATGTTCAAAGATTTTATGGAAATTTTATATGTTTCTGATATTGTTTGCTTTTTTTTTTTTTATTAAATATCTGTGTAAAGAATTGACTTTGATGAGATAGCACACCAGATATGGCCCCTCATGGTTGGCATAGCTACAAGCACAATGAGTTGACTAGACACCCATCCACCCCCCCCTCTCCCCTCCTTCCGCATTCTTCTCTCAGCTGCCCGCTATGCTCCCTGTAAAAAAACAAACAAAAAACAAAAAACCTCTGTTTTGTTCTTCAGTCATGCAGTGTGCTGTGCCGTTGTCAGAACTTGAATGCATGAGCTATTTGTGAAAGAAACAATGTATGTGTGCTTCCCTCCTGCCTTACTTGTGTCTTCTTTCTTTCCATCATGCCTGTCAAGGTCGCTACGCCTGACTTACTCCCTCCCGCACCAAACTTACTCTGTCACAGACGACCCACACCAAGAAACACAAGAAGTTTACACAAAACACAAACTTTATTACAACACTAAATGAAACCACACTTAAACCCCACAGGTATGCTTACACCCCTTTTTACGCTACCACACACACACTCACAATACCTCACACACCAACCCTACACCACACATCCACACAAGGCTTTTTCCTCCCCTCCAAAGTACACACTGTGCAAACCACTGCAAATGACATTGCCCCACAACCTCAGGGACAAGAGATCTATGGAAAAGCAAATGATAATAATTTGGCTGCAACAGCGCCAGAAGAAGCTGTCACAAAACCAAATCAGACAATTTAACACGGATGGGGAAAATTCCAAAAGAAAATAACTTAAGGGGGGGGTTTAAAACGGGTATCCTTGAATTTCCAAAACCAATGTCAGAAGTGGAACGTCGCTGGTGTATCCAAAGGATGCACCAGCCAGGCTCCAAAACAAAGAATTTAGTACCGATTAACAAATTTACATTTATGGAAAAGGGGTATCTATCGCCACATTCAGATTCTAAACTCTAAACAAAGCATGTCCTACCCCACTGTCTAGGTCACAACAATTTATGTTCAATATTACAAATGAAACAGCTCATGTCAGCAACATCATCCACTCTACATATCCCCACACTTTATTTGCATACACCCCCATTCTCTCATTAGAACACTAGGGAGTTGTAGACTGGTGACTAGATGCTGATTGTCACACCGTGAAGCCGCACACATGACGGCGCAAACTGAACTGCAGGGCGGCGACATATGCGGACTGTCACACTGTCAAGACAACCAACGTGCCCTGGTCTCCTCCCAGGAGATGCACAATGAAAGTTAAGGACATGAGTTAAGGACATGAGTCCACAAGTCCTTAATACTCAGCAGAAGCCTACTTCCAAACCAAATGGCACAAAGGCCTCAGCTTGACAGCAAACAGCTCACACGCTGCGACTCAGACAGAGTAACACAGACCTAACACCCCCCCCCCCCCCCCCCAACCAGAGGTGGGGTGAACACAAATCACACAACACAAACCTCATTGACCCATCAGCGCCCACCCCCGCCCGCCCGACTGACAAAACTCGACACACGACACACTGCATCTACCATTGCCACCATGAGGGCCCCACTCCACAATTAACAACACCCTCCTAGTTCTGTCCTGACAGTCACACAACTGCAAAACACCCAAAATCCACCCTAGACTGGCAGGGTTTACACGTGCCTATGCTAGCCGGCATCACAATCCTTAAAACATATCTGATCAGGGTGACAATGCCTGTGGTGAGAATCTGTTCACAAACAAACCAAAATCTAACTGCCTGTCTTGTTTGGAGATCCTACAATAGCAAAGTGTGTCTCATCATTGTTATTATGTTTTGTTTTTTTAGAAATATTCTGTTTTGTACAACAGCAAAGTCTGCATCATTACTATTGTTGTTAGATTTCTATAAAAATGATTCTGTTTCAGGCATGTATTCCAGGTGGTTGGGACATGTTCAAGAATCCTGACCAGAACAAGAACACAGAATCTTCATTGGAAGTCTGTACAGAGCTGTGAAAGCCTACACCAAGAGATTTATCAGGTTTCTTACGGAAATCCATGTGGTGGACACTGACCCTGGTGTTCTGCAGTCCATGATGGACAAGATGGCAACCCTGATCCGCGCTGACCACGCACAGCTGTACCAGGCATCACCAAAGCTGTTCTCTGTGCCAGCTAAATCCCACAGCCGCCCAGACCATTGTGACATCTGCATGGACAAGCTAGTGGGACCCAAAGCTCTTTCTTGTGGTCATGTTTTCTGCAGATCTTGCATCGACCAGTGGTTTCAGTCCCAGCCAACCTGCCCGTCGTGCTGTACAGGCCATGGTGTTATGTTTGGTGTGACCAGCCGAGAGATGGTACCATGAAGATGACACTCATGCCTTACTGCTTTTTTTAAAGGAAGAGGGGTCTACGTGGTGGAGTATTCATTTCCGTCAGGAATTCAAACGGTAAAAGTAGAACTGTAACTAGTCTACCTTAGTCTTGCTTGCTCTGTGCTGTCCTTTCTCATTCCATGTTCTGCATTTTTGTCTAATATCAGTCTGGTCATATTTCTCTAATGGTACACAAGCCCGTTTTCAAGTCAGACTGACAGAAGGGATTTTATGGATGAAAATGCATTCTCATAAAACCATAGTAGTATTTGCTGAAAAGGTGTCAAACATTCCAAAAGATGAGAACTCTTTGGGAGTCACTTACAGCATCTGTCAACATAAATCATAAGAAGGATAGAAAAAACATTGAGCCAGAGTTTTTAACACCTAATGATCAGTCATTTAAAAGTAACATTTTAATGACATTTTCTGTTTGCCTTTTAATAATTGTATTGTGTAATTTCATGTATGTATCTTCAAAATGTATAGTGGAGACCATGGAGGTTTGCTGTGCCTATCATAGGCCAGTCATTGCCTCTGCTTTATATATAACAATGACACCTCCTGTGCCATTACAAAACCTATGAGGCATGCGCCCTCAAAATGCCTCAATGTATAGCACTGCTGATGAGTCTCTTTGGAGGCAGTGGACTTGCCTCAAAGGCAGTGATATGTACTATATGCAAGCAGCAGGCTTTCCGTGACTAGATGGGCCAAAGGGCAAGAGAGCAAACTGATAAGTACAAGACTTGAATATGCTCTTTTCAGCCGCCTGCATAAGTCATTTGTTTTCCATCAACACTACTCTTGATTTATTATACAAACATTTCAAATGACCAGGAAGATGGGCATCGTTCATGACATGGCTACCATTCAAGGTTATGGTCTGGCTTCATTCAAGAAGCATGCAGAGTGCATGTTCCCCTCCGAGGCTAAGGTTTTTGTGTCGACTTGGGGCTGTTCACACAGGACAAACATCCCAGCCCAGGCAAACGGTATGACAGCTTGACGAAACGGGCCTTCCTCCCAGACACCAGGGAAGGGCGAACTGTGCTGATGCTGTTCAAAGTGGCCTTTGACCGGCGCTCATCTTCACCATCGGCCAATCAGCCACAACTGGACAGGAAGGCATAGTGTGGAGCGGAATTCACCACAAGACCAAAATCAGCGGTGGACCAGCAAGGTATGTGTGCGCTTTTTTTCTTTTTTCTGCCTGTCTTTCCTTCCATTCGTTTGAAAGGGCATTACTTCTGTGGCTTTCTCTCTAGATCCTTCACGCACAGCCACAGCCATGAGAGGCCACCACCACTTCCATCCAGAAAACAATCTCCTTGACCTTGCTGATACAAATGGCTTTGACATGAATTAAAGAGATATGGACTAGGAGAAGAATCCGGAACTAAGGTCATCACATGAGCAGGAGACAAAAGGACAAAGAATCTGATTCTGTTCTTTGAGGCAATCGGTCAGAATGTTGATGATGCTGAGGACGTCCCCATGGTCAGAGTCTGCACTTGGCAGGGGTGACATACTCAGCACTTCATCGCACTATACATTCTGACGTCAGCTAAGCCGGAGAGACACAGACGTCTGGTTGATCAGTAAATTGGAGCCTCACTCCCATTGCATCACTCCATTCAATGGATTAAAGTGGATTTGCATGGTTTCGGTCTTCCAAGGCTCTGATCACATGATAGAGCCAGCCAGAGCTGAACAAATTGCACAAATAAATGCCCTTGGTGGGTACCCATGACCTTCCAAACCTGTCATCCCTGATGCTGATTATTGCAGTGCAATGTCTGGTGCAAGGTTTGGTTCTTTTCTCTTTGAACTCTTCAACTGAACTAACCCCTCACCTCACCCCCACCCCCCCCCCCCCACCCACCCCCACCCCACCTCCACCCCCACCTGGTCTGTGACTACTGCCAGTGTGATGCTGCAGATAACTGCGCTTAAGAATGATGCAGAATTGTTCTTGCTAAGATTCATGTCTGTCACCGCTGCTTTAGGATTGGAAGATATCAGTTTTGAATGACGGTGAATGATAAAAGAACTGCTATGGGTTACTTCTCATAAATAGTGTTTGTCTCATCAGGGTCTGTTGCAGCAGTCAGCCCGTTCCCCCCCCTCCGCCCCCTTTTTTGTTTCCTTTCTCTTTGTGTGGAGTTTTGTTGAAGAGTTCAAGTATATGTAGTGCTGGAATTTCGTCTTCCACAAACGTGCCAGATACTGAGAATGAGCAGATCAAGTAATGTCAGGTCACGATGGCCCTTCCGACCATTCATGCACACAACAGAGCTGGAAACAAGGTCAAAGAAAAAGAAAGTTCATTGAAGTTCAAAACCAGCTCAAGTCTTGAGATTGAAAGATTGATCTAAATCTCGGTCATGTCAGATCAAATGAAAAAAAAAAAAGAAAGCTTTTCTTAAAAGAAAAAGATTACACTAGAAGGAACATTTTGGAGCAAGATCTTTGATCATACACATCACATCATGATATAAATGCATGTCTTCTGTTGAACAGTTTTTTTGGTTATACACATCACATCACTTAATATAAAATTATGTTTCCATTGAACAGTTTATTCCCGTCATACACATCACATCACTTGATATAAATGATGTCTTCCGTTGAACTGTTTATTCCCGTTATACACATCATATCACTTAATGTAAATGATGTCTTCTGTTGAACAGTTTTTTTCCATCATACACATCACATCACTTGATATAATATTCCCGTCATACACATAACATCACTTAATATAAATGATGGCTTCTGTTTGACAGTTTATTCCCACATACACATTATCACTTAATAAATGATGTCTTCAGTTTGAACAGTTTATTCCCATCATACACATTACATCACTTAATATAAATGATGTCTTCAGTTGAACAGTTTATTTCCATCATACACATTACATCACTTAATATAAATGATGTCTTCTGTTTGACAGTTTTCCCGTCATACACATCATATCGCTTAATAAAACAATGTTTCATGAATAACAGTTTATTCCCACTGCATGCAACATTGAACATCCATGCTCCTTAAAATGTAAGAACAGATAAAAAAGAAAAAGAAAAATGAACAAAAAAGTGCAGTGTGTTATCTGCACAATGCAGTTTCCTCTTTATCGGTGGTGTCAGGAGGCAGAAAGAGTTCCTTACAGTCTGATTTGATTTAAATTTGTTTGTCTCATTAAATTTATTTTCTCAGCTGGGAAACTGAACCCAGACTCTTGAATCCTGTCTTGTGAAATAACACCACCACAATGGTATGCCTCACAGTCCATTTAAAGTCTGTTAAAAGAATCCATACAAAAGCTGTATGAGAAACTTTCAGGAGAAGAGATTTACCAGAAATTGACGGAGTTGAGTCATGATATCTGGTGGTCAACCAATCATGAAGGCTGCTTCAAGAACAACGAAATAATTCATGATGACAGACTGACTGAGAGTGATAGATATGAGAGTGAAAAAAAAATTCTTTTTAAACAGAGATAATTTTTCTTTTTACTGTAAAAGAAAAATGAACATATGACTGGGTTAAAATGTCTCAACCATGTTTACACGTATTTGAGGTTATTGTTGTGAAACTAGTTTCTGAAAGCTTTATGCTTAACTAGGATAAAAAAAAAAATTGTCAGTAGACCCATTTCTGGAAAAAAAATCATGGAAGATAATGCTGATTTTTCATTACAAATAGAGTTACCCTTTCTCAGTTTCTGCGCCAAGCTAAGAGATCTAGAGAGTCAAGAATTTGATTTTAAACATATGCCAGGATGCTGACAGGGATATCAAATGTCCGAGTCACCGGTGACAGTTTCATACCTATGCGTTGACATTTTATCTGCCTGATTGAGGATTTCCTTTCAGCTTGTGAAACAATATGGACCAAAGTATGGAGGACAGTTTTCTACCACTAGGACAAGGGTTCTGACCTCCAGATGAGAGTCTTGCTGTCTCAAGCAAGTTCATCCTTGATGATAGTCATAAACAGAGCTTGTAATACAGGAGAAAAGCTTCACCAACCTGACCATCCTTGACCTTCTGACATACTGTCTCTCACACCTCGGTTTACCTCTAACCTCTGCTCGGTGAGCTGTGAGAGAATGAAACAGTGATCTTGTCAAAACCTCTGTGGTGACCAGGTGTGAGGGAAGAAAGGATGAAGGCATCTGATTCTTGAAAGGAGCGCGAGGGCCAGCGTCTCTTTGGTCGACAGGGGTGTGGTGAAGGGCAGGGAGTGTGAAGGAGACTGTAAGAGAGGGATTGAAGAGAAACAGTGACAGAGGGGACAGCAAATGTCTAGCATCTTTTTCCTTGGTACATAAGATGGGATGCAGTGAAAATACTTGTATCTGCATTGAAAGCACAGTCAGTAGAAGCTCCATACGAAGCCCCATACGCTCAAGCGATGTGTCACTGCCATTGTGGGAAACAGGAAACCACTGCTGTTGAGGGAAGGTTTGGCCATTTATCAGAACAGACCAAAACATGAGTGGTGCACAGAAATGAGGCTGCTTCTCGTTTTTAGATTGGTTGAGCAGACAATGATGCTGGCTCTCAGTACACTCCGTTTTTTTAGATTGGTTGAGCAGACAGCATGACTGGCAAATATTCTCAGTACACTCCGGTTATAAAGGGGGTGTTTTTAGATTGGTTGAGCAGACAGCATGACTGGCAAATATTCTCAGTACACTCCGATTATAAAGGGGGTTAAATGACAGACAGAAGAGCCTTTAAAAAAAGAACGTTTTGTGTAACTATTTGGTGCAGTTTATTTTAGTGATGGGCAAAATCCTCCCTGACAGCCAGTACACAGTCACATGTCATTGCATTGTTGCAGCAACGGTTATCCTGACCCCGAATACCTGGGACATGTCCAGATGGAACTAGCGGTCGGTGGAGTCACAGAGAGTGATCTCACAGATGTCCAGCAAGACTTCATCAAAAACCCGGACTCCCTGCTGTCTTCCAATTGCTACAAAGAGTTCAGTGAGCTCTTTAATCGCAGATGAGCATCTCCTTACTGACTGAGGTTGTGAACTTATGCCCTGGAAAAAAAAAAACTTCATTGTGTTTTGAGACTTTCTTGCGCATTATTTTCTTCTTTTTTTTTTTTTTTTCATTTAGGGCCGGTCAGTTGTACAAATGAAGTACATAATAGCTATGAGTTAATTATGGAATTGAGAATGTCCCCTGTACATGTGTCCGTGATGGGGGTGTGTGAGTGTGCGTGTGATGTGTGTGTGAGAGAGAGAGAGTGTTTGTGTGTGTGTGTGTGTGTGTGTGTGTGTGTGTGTGTGTGTGCGCGCATGCAAATTATCTCAAAAGCCTTCAAACTGGTCTTCATGTAGTGACACAGGATTTTTCCAAGATGTGGTTCCAATATGGTATTAATGAAGGGTTATGTTATTCAAGCTTTAATCCCACCCTTCCCCTGTCCCCCTCCCCACCTAATCTCCTCCCCCACCCTCCTCCCAACCTAATTCCAATTTTTGTTTTAATGATATCTTCTTTTTGATGAGATATGTAGTGACATTTCAATTAAACAAAACTTTGCTATTTCATTATCATAGTGATGGGGGGGGGGGGGGGGGGGGGGGTTATTCACATGTCTTGTTGATCTCCCTTTCATTTAATTAAGAAAATATGTATTTCTGTAAAGTTTAAACAAGTCTTTACCATGTCATTATCCAACCTTTTGTTTTTCTTTGAGTTTCCATAGTTCCAGTTTCTTTCGTGATGAAAAAAAAAAATTGTTGGCCAAAAAGTAAACAAAACCAAGCATGAAAAAACGGGCCATTGTCGTTGGACAGCAGACAAAGGCAAACTGTAGTACATTACAAAAGTACACAGTAAATTGAATGGTGTACAAACATATATGTATGAAACCATGATTATGAAACCAAACCAGTGTTAAAAGAATATTTGTGCTGAGCTAAAAACAAACAGTAGAAAGGTTTGCCACCTGAGTGGTGGGGGGAGGAAGGGAGAAGGAGGTGAAGAGAGGGAGAGGGAGAAGCCAAGGGCTGGCAAACAAAACAACACTGTTTTATATTAGCAGACACATACTGCCACTGTGCCAACAAACAGTACTGCCTGCATGACGTCATACACACTCTCACACACACACACACACACACACACACACACACACACACACACACACACACACACACACACACACACACACACACACACACACACACACACAGCTTCAGAGATCTTTTAGCTACCACACACAAAGTTTGAGTCTAAATCTTAGATTGACTCGATCATGGTACATTCTTTCTGCCAAAACAGACCTAGTGTTTCACATTGAAACTCAAATGAGAAAAGCACTCTAACAGATCTAGCATCTGTGACGAATATTAAGCCAAGTCAGTTATTATAGGGGGAATCATTGTATGGTTTAGTCCAATGAATATTAAATACTTTTTTTCTGTGAAATTACTATGCAAAGATCCCTTGATTTACTTGTATATGTGTTTGATAATGTGGTTAAAAATCAAACCAGGTGGATTCGACTGGCTTCAGTGCTCATAGGATAACTGAGGCACATCACTCAGTTCCATCAGTGCGTCGTCACAATAGCAGCAGGTGACTCCAGCACCCCAGAAAATAAAGAAGGAAAATGTTGAAGTCTATGCCCTGTAATGAAAAGAAAAGAAGTTGATTGATTAATTGGTTGGAGCCGGAAAAGCTCAGTTGGTAGAGCGCCGTACTCATGATCTTGGTGATCCTAGGATTAAGGGTTTGAATCTCTGCCAGGCTGTTTCGGTACAGGAGGATTTTTCCCTTGGAGTTAACATTGGTTCTGACTCCTTTTCTCATACAGTCTTTCGAATGAGACTATAAACCATGGTTCCATGTGTGTATGCACGCATAACATCTTGCACACCAAGTAAAATCCCATCACCAACTTTCAGAAGAAAAGGCCAGTTTGGCCATTGGTATGGAAGACGTGTTACTCATAGCATGCATCCTGCGTGAGAAATGGAAAGAATGAAGGAAGTAAGGAAATCGAGTGAATGTTATTGACTGGATGACATGGGAAATGATTGAATGAAACGCTGGCAGGCAACTCTTCAGTAGGCACTACCCAGGTAGGCAGCCCGTTGTGTACATGAGACCATGGATTGTCTGCACCTAGAACCTTTGGCAAGTGTTTTGTAAATGCTATATTATTGTTATCATTATAGTTTGATCAACGGACCAAAATTATTAGCCAGTGCTTTTGACTGAATGGAGTGGCGGTGGAAAATGTTGTGTCAACAGCACTCTGGGAAGGCAGCAACGAATATCGCTATGGCATTCTATTGGTCAAAAAGATATAGGGTGTGCCACAAAGTCAGTCAAGCTACAAGAACAGGAGCAGGTTCATCCACCCACACAATTGCCATTTAATGTTGATTGTGAGTCATAGTCCAAACATTGACTGATGAAGAATTCAGCATGGTGAACGTTAGAGCGTAGTACGCTTAAGCCGATATTTTGACAAGCAGTGCATTTCAGACAACATTGTCTGCCGATTCTGTATTATACAGTCAGTCACTTAAAGTGTATGTATGATTGGACAAAGTGTATTGAATAGTCCTGTTGGCCTTTTACTGTAATTTGGTTTTAGATTTTGTGATTACTTAATTTTTTAATGTGATGGGAGTATACTCATACATGTATAGGTAGGCGTGTTTGTATGTGTAGGTATATTTTTAAGCGCGTGTGTGTGTGTGCGTGCGAGCACAGGTTTTACCTTTTTTTCCCATGTAATATCACCAGTTATGGCAAAAAAACACATTAAATGGAAGATTCATTCATTCATCCATTTCGGTTAACGCCTGAATACTTTCATAATTGTTTGCCAGTATGCTGCCGCTGGGGAAAAACAGAACAAGATTGTGTGTACCAGTCAAATATCTTTTTGCCATGTCCATGAGATCCACTCATCACTAACATCACCTTTGGAAATCAGACCGAAAATCCAAGTGCTTTTACTGTGTTTAACATTGAAGAAAAAGCAATGTTATATTGACAGGTTTGATGCTTTGTTTTGTAAGGAGGCTAATTCCAGAGACATGATAGATTATGAGGTGCATGCTGAAAAAAAAAAAATCTCCAGCTCACTCAGATTTGCTAATGCTTGTTTGTGGGACAACTGTGTTCTTGTTTCAGGGAAAATATGGTGAAATAAAGTTACATGTTATATGTTGGATGCCATTTTGAGGATGAAGACAGAGTACCACATTTTGAATGTGTTTTTGAACATGTTCATACTTATGTGTGCTTTGTTCAGTATATTTGGGTGAATTTCTTCAATTTGCTTAAAACATATGTTTGTATTTTTGCTGCACTACCCCCCCCCCCCCACCCCACCCCTCCCCCTTCAACTTCCCATCTCACCCTTCAACGCCTTCCTGAAAAAAAAATAATGAAGCAAAGCACACACACACACACACAAAATCTTAACCAAGTCTCCCAGGAGAGATGTCAAAGGTCAAGATATTTTGTTATAAAATACAGTATTTTTCCTGCCACTATGACTGAAAATGTGTGTAAAATTAGAATGGAAAACAAAAAACAATAGTTGTTATATGTTTGTTGCTCATCTGTTAATATTGTTTAACTGTGGAAAACAATAGTTGTTATATGTTTGTTGCTCGTCAGTTATATTATTGTTTTACTATGGAAAACTAAAATTGTTATATGTTTGTTGCTCATCTGTTTATATTGTTTTACTGTGCATGTACTATAGAGTAGGATACTGTTGACATTGATTGATTGGTGGTGGTGGTGTGTGTGTGTGTGTGTGTGTGTGTGTGTGTGTGTGTGTGTGGTGTGCATGCATGCATGCGTGTGTGTGTGTGAGAGAGAGCGAAAAAAAAGCAATGGCGTATCTTCATCAGTTTACGTGGTTATATGGCAGGTCAGCGTCATCTTGTCCCCTAACTCTGTGCATGTGATTGGGGAGCCACACACAGAGCATCACACCAGGTTCCTTCATTCCGACAGTTGTTTGCCAAGATTGAGGCTTCCTCCAATGTTGTCCCTGTACACTCTGCAATCCACGGTGGTGGTGGTGGTGGTTGTTGTTTTCATTGTCTCCCATCCAACTCCCTCCATAACAGTTCCTTGGACAGTTGTTTTAGCAAGGCCAGTGGATTTTCTCACATGGTAACATCAACATAGTTTTTCTTTTCTTACCTGATGTCATTAGATCTCCATATGGTCCGATCTGCTGCTGCTTGATGGGCTGACTGTATGTGTTCATGGGTGATATGATCATATAGCTGATGTTCAGTGTGTGTTCATTGGTGATAAATCGGTATAGCTGATGTTCAGTGTGTGTTCATTGGTGATATGATCGGTATAGCTGATGTTCAGTGTGTGTTCATGGGTGATGATGATCAGTGGTGTTCATGGGTGATAAATCAGTATAGCTGATGTTCAGTGTGTGTTCATGGGTGATATGATCAGTATAGCTGATGTTCAGTGTGTGTTCATTGGTGATATGATCAGTATAGCTGATGTTCAGTGTGTGTTCATTGGTGATATGATCAGTGTGTGTTCATGGGTGATGTATAGCTGATGTTCAGTGTGTGTTCATGGGTGATATGATCAGTATAGCTGATGTTCAGTGTGTGTTCATTGGTGATATGATCAGTGAATGTTCATTGGTGATATGATCAGTATAGCTGATGTTCAGTGGTGTTCATTGGTGATATGATCAGTGTGTGTTCATTGGTGATATGATCAGTGTGTGTTCATTGGTGATAAATCGGTATAGCTGATGTTCAGTGTGTGTTCATTGGTGATATGATCGGTATAGCTGATGTTCAGTGTGTGTTCATTGGTGATAAATCAGTATAGCTGATGTTCAGTGTGTGTTCATTGGTGATAAATCGGTATAGCTGATGTTCAGTGTGTGTTCATTGGTGATATGATCAGTATAGCTGATGTTCAGTATCTTGCAATAATACCTCATTTTTCATGGCTTGGGTTCTTCTTCCTGCATCCACTGTGAAGGTGTCCGTGTTTTGCATGCATATTGGAGTATAATGGGGCATGCAGGAGTCTGATCTAATGTTTCATGGAGATCTTATTGCCCTTCCCTTGAGGGTTTAGTCTGGACAGCGTGGATGAAATAACAGGAGCAACCAACCAACCCCCCCCCCCCCCCCCCCCCCCCCCCCCCAAAAAAAAAAAAGTTAAAGGAACAGTTGTTTGCATATAAGTGGGGCCATTGAAACGAATAATGCTGCTGATTCAGATTGGGTATGTGGACAGAGTACTTGTCGGATGAAACACATCAGAATGCCGAAGGAGTAATGGTTGGACAAGGGAGAGGAGTGACGCTGCTGATTCGTCTCAGTCCACAGCACGGGATGCTCGGCTATAGCACGGGATGGTCGGCTATAGCACGGGATGGTCAGCTATAGCACGGGATGGTCGGCTACAGCACGGGATGGTCGGCTACAGCACGGGATGCTCGGCTATAGCACGACATCGGCTACAGCACGGGATGCTCGGCTATAGCACGGGATGTCGGTCGGCTATAGCATGGGATGGTTGGCTACAGCACGGGATGGTCAGCTGTAGCACAACATCGGCTACAGCACGGGATGGTCAGCTATAGCACGGGATGGTCGGCTACAGCATGGGATGGTCGGCTACAGCACGGGATGGTCGGCTATAGCACGACATCGGCTACAGCACGGGATGGTCGGCTATAGCACGGGATGGTCGGCTACAGCAGGGATGGTCGGCTATAGCACGGGATGGTCAGCTATAGCACGGGATGGTCAGCTACAGCACGGGATGGTCGGCTACAGCACGGGATGGTCGGTTATAGCACGGGATGGTCAGCTACAGCACGGGATGGTCGGCTACAGCACGGGATGGTCGGTTATACAGCACGGGATGGTCGGCTATAGCACGGGATGGTCGGCTGTAGCACGGGATGGTCAGCTACAGCACGGGATGGTTGGTTATAGCACAGCACGGGATGGTCGGCTACAGCACGGGATGGATGGTTATAGCACAGGATGGGCGGCTGTAGCACGGGATGGTCGGCTACAGCACGGGATGGTCAGTTATAGCACGGGATGGGCGGCTATAGCACGGGATGGTCGGCTGTAGCACGGGATGGTCGGCTACAAGAGCATGTTGTAAAAGTGACTGAGAGGGCGTCTGGTTGGCCTTGTGCCCAAAGCCTCCCCTCTGGGAATCAGGGGTTCCTAGTTTGAAGCTCGCTTGGAATGGTCAGGTTAGAGACTGTCTCTCAGTAAACAACTGTTCAGATCCCTACCGTCTCCGAGTCCTTCAGATAAAATGTAAACAGGTTTTGATGTGAATGCATGCATTGAAAAAAAAAAAAAAATTTTTAATACAACGGTCATAGTATACAGCAGTGATTATATAATTGATTGATTAAGAAAGAGAAACCTGAGTTTTTGTGTGGTGTTTGCCTGAAAGTCGTATTCGTTTTTGAAAGAAAGTACAGGTACTAAGATCACAAGGGCGAGTATTGTGATTGCTTATTGTATTAAACTGTTGTATCATTTGTTTCATACAGACTTTTTTTTTTTTTTTTTAGATTTTACTGTACTTTGAAGTACGCATTGCGTAACTATTTGGCGTATGGTAGGTTTTTTGAGCAGTGCTGCTGTTCATTATGCAGTAGGGTAACACTGACTATATATACTTTTTACTCAAGTTGACTGATAATTTTATAAGCTCAGAACATTTTTTGAAATGTTGCTTTAGATCTTTAACCTGTGGCACTTCCTGGGTGGCCTCCCCCTATGGATGTTGCATGACTTGGATTTTATTCTTGTGATTTCATACTGATTTGCTTTTTACAACAGTTGGAGAACAAGTTATTTCAGTCAATGTTTCTGTGTATCTTCTGTCTGGTTATGTTATCAACATTGTTGTTGGTTGATGTCATTTACATTCTTTTCTGCATTTATTTTTCACAGATTATTTATATTTGTTTGTTGTTTGATCTGTGATGTTGAAGAAACACGCTGTACTGAACTGTTCACAGTCAACAGTGGGTAAGGTTGTTTTTGATGTGGGAAAGTTTGATCTGTGATGAAGAGATGTTAATGAATGCCCTGTACTGAACTGTTCATTGTCAACACTGAATAAGGTTGTTTTTGATGTGGGAAAGTTTGATCTGTGATGAAGAGATGTTAAATGAAGGCTCTGTACTGAACTGTTCACTGTCAACGCTGGGTAATCAGTCTTGCATCCATTCTCTCTCTCTCTGTCTCTCTCTCTCTCTGTCCAGCAATCACCAAATGATGTACATCAGGTGTTTTTATATATATATATATATATATATATATATATATATATATATATATATATATATATGTTAAATGATCTGTGATGAAGGATTACTGAAAATCACTTCAAAACCAGATACGCAAACCATAAACAGTCATTCAACAAAGAAAAATACAAAAACCAAACAGAACTGAGCAAATATATTTGGAGACTTAAAGACAAAAAATAAACTATAACATATCCTGGAAAATCATAAAAAGGGCATCACCATACAACAACAACATTTCAAAAGATGCAACCTATGTTCAACAGAAAAATGGTTAATCTATGAAAAAACCATACTTAGCAACCCTAAATACTAAAGTAGAAATAGTAAACAACTGCAGGCACAAATGGAAATCGTTGTCAGCAAACGCACCCTGAACTGTAAACAACCCCCAAAAACCGAACAATACGTGCAGCCAACCCGCACATGCAAACAGTGACATCAGGCCATATAACACCAGCAGTAGGCGCCCCAAAACCATCCTGACGACGAGCGAGGCTCGGCTCGAAACAGATCTGTGGTTTTTAGAACTTCCTTTTATCATCCTATTTTTAACAGATATATATATATATATATATATATCCTTGATTGTTTTATACACTGATGAAAGATCTAGGGATATTTTTTGCAAACATCAGAACAAGAATATTGTCTGTAATTTTGTTCACAGATTGGACCCGTTTTGAATTAAAGCAATGTTTACCAAACAAATAAGTAGATGGAACTGAATATCTTATTACATATGAATCATCAAAGTTTGGCCTCATACGCGTGTGTTGCCCAATATGGCAAAAGAGAGTGTTTTAACATCTGTGGTGAATTAAGTATTCAAAGCAACACGAAAATAGCAAATCAAGCGGCCTTATTCCACATGGGCAAGTCTTCAGGGTGCCCATGCTGTATAGACCCAGTGACTGTGGAACACTTCCTGCAGGATGTCCAACACATCAAGAGCTAAGAGCAGAGGCCTGGCCTGCTGACAAATCGCTGATGGAGAGGCTGTATGGATCTCTGGAGGGCCATACAGCATCCTTCGTCAGCGCTTCTCATCTGGGGTTCCTGTCTTGAGTGTACAAAAAGAAGGAACAGCCTTATTTGTTTCCGTGATAACAGCTGCAAAATAGGACTGATAGATCATAGATTTGCTCATGTGACTAGAGTTAAACAAGATTTAATTTCCCTTATTAAGGTGTAGAAATTCATAAAAGATTCACACAACAACAACAACAACAACAACAAATCATGATGGGCATTTTCAGTGAAGTGGCTGCAGGCAGAATTGAGACAATTTTAAGAATGATTCTTAGTGAGTCTGCCAGAAACAAAGACAAAGCGTGAGGCGTTTTGACCTCAGTGATATTATGATATACAATCATGTACTGACTACAGTATCAGTCAAACACTATATTATCTTGTGTGATAAGTAAGCACACAACAAAACACGGGACACAATAGTTTTGCTGGACTGGACTGCAACTCGATCAGCCTATTTGCTCTCAATTCTGTTCTTTGTCCAAAATGTTGAACTAGCCAAAGGAAATGAAATTTTGAGTAAACTGTATTTAACAATCCCGGACAACCCCCAATTTGATGTGACCAGAGTTGGTGGTCGGTGTGTCCTCTAGAGGAAGGACTAAGAATCTTTTCTCTGTTAGAGTTATGTTCACATTTCACCTCCACCCTCTCTGTTATTAGTTATGAAAGGAGCAACTTTCCTCCGGCACTAGTCATCGAAAGAATGTGGGGGGGGGGGGGACTGTTGAAATACTCGATACTGGCTCAGGGATACGTTTCCTTACGCTTGTACTTTTAAAAGTACTTGTAGCTCCGAGAGACAGAGACAGAATGAGAGAGAAGTTCAAATATTCAATACTGACTGAACAACAAGGAACTGACACAAGTTAAGTGCACTTTCACACATCAACTTCACTTGTTTATACAAGGGTGAAATACTGAAATTAATTTCAAAAGGTCAGTACAGGCTGAGTTTTGGTTCCCTCTATTTCATCATGAAGAGAGGGAAAGTTCTGTATGAGTTGAGTTGGAGTTCACTTGGAATATCAGAACTTATCTGATGTTGGAGAGGACAGCTGATCTGTCTCTGGCTGTTGGTGACTGATCCACTTCTATGTAGACTGCTGATCATGTGCTGGGCTGCAGTGTGTGTCCACGACCCGGCATGCCCAGGGTAGGTAGGAACCCAGGTTTCTAGAACAAACAGAACCTGGTCTGTAGTTAAATAGCTGAGAGTCTGGCTTGTCGAGTTCTCACACTTGCCCTCTGGCTTTTGGTAAATATCTGAGTTCTCAGCCAACAAAGGATTAGACTGGCATAAATATATCTGTCATAATTATCAATCTCCACCTTACTCAATACCCTACCTCCAACGCCTCCCCCTCCCCAACACACCACACTACAGACAATTTTTTTTTTTTTTTTTTTTTTTTTTTTTTTTGAAGGACTTGCTTCAGAGTGTCAGACATCGCTCCTGCAGCTGGTGAAATCTCCAGGCACACCTCAACAATGACCTTGGTCAGTGACCTTGACCTTGCGGTCATAGGTCTGCCAGTCGATCAGCTTGACTATGCACGTGTAGATTCCCTGAGGAAAAGCCCCATCGGAGCCGCAATGCTTCGCTTGCTATATGCGTAATCCGTACCCGAACATTTCTCTTGCGCGTGTGATTGGATCCAGCGGCAAACATTCTCCTCCGTCGGAGAACTGAAAAAAAAAAAGGCCGCTCCTTGTCGTTTATGTATTAAAATTACACATCTGATTTAGTTTTATATCATCACACAATCCGTGTCCGCACGCTTCTTACGTGGGTGCCACAGGATCAACAGCAAATGTTCCCCATTGGAGCACTGAAAAAAACACACACAAAAAAAAAAAAACAAACAAACAAAAAAAAAAACAAACAAACAAGAAGACGACGGAAAAAAGAACAGACGCTCTCTGTCGTTTATGTGTTAATAATACACACTGCTTTTAGTTTCGCATATCCATACATACATATGCATGTCCGTCGTTTTTATGTGTAATAATACACACACTGCTTTTAGTTTCATAATCAATATATACACATGCACGTGCACACAGAGAGACTTGTTTCAAACACACACATATATACGCACACATGCATGCTCGTACGCACGCACACACACACACAAACAACAAGCGCGCGAGCATGCACACACAGGCACACACATACCACACCTGCGCGACACTACATAAAAAAAATCCGCGCTGATCATATGTGCACACACACACACACACACACACACACACACACACACACACACACACACACACACATGCTTGCGTGCAGACAGATAATCTATACGGGCATGTACACACATGTAGTAACATACATGAACACACATGTCAGAGGTTCACCGTGTATAGGGCACGGCATGATGGAAGGCACACAGCCCATTTCTCTCCTTCCGCCGCTTTTGACCTTCCCTGAACTGAATCAGGTTCCCATTGACTTCCTGGTGGACAGTGAGGATTTTCAAACCGAAAAACAACAACCAAAAAATTGGACCCCACGAGTGACGATGACGACAAACGGTGCGAGACAGACTGACAGACAAGAACAGATAAAGACGTGTCCGAAAGAGCAAGACAACGAACGCTAGCACACGCAGAAGGACTAAACCCAGCGTAAGACTCTAAGAGACTGTGTGTGTGTGCGTGTGCGTACGAGCGTGCGTGCGTGCATATGTGCGTGTCTTTGGCGTGCATGTGTGTGTTTGTGCGTGCATATGTGTGTGTGTCCATAGCCCTCACTCTCACCTTCCTGATGTCCGCAGACTGGATGTGGTCGACATCTCCATCTACCTCACAGGTCAGAGAGCATACACGCTTCTGGCAAGAGAAGTCTAGAGCGGGAGGCACCACGTATCCGTGCGACAAGAACCCCTCGTTGTCCTCTTCTTGCAGTTTGACCGCGATGTGCTCCGTCAGCTGAGAGAAAACAGAGGGGCAAGGACGTGCAGGAGAAAGGTGTAAGGATTGAGTCCAGTCCAGTCAAATCAAAATCACCTCCATTGAAGGTTGAAGAATAAGCTGTCAAGCTTTTGTTTGTTGTTTTTAATCCTGTCCTCATTGAAAGAAAGAAACAAATATCGCATGCAACGAACACATACAAGAGCGAGGGAAAGGTAGGAGTGAGGAAGGGGGGGGGGGGGGGGGGGGGGGGAGGAGGAGGAGGAGGGATCGAGTGGGGCAGTGGAGGATCGAATGACCGAATGTTGGAAAGCATTTGTTTAGTCCTCGCCTCCATCACCATCCCCGCTCCCTTAACCCCCACCCACACACACACACACACACATGCACGCATCTTAACCAAACAATGGTTTGATTTGTATTACTAATGTTCTTTGTTGTGTTTGTTTTTTTGTGTGCTAACCCTAACCCTCCTCCTCCTCATCATCATAACTATATCAGAGCCATCATGTTTGAAAGACAGAATAAAAATGTTGAAACAAATACACACCCATAATTCCAATGCTGCTTACAACACCGAATCGCCCAGCAAAAATAACAATACAGACCACACAGAACGAACCAGGGACACACACACACACACACACACACACACACACACACACACACACACACACACACACACAATTCAGGAAAAAATCTAATGGCCTCATCAAGACCCGACTTGCCTCCATACCTAGAGAAATACAAAGCTTAATGCATAGAATGCGGTTGAATTCACTTCGGACACAAATTCAGCAAAAATGTTAAATGTATGGGTGGAGAAAGAGTTGGAGTTGAACATCTATTAATTTACTGTCCAAGAGCAAAGGAAATTATTAGCAAAACTGGTGACGATACTCCATCTGATGGATCCGGTTCCCTGTCTCTATCTAGATTATTAAATGACTGGTTCTATCTTTACACAATTTGCAAAAGCTCGTCACGTAGTTCAGTTGGTATATATCTTTAAATTTGTTTAACATTTTTTTTTGAGTGGTTAACCGTTCGTTCTTCTACACATTAATCGACCTGCATCGTATTACCTATCCAAATATGATTGACAGTGCTCAAGAACTGACAAAGTGGTCCATTGGACGCGTTCCCTATAGTTTTACATATTGTGTAATTGGATTTTTTTTTTCACTTTAAATAATGTTTTCTGAGGTGCAGGGGGGGGGGGGGGGGGTTGCTTTATTTGTTCTTGTAATTGAATCATACAGGCATGCACATGTTCACACACACACACACACACACACGCACGCACGCACGCACGCACGCACGCGCACGCACATACACACACGCATGCTTGCGCGCACATTCACACACACGCACATCGTCTGATATCACTTTTAGTGGGAAGACGTTAAACTGAAGAAGAACAACAACAACAACACACACACACACACACACACACACACACACACACACACACACACACACACACACTCCACCTCTCCTCTCTTAAAAAAAAAAAAAAAAAAAAAAAAAAAAAAAAAAATCTAAGCTTTCCATATGTGCCTTGTATCTATATTCAAGACCTGTACTCGCCATGCCACGCACCGCCTCACCCACCACAGAGACAATCGAAACAAATTCCTGGTCCACAGTGAACTCAACGTCACACCCACCATAGAGACAATCGAAACAAATTCCTGGTCCACAGTGAACTCAACGTCACACCCACCTACAAAATGATGGAGTTGCAGACTCCTGACACTGCTTTGCAGAACACTCGATGAAAGCACTGTTCTACAATTACAGCAAGTCTCTCTTCTGGCTTCCAGCGCGAGCACAGATCAAAGTGTCCACCTTGATTCTTGAGACACGGCGGTCAAACGGCTTGCATGCTTCAAATGGAACGAATAAACCCAAATCCTGTGTCGCTTCAAGACAGGCAGACTTGAATGGTCCGATCAGATCTCTGTCTGCAAACAAATGTCTTCTTCCCAACAGCCCCGTTTTCATTCTGCACCCATCTTGCACCGAATTTGAGAATATAAGTAATTGCTCGTTCTTCGTTTTCACTGTCCTGAATGTTGTGTATCTTGCCTGAGGAAGACCCAAGAGGTCGACCGCGTTGTGTTTTGTCTTGTGATTTGTTTGTATTTGTAACTTTACTTTAAGTTCCTTTTGAAATTTTAAAAATACCAAGTGCCTCTCTTCCAACCAGGCTGAAAAAAAACTCCCCTGTGCATAGTCAAACTCACTAAAGCAACCACATAA
>JADBJO010000590.1:205000-262500 GCA_016801955.1 Conus betulinus
TATTTCGTGTTTCTTCCACTTGTTCTCTGCACTGCTTCCCTTTTTGGTCATGCCAGTGCAGAGTTGTCTCTTTACTTATACTGTAAAACTGTCTGGTTTCTTTTATTTTTTCCCTTGTATCTATACTTCTAAATTATCACCGCAAGTGAGAAAGAATTTACATTCAAACTGCTCACACTATGACTTACCTTGCTTCCTTCATCTGTTTTCTAATGAGAGAGAACCCACACGAATCCACAATCCTGGCCTGCTTTTTGTTTGACATTTTCCTCAGTACTGTCACGTAGCTGACTGTTGGGAATCAGTGCGCACAGAGCCAGGATAGGTTGATTTCATACAACTGCTCTGACTCTAGTCCGGAAACTTTCCTTTCTTAATAAATCCAGTTGCAGAATATTTTTCATACTGCTGACAGCACGCTGTCTACATGACATTCATCTTGCTCTGCTGGTTCAGTTTTCAGAATACATCTTAAGGCAGGAACAGTTCGTCGGGAATCGAAATGTACCAATGTCTCACCATGTTCGCGAAAATACGCACTTAGTTTGTAATGACATCTTCATGTACACTGCCTTCGTTATCCTTCTTTCTGTCATACTTTCTGGTGATATTGAACTAAATCCGGGGCCACAAATCAGAAAGGAACTGTGCGTTATACATGCTAATATCAACAGCTTGAAAAATAAACTTGATTTACTGTCCGATGAATGCAATGATTTTGATGTCATAACACTGTCAGAAACCTGGCTTCAAGAAACGGATTTAAGCAGTACCATAGAACTCCCTAATTTCCATCCTCCTGTCAGACGTGATAGACAAACGATCCACATGGTGGAGTGGCCATCTACATTAAAAATAGTCTGTACTGTAAACCACGCCCAGATCTTCAAGTCAATGGTCTAGAATCGGTCTGGGTGGAAACCAAAGTAAATCAAACGAGTCTATTAATTGGATCATTTTATCGTCCGCCGAACTCCCCTGTTAGTTATTGGCAGCTGATAAGTAAAAACATAAGAAAAGTAAATAACACAATGTTACAGTTTATCATTTTGGGCGACTTTAACACAGACTTCTTGAGGAACCCATCACATCACCTTCTAGACATCATTAATCAGTACAGCTTGTACCCAAATAGTAAGTGAGCCAACGCGTATAACGGACATTACAAGCACACCTGTTTAGATCTAATCATTACACAGACTCCTCAACTTATCAAGTCGACGGAAGTCTTAGCTGCAGCGTATAGCGACCATAGTATTCCCTGTACTATCCTGGAAAACACCGTAAAAATAAACTAAACTGCTCCTTCAAAAGAACAATATTCAATTATCGTAAACTAGATAGAGAAAAATTCTGTACATTGTTGTTGAATGAAGTAGACTGGGATACCGTACTAACTAAACAAACAGTAGATGAGAGTGCTAGTCTTTTTTCTGAAACCCTTTTGGCCATAGCTAAACAATGTATGCCTGTTAAAACTGTAATCGTCCGCCCGCAGGACGTGCCCTGGATGACTGATGAGATTCGACTTTTGATCGACACGCGCAAAACAATTCACCGAATTGCCAAACAAAGCAATCTTCCCGAAGACTGGGAAAAAATTTCGTCGGTTTCAAAATGATGTTACATCAAAAGAAAGAGATAGGCAAACAGAATATTATAACCAGCTAGACAAAAAAAGCTTCAGACTCATCAAGTTTTGGAAGTAAAGACTGGTGGAAGCTGGTTGAGTCCTTCTTCAAAAAAAAAAAAAAAAAAAAAAAAAAGGAATCGAAGCTCAGGAAGTTCCACCTATCGAGTCACAGGGCATAGTGTGTTACTCAAACAAAGACAAAGCAAATATTTTCAATTCTTATTTTGTTCAACAGTCAACATTAGAAAACGAACGACAGGCTGCCAAATGTTACATTTCTTGATTCCCAACTAGATGAGATTATACTTTCACAAAATTGAAGTCGCTGACACATTAAAAAAATCTGGACAAAACTAAGGCATCTGGTCCAGATTTCATTCAACAACATTTTGTTAACAACTTCAGCTCATGTTGCATGTCTTCTGGTTACTACACTGTTTAACAGATGTCTTCGTGAGAGTAGATTTCCATCATTATGGAAGACTGTGCATGTGACCCCTATATATATAAAAAAAAAAAAAGGACCAAAAGAACTTTGTAGTAATTATAGGCCAATCTCTTTACTAAGCTGTGTTGGAAAGGTTGTAGAGAAATGTATACATCGACACATCTATTTCTTTCTAACATTAAAATGCCATTCTTACTCCTCTACAATCTGGATTCATCCCAGGTGATTCTACAGTTAATCAGTTACTGTCCACCTATAACGAACTCTGCACTTTCTTTGATTCTGGAGTTACCACACAAATTGTATACCTGGACATTTCAAAAGCATTCGATCGTGTATGGCACAGAGGTCTCTTATTGAAGCTAAACGCGGTCGGAACAAGAGGGAAACTGCTAGACTTTCTGAGAGACTACCTCTCCAACCGTTCCCCAGGCAGTGGTTATAAAAAGGTGAAAACTCCGACCTCCAGAGGCTTCATGCAGGAGTGCCACAGGGATCCGTCCTAGGTCCCTTATTGTTTTTTTTAGTCTATATTAATGATATAGTACATGATATCACTTCTGTAATTAAGCTATTCGCCGATGATACTAGTTTAGCACTTTCTCTGTCTAACCCTGTAATCCGCGCTGATATCTTAAACTCTGATCTGGAAAAGATTTCTGAATGGGCAAAGCGCTGGAAGGTTAAATTCAATGAGAACAAGACAGAACTGGTAAATATTATTCGAGATCGCGAGAACAAATTTATCCACTGACGTTCGGTAACACGCCTCTGCAGCCAGTTACTGCACACAATCATCTTGGTCTGATTATTCAAAATAACTGTAAATGGGACGAACATATCAGATGTACAGTAAAGAAAGTTAACATGTTGATTAGTTGCCTACGAAACTACAAATATAAGATATCGAGAAAAGCATTAGAAACCATGGTTTACATCATTTATCTTGCCGCACTTTGACTACGCTGATATTGTCTGGGACAACTGCAGTGAAACACAAGCAAACATGCTAGAAAATATTCATTTAGAAGCAATTCGCATCATTATAGGAGGTGTCAAAGGCACAAGTCATAAAAAGCTGTATGAAGAATCCGGATTCTGCTCTTTAAAAGAAAGGAGAAGAAGACACAAACTAATAAAGTTTTTATAAAATGGTCAACGGTTTGTGTCCAGAACACTTATGTAACCTAGTACCAGATCTGGTATCAACAAGAAAATCCTATTCACGGCGAAGACCTCTTGACAGACATGTGCCACTATGTAAAACTGAAGTGTACAAAAATTCATTTATTCCAACTGCAACTAAAATGTGGAACGACCTCCCTGACAACATAAAATCCAAAAAATCGCTTGGAGAATTTAAACGTTTTATTTCACGGGACGACTCAGTTGTTCCCTATTATTACTATTATGGAGAGAGAAATGAACAGATTCAACATTGCAGACTCCGCCTAGGAATGAGTGATCTAAATCAAGACCTTGTTAACCGTTATTTGAAAGAAGATCCAGTTTGTCAATGTGGCACTGATTCAGAAACGGCGGAACACTTTCTATTATATTGTCCTAAATACACTAACATCAGAAAAGACACGATTTCCACCCTTGCACCCAGTCTACTCGAAGTTGGTATTCTTCTACGTGGCAAGCAATCCCTCCGACGTGAGGATAACGAAGCTATATTCAAAGTTGTTCATCGTTTTATTAAACAAAACGTTTTTGAAAAACATGTAAAACTTCACATGCAGTAATGATACATATGTTTATGAAAATGAAATCTTCGAGCAGAAAATATCTCTCTCTCTCTCTCTCTCTCTCTCTCTCTCTCTCTCTCTCTCTCTAAAATGCTTCATAAAAACGTTAATGATGTGTGAGTGGTTGACTATCATGAATTTGATAGTCTTTAGTATATACTTTGCTTACTACTATCTTTTCTTATTTTTTCTCCTTTTGTACATGTTTGCATTTATGTGTATGTGTAAAGTATGTTTATGTACATGTATATATTTACATTTTGTATACGTGTGGGCTGGCGAAGGGGTTGACGATCTATTGTGGACTTGACACCTTTGAAGAAAAGGTGCCAAGGCTGGGGGACAGGACGGCGTCTGCTGGTAGGCTGTTCCAGTCCCTGACTGTGTGGGGGGAGAAGGCCATATTGCGGTAGTCATTTTTGGCGGGGATCCTCTTCAGCTGTTTGCTGTGTTGCATCTTCTGGAGGGTCACAGCGGGGGCCAGTTGGTTGCAGCGCACGCACACCAGTTTGTTGATGATTTTGTACATCATGCAGAGGCGTGCTGTGCGTCGGCGCTGTACGAGGGGAGGGGGGGGGGGGGGGGGGGGGGGGTTTCATTTCAACTCATGCAGCATCTGTTCCACACTGGAAGATTGTGGCGATTGAGGACAAAGCGGGCTGCACGTCGTTGGACCTTCTCCAGAGAGTCACAGTCATTCTTATCGTGGGGATCCCTGACACAGGCTGAGTGTTCGAGTACTGGACGGATCAGAGCTTTGTATGTTGTTTGTTTGATGCGTTTAGAGCCGATTTTTAGGTTTCGTCGAAGAAACCCAGTGTGCGGTTTGCCTTATTGGCGATGCTGGTGATATGCTGGTCCCATCGTTCATCACTCTGAATGGTGACCCCAAGGTACCTGGTGGAGGAGACATGTTCCAGCTGCTGCTAGTCAAGTAGCAAGATGAGGCTTGAGAGAGAGAGAGAGAGAGAGAGAGAGAGAGAGAGAGAGAGAGAGAAATTGGAAGCGCTGGATTAAGTTCCCAGAAGTGATTTACCAGGTTGCTATGTCAACGATGGGTCATAACCCCTGACCCCACATGAACCTAAACACAAACGTGTCACATGACTTCTACTTCCGCCACTTTCGCCTCCGACGGTGGAGGGGTCCATGGGTCAGGTTGGCTTTGGCACACGTTTGAGCCCAAATGGCAGTCACAAACACACCGGAACATTGCCATAATGTGTGAATTGTAGCTCAGCACAGTTTTCATTCGGGTTGGAATTGCTTTGTGGAATAAAACGAACGAAACTTGGATCACGAAAATCAGAATTGTGACGTGTCAAAAATTTTGCCAGCCCAGCACCAAATGACGTCTGAACAAGTATCACACCCCGAACCGCTTGAAATCTGAATTCTGCACTCTCCCCGTGAGACCTGGTTGATGTCAGCAAGATGTGGTTGAAGTTATGCCTTCTTTTGATCTATATCATCGTTCTGTTTCTGCTGGCTCGCTTGGTGGAGGCGCTGACATGGTACGAGACGGGCAGTCTGTCGCGTCGTCTTCTCGACCCCATGACGCTGTCAGTTGCCAAACTGAAAGCACTGCTCGAACAGAGGGGTGTCAGTTACGACACTGTAGTCGAGAAGGCAGAACTCACCCAGCTCGTGGAGGGGTCAGGTACACAGTGTTAAGCTTCTTTCCATTATGGTTTAAAAAAATGCATTTCATTGTTAGTTAGCTATGTGTGACACACATGACCTGTGCCATGAGTTCACACAGGAACTATCATTTGCTAGCACACAGTTGAATGTACATGCATGCACTCTCTCTCTCTCTCTCTCTCTCTCTCTCTCTCTCTCTCTCTCTCTCACACACACACACACACACACACACACACACACACACACACACACACACACACACACACACACACACACACACACACACACACACACACACACAATATCAGTTTCATCAAGGTGTCACTGCAAGCAAATGGGTCCATATACACTACACAACTTAAACCAAGCTTTGAGAGCACAGCCCTGAGGAGTTACAGCTGATGGATGAATTCATTTATGAAATTATAACCCAGATGAATTAAAAGGATTGAAGATGGTGTCAAGGAGATACAAAATAACAGATAGATTTGTGAACTGCACATTAACCCAACATCACACAGCATGCTGGTCAAAATTGGGCACACACCTAACATTGTGTGCGTCACTGCTGTAGTTGTGTGCGTGTGTGTTTGCTATGTTTGCACAAGCATGTGTAAGGGTGCGCATGTGTGCACAAGCATGTGTAACTATACGGGTGCATATGTGTGTATGTGTATAAATTTATGTGTGAGTCACAAGTAAGTATATGCATCAGCAAGTGTATGTGGTACGGGTAAGCAGCCGCAAGGGCATTTCTGTGTGCATGCATATTTGTGTGAGCTATAGGTTTGGTGAGTGTGCTCCTGCATGTATGCGTGAGTGTGTGTGTGTGTGTATATGTGTGTGTATGGGCATATGCGCATGTGTGTGTGTTTATATGCATTTGATTATAAAAAAAATATGTAGGAATGGCTTATAGTCAGATTATATGATTCTCATTGAACAACAACCATAACCCCCCCCACCCCCTCACCCCTCTTCCCCCCAAAAAAATTGTAATAGTAGGAACAATATTGATGATTTATGATAATTGTTATAATTATAATCTTGATAACTAGTACTAATAAAAATGATGATAATAATACAGATAATGATAATAGCAACAGAAGAATAATATAAATGACATTGCATATGATGATAATGCTGAAAATCTAAAGAATAAATCTAGTAATAGTGATGAATGTAATACTAACAAGCTCAAAATGCAAATAATAACAGTAAGAATGAAATTAATGTGGGTACTAACAATGATGAAAGCAACAACAATAATGTTAATAGTAATGATGATGGTGAAGAAGATGATGGAAAAGAAGTGAATGAATGATAGTATCTAATATTGCACTGTCTAAGCTGGCCAGCCAGGTGACTGTTACATTTCATTGGTCTCCTGTACTTCATGGAGGCTGTGACAAGTGAGACAGCTGTTTGATATGACAAGAGGAAGTCCACCATTATGGCTGTCTTTGAAGAAAGGAAAAAAAAAAGAAAAGGATTACACCACCTACTACCTTCTGAATAAAATTGATCAGGTTGTTCTGTTTTGACTCTGAGATGAATAAAACAGACTGCAGACCGGTGCACACAAGAAAATAAAAGCATAGCTTTCAGCCCTCCTGAATTTTTCTTGAATTTTCCAAATTCAGAATTTTTTTCATGGAAAAAAAAAAAAAAGCGGGCTTGGGGGTCCTCTTGACAGGGAAGATAAAGTATTACAGAATAAAGTCCAGATGATGATACGTGGATGTTGGCAATTATATGTATACTGAATATGCATTCTTGTTTAAAACCCCACTTTTTTCCAGCTGAAACAGGGGGGGGGGGGGGGGGGGGGGGGGGGGGATGTGTGTGTGTTGAAAGGCTCTCCGCCAACTGTCCCCTCGTCACTTCACCCACTTTATCGTCCCCATGGCACCCAAATTTTGACTTCAGAAGGTTGGCCGCTGTGTAAATAATGTTTAGTAAGGATCAACATCCCTATACTTTTACAAGTCAGAGATAGGCAAAATTATTTCATACAGACTGATGTGCTACTTGACTATTCAGCTGACCAGAATCTGTCAACATCTGCCAGAATCTGCTCAGTGATTTTTAAATTTGACATTTATGGAAAGAAAAAATTATTAAATGTAAGCCAGAATTTCTGTTTATGTTCTTTAGGTATGCAAGTGAAAAATTTTGGATAAGATGTTTGTTTTTTATGTGGACTTAAACTTGTAAGTATGTAATGAGGTGTAAGAATTTATATCATAATATGAGGTCAGGGATTGAACTAGAGAATTCCAGGAGTGGAGAACAAGAAAGAACTTTGGAAAAAGAAGTGAAACAACTAACATGGTGAACAATAATAACGGGGACGTGGTTGATGTGTGTGTCAGGTCAGGTGCTAATATGGTGAACAATAATGATAACGAGGACATGGTTGATGTGTGTGTCAGGTCAGGTGCTAATATGGTGAAACATAATGATAACGAGGACATGGTTGATGTGTGTGTCAGGTCAGGTGCTAAACAGGTGAACAATAATAATAACATGGAAGAAATGTAACATGGGGAACAGTAATGATAGCGGGGATATGGTTGATGTGTGTGTCAGGTCAGGTGCGAATATGGTGAACAATAATAATAACATGGAAGAAATGTAACATGGGGAACAGTAATGATAGCGGGGATATGGTTGATGTGTCAGGTCAGGTGCTAACATGGTGAACAATAATAATAATATGGAAGAAATGTAACATGGGGAACAGTAATGATAGCGGGGATATGGTTGATGTGTATGTCAGGTCAGGTGCATGAGGATGAGGTGGAGATGCTGCAGTCTTCAGAAGACACCCCCGTCAGCGCCAACACCAACTTCACCTCCGGCGCTCACTTCTACGAGCAGGTGGAGGATGCCAAGGACAGCGTGTGGCTGGTGCAGGTGATAGCGGGGCGCTACAACAGCCACCACCGACCCCACCTCCTGCCGCTATCAGAAGTGACCTGGAAGTCCCTGAGGAAGAAGATCACAAGTTTGGGGTGCACACGGGGGGTGCTGGATTGTCAGCTTGATCCTTGGTGAGGGCAAGTCTTTGGAGTTACAGTCTGTCTGGCAGGTTCTGGATCTGTTTTGTTGTTGACTAATCTTTTAAAAGAAATTTATAAGTACTGTGTCCGCCGAACATGAACAAATGAATCACAAGACAAAACATGACACGTTTCCACCTCTTAGGTCTTCTTCAGGTAAGATAAACAACACTTCGGACATGAAAATGAGGAATGAGCAATCACTTACTCATTGAATTCGGCGCAGGATGGGCATGAATGCGTCATGTTTTGTCCTGTCATTCGTTCTTCATGTTTGGCCGATGTTTGGCCAATACAGTATTTAAAAATTTCTTTTTAAAGATTTGTTTAGATTTCTGCCTGCCGTCGCCTCAATGTGCAACTAGCTTGTTGACTGCCTGGTTTCATGTTGTTGGTGTATAGATTGATCAGACATAAGACTTTCCAGGTTGTGGCCTGCATTCAAGCCTTTTAGCTTTTTGTTGACTGCCTGGTTTCGTGTTGTTGGTGTATAGATTGATCAGACATTTATAAGACTTTCCAGGTTGTGGCCTGCATTCAAGCCTTTTAGCTTGTTGTTGACTACCTGCTTTCATGTTGTTGGTGTATATATTCCCTTCTTCTTCTTTCTATGAACATCCGCCATCATCTTTTTGATGGTTCTGATGTGTATAAAAACAGGGGGTTTCCACAATCTGGGATGTTGGTTATGCAGGACTGGCAGCTGGGGGGGGGGGGGGGGGGGACTTGTGGGTTGGATGTGGTGGAGGTGGTAGTGGGGGAGGTAGTGGGGGGGGGGGGGGGCGGAGGGTAGGAAAAGGGGGGGGGGGGAGGGGGGCCGCTGGCTGGTCAGATTCGGGACTTGAAGCACTCTACCGAGGCTGAGGAGATAACCTCGGGAGGCAGGCTGTTCCAGTCCCTGACAGTCCTCGGGAAGAAGGAAAACTTCATGTAGTTTGTCTTACAGGCAGGAAGGAGGTACGTCTCCCTATGTGACTGTCTTGCAGACCTTGCTGGGGTGTTTGGTGTGGGCCTGAAAGGGGTGTTGATGCTGACCTGTTCTTGGTGGTATTTGTAGAAGGTGGTCAGCCTTGCTGCTCTTCTTCTGTCTGCTGAATGGACGACTGTAGGTGCGTCAGCATGGAGTCGACACTTGAGGTGTGACGGTAGCGATTCACAACCCATCGAGCTGCACGATGTTGGACTTTTTCTAGATTGTTTATGTTTTTGGCAGTATAGGGATCCCAGACAGGTGTGGCGTATTCAAGGATGGGGCGAACTAGGGCTTTGTAGATGTTTCCTTGATGTTTATGGAAACCCACTCGCAGGTTTCGCCTGAGAAAGCCTAAGGTCTTGTTTGCCCTGTTGGTTGTGTTGGAATATGGTGTCCCAACTGAGGTCTTGGGAGATGGTGACCCCCAGGTATTTTGTTTCTTCTACTCTTTTGAGATTTTGGCCATGAAGATGGTACATGCTAGTTAGTGTGTTTCTCTTCCTGGATTGATCAGGCATGAGAATTTTCAGGTGATAGCACAGGGTTCGTACAGTCCTTAAAAGTCCTTGATTTTGAGGGCATACTTTTACAGCCATAAAAGTCCTTAAAAATCATGCTTTTGCTGAAAGGTCTTTTAAAAGTCCTTAAATTTTGTCACTGCCTATGATTTTGAATAAAGTGTGTAAAATCTCGAAGTTGTTAAAAAAAGAAAAAAAAAAAAAAAAAGGGGGGGGGGGGGGGGGGGGGAGCTTGAAATTGAAAAAAAAAAAAAAAAGGAAGTCCGAGTTAACTGTTAAGATCGTACTTTGCTCTACTGTAGTGTAACAAACATTTGTATCTATACTGATATTAACAATAATAGCTGAGATTCCTAAAATATATGTTCGCAGAGGATCCATGATGTGAGTATTGAAGTGCAACAGCAAATGATTTAATTTGTGTCTGAATTTCATTATTATTTTTCTTAGAATTATCTGTGAAGCGAGTCCTTGAATTAAAAAAAAAAAAGTGCTTCAAAAGTCCCCAAAAGTACTTAATATTTTTGTGTGGAAATCTGTATGAACCCTATAGCCTGCATTCAGGCCTTTTACCTTGTGAACTACCGGGTTTCATGTTGTTGGTGTATAGATTAACCAGACATGAGACTTTCCAGGTGGTAGCCAGCATTCAAGCCATTTAGCTTGGTGTGGACTGCCAGGTTTCATGTTGTTGGTGTATAGATTAACCAGACATGAGACTTTCCAGGTTGTAGCCTGCATTCAGGCCTTTTAGAGGTCTCCAGGGCCATGCTTGAGATTTGCATAAATCAGCTGTTGCGGTGAATATGTGAGATTATTAAAATTGTCAGGATTCAGGTTCACGATCGAATCCATCTGATTCCAGTTGGATTTGTTATGGCTTCTGGCAGCACCGCATCTCTTGTTTTGTTGAGAAAAAAAAAGAATTTGTGAAAGCTGAAAAAAGAATTGCTGAGAAGCATTGAAAAGACCAGACTTCAGGCATCGATGGCTTGAGCTTACCATTGAACTCGCTTTAGTGAGCAAGGGTTGGAGAAAGCCTTCAGCTTCAGGGGCGTCATCCTTTGATCCCTTGAAGCCATTGTCCTGGGAGTCCACCTGGGCCTTCTGACACTTTTCAGGCTGTTCCCCCTTGTTCCACAGTCATTCCTGATCAAAGTGTATGTTTAACTCCAGGTGGTATGCCAGTTTTCAACTTGTTAGTGAACAGATTGATTGTCAGGGTGTGTGGTTTAACTCCAGGTGGTATGCCAGTTTTCAACTTATTAGTGTACAGATTGGTTGTCAGGGTGTGTGGTTTAACTCCAGGTGGTATGCCAGTTTTCAACTTATTAGTGTACAGATTGGTTGTCAGGGTGTGTTTAACTCCAGTGTGATATGCCAGTTTTCAACTTGTTAGTGTACAGATTGTTAGTGTCAGGAGCTGTGGCCAAGTTCATGGTGGTACAGATTGGTTGTCAGGAGCTGTGGCCAAGTTCATGGTGGTTCATGTAAATTGTTTACTTGTGAAAACAGATGGCCGACGGAAAACAGAGATCATTTGTGCAAGCTTGCGAAAAAAAAAAGAAAAAAAGGATTTTGAAGTCTAATGCCTCAGCCACCTAGTCATGAAAGTCATGCAACATACACTATGGTACAGGGTAATTGGTTCGTCAGGGCTTGATTGGGAGACTGAGACCACTCGGTCAAGTTTCATCCACTTAACGTATGCATCTCTGAGAGTGTTGTTCAGATTTCCTGACCAAACACTGCAGGTGTCTAGAATTCTCAGGCCAGGGTTGATGCTAGGATATGTTATGAAAGTAAGCTTAGAGAACAGTCCTGTCATGCCGTCTCAGACCTGAAAGGAAATCAGTAGCATCATCCTCATCAATCGTATCCTCTTCAGTTAGCATTTTGACAAATGTCACAAATTCCTTGACCCTACATGCACTGCCGTCGTGCTGACCTTAGTTTTCAATTGCCTGTCCACATCTACAGCCAAGATGCGATTTTGTCAGGGTCACTGCGATGGGCAGATTCATGGGGACTGTCATTGTGCAGACCTGGTAGCACCCTCTGGCAGGAGAGCTCACTCCCTCCGGTTTCATGACGTAAGAAATTGTCAGAGGGAGCCTTAGTAGGTGGTGTCCTGCCTTTAGTTGTTGGATCAGGACAGACACCACTGAACACAACGTGACGCGACAGCATTGCAGTGTCTCCTCTGGAGGGTTACCTCATGACAGCTTGGTGTTGACTGTGGAGTACCAGGGCTGTGGTGGGATAGGCCAGGCTGTGGGTGTGGATGAAGGGACAGGATCAGAGGCATGGGTGCAGCGCCACTGACAGGGCACAGAAGCTGGGGTAGAAACAGAGAGAGAGAGAAAAGAGAGTGAAACGGACTACTACAAAACAGAGATTAGGCCTGATGTATGGATAATCATATTCACTTTGTAATAAAGAATAAAGGAGCTGGCATGCCGTGGCTTTTGTCCAGTAGAACGTTGTTGTCAGAGATCGTGCTAATAATGTTTAAATCCAGTATGGCCTATTCGGGAAAGCAAAATTGATTACCTGGTTATACTAATTGGTAAAAGTCAACCGTGCAAATGTGAAGGTTCACTTTCCCACCAGTCAAACAAAAATGAAATTAGTGACTGATATTTTTGTCAATATTTCATCATTTGAACCAGTATAATACTCATAATAATGGTAAACGTAAATTTGGGTAATTTATCACTCTTTGATTAACAGTAATGCCAGTTAACTTTCCCTCGGTGAACCTGACGAGCCTCACGTTCAGTTGCTTTATTACTGCCTGGATTTGGTACTGATAAAATCAAGTTAACCTTTATTGATACTAAGCTTGTTCTGCCTGTGATTTTGATGATAAGTATTGACATTGAAAAGTTTTTTGTTTTTTTTTTTTGTAACAGAAATTTTCATGATGAAGGCTCAGCTGAGGAAGTGGTTAACTTCCTTTTGTTGAAAAACATGAATTCATGATCATCTTGTTAAGATAAAAGTCTGTTATTTCAAAGATGAATGATCAGTCGTCTACACTAAACAAAACAAAATTCTGCTGCTGCAGTTTTCATATTTTTACTTTAATGCTGCACTTCTTTACAACTGTTTAGTTTTTATTGATGTGTTTTGATTCCTTGCCTTTTTTTTTTTTTCCTAGAGAATTTTTTGATTCATTGCAATTTGTCTTGTCCTAAAGACTTTTTTGCTTCATTGCCATTTTTTTTCTTGTCCAGGAGAACATTATTTTTTTATTCATTGCTATATTTTTCTTGTCCAAAAGAGTGAGATTCCGAAGACTGTTCATGAAAATAGCTGGCTGTATGTGCTGTAGCTGTTTTACTGACAGAAACCTTTCAACAGTTTATTTTTTTATGGCGTAGGTGGTGTGAGCGAAGAGGCTGGCATTCTTCTCACCTGTTGCTGGCCCTCCCCCAGGTCTACGAACAGAAAGCCAATGTGGCCACCTACACCTACCAGGGACCCCTTCGGCAAAACGCCGTTTCTCAGTGGATCCGACAGAAACTCCATGAAAAAATTGAGACCATAAAAGATTTCCGCACATTTAAGGATGAATGGCTGACTTTTAAGAACGCCTGGCAGGAGTCGGAGGTGCGTGCGCTGCTGTTTACAGACCAAGCCTCCATCCCCATGTTTTTCTCGGCGCTGAGTGTGAAGTTTTTCTGGCCGTGTCAGGTTCGGCATGGTCAGTGATAACAACGGGTCAGCTCTGGACTGGGTGGGGTCCGTGCTGCCAGGAAAAAACTTGTCGCTGCCTTTGTACGTGCTTCTAACTAATGAAGGCCCTTATGTGTATGGTAAAAATCAAGGCGATTGCTTGACTTTTAACTCGATGGAAACGCTTCTTAAGTTTTTACATCCTTGTCTAAACGATTTTTATTTTCAGTTTCTTAATGGCAAATATGGTTTCGGTGGTGGAGTTTTTTTTGCGCGCAGGGTGGGGTGGGGCGACGCTTACGACGGTGCTTGTGGTGCGTTGCTAAGTACAACGCGGCAGTTATCATGTTATGGCTTCCACTGATAGCCATCTTTCAACTTCCTTACCTGGATCATCTCCCCCTGTTCGGCCTAAAAGCATCACGGTTGTTGGCCACCAGTCCCTTCGGAGAAGCCTTCAGGAGAGATGTCTTTTTCTTCTTTCAGCATCCATCCATTTTAGTCGCCAGTTTTCTTTTGGCATGTGCTGTGTTTGCTATTGCTGCTTACAAGCTGACAGGCGGTCGGTACGAAGAGAACAATGAGCCATGGTTCAACTTCACTCAGATGAGAACTCTGACCCATTTGCGTTCTAACGAATTCTTTGAGCCCATGTTCATGAGCGGCTACGAGCTGAGTGGGCTGGGCTCACGTCTCAACCTGCCCACCATGTCGCTGCAACCAGTGGTGTCCTTGCAGTACATAAGTTCTCTGCCCACATGGAAATACTGCAGCAAGTCTGCCACTCCACACCCCCACTGCTCTTCATTGTCTTCCAGTCCCATTGGAGAAGAAAGCAGAGAAACAGCTGAAGAAGGTTCAGCAACCGAGGCCACCTCTTGTCACTCTTCGGCTGGGATAGCAGGACCTTCCTGTCCCCTAGGTCAGCCACACCCTTGTGCTGCCTCTGCCAATGATCTGTTGGACGGGAACTACCACTGTGAGTGTCTGCAGCGTGCTAAGGTTCACCAATCCGCCCCAGTTCCCCCTAGCCTGCAGGTCTCCAACTCTTCCGCTTCCACTTCCTGGGAAACTCCCACGGCAGAACGCCCGGCGGGTACATGGTTCACCAAACATGGCATTGCCGGAAGATGTGCCAACTGTGACCCAGATCCAGCTCACCGGAAGTCTTCTGCATCTGGCATTACAACAGCGACGGATTCCGCTGTCCAGGAAACGGATGGATCTGAGGGTGGAAGCACTGCCGGGTTCAACTGTCACGTGGACTCGCTGCCTACAGAGTGGCTGGACTTCCCTGAAGGTTACCTGCCGTGCAGCCAGTGCGTGATCTGCCTGGAGGACTACAGTGGTGGGGTGGTGCTCTGCGGTTTGCCTGTGTGGTCATGTGTTCCATCATGTCTGCATCCTGACCTGGCTGAAACGGGACCACCACTTCTGCCCCGTCTGCCGCTGGCCCTCCTTCTCCCCCAAGCCCGGCTCTGGCACCGCACATTCTCACAGTGACTGAGGAGTAATGTCCACTCTTCCTAGTGACTGAGAAGGGAATTGCCCATCCCACTTTGGGCGAAGACTGAGTTTGTTTAATTTAGCTCCCTGGAGTTCACAAACAGCTCTCGCAGAACTTGTCATCCACTAGAAGACAGGCATATCCCTGATGTAAGTGTGTTAAGTTTGAAACATTCACAGATCCAAGTTTCTGCCAGTGTTTCCAGGATTTAAGGTGAGCTAACCTTTGTTTGGTCAAGTTGGAGTCATTGAATAAGTACTTTCACTTTTGTTTTCAAACAATTTTTTGTTAAATATGTATTTACCAAATTGATGAAGTACCGTTTCCAATTCATTTGGTATAAAGATTTTGTTAGTGTTCTTCCGTCAGAATTTCATAGCTTAAACAGAATCATAAAGATTTGCTGTATATCAAAGTCATAAACAGGTTTGATTGACATTGTCATGATTCTCTCTCATCACTCGTGGTAGAAATTGTTGATTATCTTGCTGTGGGAGTGTGTGAACCTTGAGTTAGCTTTCGGCATTGAAAAAACCCTGGTGCAATCACAACCATGGTGCGATGGCGGTCACTGCTTTCTGCCCTTCTTTTCCACAGCACATGTCCAGTGCTGAGCTTCAGCCTGGTTCACTGAGAACATGGCGTTATTAAACACAGCTGACTTGCATCTTTGTGATGGAGTTACTTATGATATTTCACTCTTGGATTTAGTTCTTTCAGTTCGATTTCATTCTTTCTGATGGCGCCCATTCTGATTTATTTATGTACTCTCACTCACATACACATGGACACGCAGACAAAGTCAGTGCATGGCTCATGTATGGGTCGTTCTTTTACACATGTAACCCATTTCTGCTGGGCACATAGAGGGCACCCCTTGCATGCCTGGCACCACAGTGTTATGGCAGACCTGAACAATCCACAATTTCCTCAGAGGTCTGCCAAGCTCAGCATGCATAGAGAGTCCACCAGGACCAACAGGAGGACAGGAAGTACCACAGACCCCGAGAGGTGTCCACCAGGACCAACAGTGGGGCAGGGAGCACCACAGACCCCTGAGAGGTGTCCACCAGGACCAGCAGGAGGGCAGGGAGCACCACAGACCCCTGAGAGGTGTCCACCAGAACCAACAGGGGGGCAGGGAGCACCACAGACCCCAAGAGGTGTCCACCAGGACAACAGAAAGGCTAGGAGCCCACACCCCCCCTGAGAGGTGTCCACCAGAACCAACAGGGGGGCAGGGAGCACCACAGACCCCAAGAGGTGTCCACCAGGACCAGCAGGAGGGCTGGGAGCACCACAGACCCCGAGAGGTGTCCACCAGGACCAACAGGAGGGCAGGGAGCACCACAGACCCCGAGAGGTGTCCACCAGGACCAACAGGAGGGCAGGGAGCACCACAGACAGGTGTCCCATGATGAATTGGTTTCTTCCCCCAAACACTGCTACTTAGCAGAAGCAGTTTCCAGCACATACCCAGGTTTGCAGTCCTGCTGACGTACAATTTGGGCACTTAAAAAAAAAAATAATAATAATTCATGACCCATGGTTGAAAAAAATGAATTGCACTAGACATTAATAGAAACGACAACAGTATGTGCTTCAGTGTATCTGTTGATGTTGCAGTGTGAAGACATCATCGTGGTTGATAAAAATTTCCTCAGTATGTTCATTGATGTTGCAGTTGACATGGTTAACTCTGAGAAGTAAATTTTGTCACATTTGGATGCACAGAACTGCAGCAAATCAGGAAGACTAGCACAGGCCCGTGAAGAACCATGCAGTTGTAGAGCCATATCGGACTCAATTACTTGCATACGAAAACAACATGTGGATGTAGATGCATGCACACAAGTGATATATGTGCATATGCCTACAAACACAAAACCTAGGCTAACCAAGCTTACAAAACACACCATCACTAATCCACTGCTGTGCGCCGCACAGTTCATAAACATCTTTCCATGTAACTCAGGTTTTTTTTTTTGTTTTTTTTTGTACAAGACATTAGGGCATGGCAGGAAATGCCAGACATGTTTGGGTTGGATTTCTCAGATCAGCCAAGATTTTCGATCTACTCCCACAGCGGCTTAAAAAAGTTCATCTTTACTGTAAGAAAATGTTCCCATACACTAGAACCCAAATGCCATTAATTGTTCAGTATGATTGTATTACTCTGGGAATATGATGTGAAAGTGGTTGATGCGTTTTAAGGTTGACCAAGCCACATGTGGAGGCTCCCTCTGTGAGGAGAGTGTTGGCTTCTGTAGCAGGTTCATCATTAGTTGCCTGCAGTTTGAAGCAGTTTCATAGACAGAAAAGGAAGAACTAGCATGTATTAGGCAAGTGCGTTGAACTAGTTCATTGGCAGAAAATGAAGAACTAGTGTGAATTAGGCAAGTGGTTAAGGACAGCTGGAGAAATGAACATGGATACCTTGCATGTGTGCACATGCGCGCGCACACATGTGCACACCACACACACATCACACACACACTCACCACACACACATGAAAGGTCCACAGGCAGCACACACAGAGCCAATATGAAATAGTTTCCATGAAAAGAAAAAGAAACAAGCGATGATCAGGAGCAAACAAAAGTCCCACCACTCGTCATCAGATTTCCGCATGGTTTCCCATGCACAGTCTGCAGTACATGTAATTAATAATAGTTATAATAACATAGCATTGATAAAACGCCTTACCAAAGGTTCTTGCGCTGACAATCCACACGCTTGTGTACACAACAGACTGCCTACCTGGGTAGTGCCGACTGAAGAGCTGCCTTCCGACACTTCATTCAGTCGTTTCCTGTGTCATCCAGTCAATATCGTGCACTCATTTCCCTCCTTCATTCTTTCAATTTCTCATACAGGGTGCATGCTATGTGTAACGTTTCATCATGCCAATGGCCAAACTGGCCTTTTCTTCCGAAAGCTGGTGATGAGATTTTACATGTGTGCAAAGATGTTATGCATACGTTTACACATGGGACTTTGGTTTATAGTCTCATTTGAAGGACTGTTTGGGAAATAGAGTTGAAACCAATGTTAACTCTGAGGGAGAAATCCCCTGTACAGAAACGGCTGGTGGAGATTCTGACCCGCAACTCTGGGATCACCAAGATCACGAGTCCTGCGCTCTATCAACTGAGCTATTCCAGTCCCTCATGTGCAGCAACTTTGTGTCCTGGCCAAAGAGATAAAGCTGTTACCTGCTCTTCTTCCTCCTCGTTGTTACACTCATACAGCAACCCAAAAAAGGCGCTGATGAATGCTACAGTGTGTCAGAGACACTCTCCAGGGGGCCAGAGTGCTTGTCCCTCATCGGCACATCACAGATTTCTGCGCCAAGGTTCTGATGTGTTGCACAGTTCTGTTTGACTTGCACTTGGCAGAGTTGACTTCTAACATCTTCAGCACATGTTGCAAAGCAGAACAGGGGAAAGGGATGGGGGGAAATCATCAGGCTTGGTTTAAGGGTGTTGTCTATCGATGATAACATTTGAACATCTAAAACTGGTATTTGGCTCACTTTTCACTTCATGATAAGGGATTGAAGGAACTGAAAGGTTTTTACGGTGGATTTTTGAATTATAGATCTTAATCAGATGATGTGAAGATTATTAAAAGAAAAAAAACAGAACAAATATGTATGCTTTAACCCTTTCATGGCCACAGTCTCCTACGGCTCTTTGCTGTCAGAACACCACAGTAGCAGGTTGGCATCATGAGCAGGCTGTGATTCAGTTTTTTGTTTTTTGTGTACATTTTCTTTTTAAATTGTGTTCTTACATTTGAATGGCTACAGAATAAGATTGTGTTGTATCATCTTTTAAGAGGGAGTTGATTCTGCTTATTGCTCAACTACTTCTTTTCAGAAATGTTCAAAAAACACACTTCTCTCTAAAGTTCCTTCTGTGCTGTTGAGCTGACAGTGTTGGAGCTGGCACTTCATCAGGTCTCTAGATCAAGACTTGAAAATTTGAACTTCCTTATTCTCTTGGACCCCCCATCCCCTCCCTTCTGCTTTGGAGACCATTTCTGCATGTAACCTCAACTACCCATCTGATTTTTTAAAACTTTTTTTTTTGTAATGTACACCTCTCTGAAATGTGATGGATTCATCATCGCCATTTTGCCAAGAATGCCACAGAGGAAGAACTAGGCAACGTCTCTGTCTCTTGACACTGATGTGAAACCCAAATTTCAGACTTCTCTCAAAGACTCCAGCACAAGGGCTGGACCACACAGATGGATGACAAACCCTTTCAGATCCATTTAAACCATAAAGAATTTTTGTCATGTGCTGCTGGTGGCCATTTGAAGAAACTGTTTTGTACCACTCACTCACAGGCCATTCCTTTTACACCCACTTGTATCTGTGAAAGGGTGACAAAAGTGGATGTCACGTGAATGAAGTGACGTACCACTTGCTATCAAGCATTCTTGTAGAGAGTTGACACTTCATGATGTCAGACTTAAACATTTTCCTGCAGACCCCATGAAAACCTTTTTCAAATATGTTCCACCAAATGTGATTTTTTCGGTTCTTGGAAATTGTTTTCAATTTATTTTTTTGCTGCCCTCTCTTCTCTGCCAATCTCACCATGCCACTCATTCCGACGCCCTGTCCACATCCACAACCTGACCCCCCCGCCACAGGCAGTCCACAGGGCAGGCATCGTCAAGTCTATGAGGCATTCCACTTGAGGAAGATGAATATACTTTTGACAAGATTACAACCCTGATAGGGCCCATCGTGGCTGGCTGGCCTGAAGACAACATGAGATGCAAGTGTGTAAACGATAACAATTGGTTAAGTGGTTTCAGAGTTGTACTTGTATCCAGTTGAGTTATAGCCAAGTCAATCTAGTATCCCGACAACAGGTCCTCTGCACTGCTGATTTTCAGCTGCATGTAACTTGTGTGGATGGCTGGCTATGAAAGGGTTAAAAAAAATTTCACATATTTGCAATTTATGCCTAATGATAACCAAGATATTTAACCAGTTCAGTGTTGATCAATAATTATTCTTTGGCTTTCATGTCATGACTGCTCCAAGAAATGGTAGTTATGATGGGAGTAAGCATTATTGGAAACAGTTATTGTAGTGTTGATGCACAGACTCGTGGTACATAGGTGTGCGTCTCCTGAGTGACAGGCACTGTGACCAGCAATTTTTCTGATTAATTTTCTGCCAACTATTTATGGAGAAGTATTTCTTGCAAGCTTGCTCGCTCTCTTTTTCTCTCTCTGTTGGATTTTTGTTGTTTATCAGCTCTCACACCAGGTTGTTGTTACAATGTACATGACATTTGTTGAAGGTTTGCACTTCCTTTTTCTTATGTTGTTGTTGTGTCAGGTTTTCTTTGCACATTGATTATTAACCAGGTTTTCAGTTTTTTTTTTTTTAAACAGTTCTTTACAAAAGGTTGTACAAATACCTGAAATTTATGGAAGGTTTCCTGTTGATTTTTTTTCCAGAAAGAGGTTTGTTGTTGTTGTTTTACTTTTTGTTTGTTTATCAACTTTGTTTTCAGTTTAACATACACGAGAAAACATTAGATGTGTGACTTGTATATAGCATTCTTCTTCAAGGTCGAGCAGTGCAGTGTGTTTGGTGCTTGCAATTTCAGTGCCAGCTCTTTACCAATATCAGAAATCCAGCTTTCTATAGATACTTTACCTCCACTCATTAACCTGATAATGCTGTACTAGTATAGTAAAGGCACCGTTTGAAATTGTGATATCCTGCCCAAGAATACACTGGAGCAAGTTGTGGGTTTTTTTTCCTCCCCATTTGAGATATGTATTGTGATAAATGTGTGTGTGTGCAGAGGATGGGTACAGTTCTCAAGATCTGTTTGAGTGATCAGACCACAGAGGTCTCGCTTGCGCGTGCACCTGCGTGCATACACACACACACACACACACACACACACACTTGTGAGCTCACAAGCACACTCACAGCATTTGAATCTCTGATAGGCTGATTACCTAGAAGAAAAATTTGAAAACACTTAATATCATCTGTGGTATTTGTTACCCCTCTCTCTCTCTCTTTTTTGTAGATTTTCTTCTGCTTGTTTTTTATTTTTTTTTTATTTTTTTTTTAAATTTCTCACTCAGTCCATCTTTTCTCTTCATCATATCCTCGGTGTTCATATTTCGAATAGAAGAACTTGTTTCTTTCTTTATTTTTTAATCTGATTTTGTTCGTGACATACATGGTGTGATTCATGTGAACATAGAAGCTTTAAATCATTCATCTCTGTCTGGTGAGAGAGAGAGAGAGAGCTCAAAGTTCTTAGCTTTTTTTTTGGGTATTAGTCTCCCTACACATATTCATTTTCCTACATGCACCAAGAATGAAATCTTTGAGGACTAAAGATTCTATCTTCCATGAAACAACTGATTTCTCATTCATTGTTTTATACTTCTGTTTAATTTTTGTATACAAGTTGTTTGTTTGTTTTTTTTCTGGCATTGAATGACATATATAACAGGACAGAGGATGTATAGAAGTTGCTGAAGGAGCTTAACCCTGCCAAAGCCAGTGGACCAGATCCACATTCCCAAGTTGTGGAAGGCTATGGCCCCAGCCAGGTGGAAACTTTCAGAGGTCCCCACACTGGAAACCTGTCACAGGACAGGGTAACTTACTGGGAACATTTCCTGTACCTTCAATAAGGGTGACAAGTTCTTGGCCAAAAAAAACCTCCATCCCATTGCCTTCATGTTGATCTGCTACAAAGGTCTGGAGCGCATTTGCAGATCTGTTGATTGGCGAAGAGCAGAGGCCTGGGTCCGTATGCAGATAGGTCCGATAAATCGGCTATCGAACCGATTGCGGTAGTCAGCTCGATAACGTGGAAAAATTCTCATGCAGGAAGCCACGATAGTGACCTGTCCCCCCTATAAGTTTATAGGTGGTACCTCCCTCCGATATCTCGTCTTTCGGTCCGATAGGGCCTCTCTTAGTTGACAAGATGGCAGCCGTTTTTTGCTCTGAGAATGCGGAGACGTCGAATGTTGCGAAGAGAACGCATTTTTCGAGATAGACTGCATCCACTGGACAGATACGATGATGTCGAACTGTACTCGAAATTTAGTTTCAGGCGACAAGACATTCTGCAGCTGACAGATTCAATTGCAGAGACAATTGAACTGTCCAACCGGCAAGGCAGCTTGACCCTAGTGTTGCAGGTGAGTTTGGATTGGCAATTGAACACTTTAATTTTCTTGCCTGCATGTGTTGGAAATCGCAGTCTTGGAAAGTGGAGGATAAATGTAATATGATATGCTTGATCTCAGTATGTGTGTGTGAGTCAAGGGAAAGACAGAGACGAATCCATGTGTCATAGTGTCACTATGAAAATAAACTTTTTAAGACAAACTCCACCATAATACTTCAGTTGTAACTTGTATGTGGGACCCCATCGGGCACTGATACAAAAGCAAACTGCTGCACAGATCTTTTATGCTCGTGATCACAACCGAGCAATAATTCAAAGGCTTTTTCTATTTTAACATGTGTCACTATTTCAATTTAACTTGTCTTATGATTATGCCCTCTTCTGCTGCTCACTAAATTGAAAACAGCCATTCTTTGGGTCTGTGAGCAGCATGTCTTATGTGCACATGTATACAACTTGGTACTCATACCGTTTTGATTAAGTCTTAAGACTGTTAGTATAGTTTGTCTGCTGTATTTTTCTGTCTTGGTGTGCATGTGTTTCTTTTTCTTTAGTGTTATTTGTTCACTTACCCATGTCAAAATACATGTCGAATTTGTTCACTTACCGGGCAGTTACCCTGTTATTAGTATTGAATGGTTTAATGCCACAGGTCAATCTCATTCTCTCATAAGTCCCTCTGTGAGTATGTGCACTTTTATTATTATTTTTAGGCATGTCAGTTTCACCTAAGAATGATGCATTGATAAAAGCACTGCAAGGAAATGCACGCACACACACACACACACACACACACACACACACACACACACACACACACACACACACACACCTCTTCACTAAAAGTAATACTTTCACTTGAGCTTACAGTTTCTGCGTTTGGTATCCTAATCCCACCCCCCTGCCCTCTCCCATTCAGTGTGTGTGCATGTGTGTGTGTGTGTGTGTGTGTGTGTGTGTTGTCAGTGGTGAAGGTGCTATTTTCATACTCTGTAACTAAAGTGTAAGTGCAGAATTTTCATCCCTGGCTTTGTGAAAAAAAAAAAAAGAGAGAGAGAGAGAGAGAAATTCATGCCGGCGATGTTTGGTGCTTCTTCTTGGTTCTTAAAACTTTTTATTTGTTGATTTTTAAAACTAAAGCATCATGGAATATGCTTTTGTAGGGTACTATTTTCTTGTAGTGATATATGTCTGGGCAGAATATGGGGCAGGAGGGTTATTGTGTAAAGAAACTTAGAAAGGAGTACAACTTCAGTTATAGAAAGGGATGGTAGTGAATGGTGGTGCTTGTGTTTGTGAAAGTCTTCTTCTGATTACATCTCAAGTGCATATATCGAGTCATGAAATCCATTCCTGTTTGTATTTAACATGTTAAGGCATTTTTTCCCTGTAACATCATTTCTGTATCACTTGGTAGTATGTATGTGGGGGGGAAGGGTGTTAATCATATTATTAATATGAACAAGACGCTGCAGTTCTCACTTGTGATGTAATTAATTATTATTAATTTGTCGGTAATTTTATATAATACAAAGGAAACAAGAAATTGTTACTCCATGAAATAATGTCAGCCAAGCACCCATAACAATCTGGAAATAGTGTTGATTCTTTCACTAGTTTCAGTTATTTAAAACCATAATTGCAGGTTCTTCTGACGCTGCGTTTTTATGCCACGGGGACATTCCAAGATGTGTATGCTGAGCTAATGGCGTACATCAGAGCACTGCCAGCAGAACCATACAGAGGCTCTTCTGCCTTCACTGCCACAGTGGATACACCTGCCAAATGCAGAGGAAACAAGAAGATCCTCTGACAATTCTTCCAGATGGCTGGGATGCCCAATGTTTTTGGCTGCATCGATGGAACTCATGTCCGCATCCAGTCTCCTGGCGTTGAAGGGAACGAACATGAGTTTGTTAACAGAAGAGGAAAGCACTCAATCAATGTTCAGGTTAGTACTCTGAAGAAGTCTTTGTTTGAAGAAGTATTGTAAATAAGGATGATGATATTCCCACTTTTATATATACTTACTACTTGGTACTAGAGCACCAGTAACTTTGGCTTGTTGTGTGGGAGTAATTGCTCTTGAATGGGAAGTCTTAAAAACATCTTACAGCATGTTTTCATTGGGAAGAGATAGATCAGTGATGCGTGTTTTCGAAATATATCTAATGTATAGATCTATAACATGCATCATCTTCATATGTTGGACGTTGGGCAAATAGTGTTTGCAAGTTGGGCTCTTCCAAAAGCTTTTTTTTTTTTTTTTTTTTTCCTACCCCTGCACCTACCTTGCCCCAGTGCCACCATTTCCTGCCCTCTCTACTTCATGTTCATTACCTCAGTGCCACCATTTCCTGCCCTCTCTACTTCATGTTCATGACCTCAGTGCTACCATTTCCTGCCCTCTCTACTTCATGTTCATGACCTCAGGCCAGTTATTCCATTTATGTTCACTCCCTTTTTGGGAAAAAAAAATTTCTTTAGACATCTTGAGTCAAATATTGAATGACATTTGCAAAGTGTATGTTTGTTATGAGAAAGTTGGACATGCTTTGTTATTCATTTTAATGGCTTTGTGAAACATACTAATTTTCATTTGCAATATTTATTTGCAGGTTATATGTGATGCAGACTTATTCTTTATCGATGTGGTTGCCAGGTGGCCAGGCAGTGTACATGATGCACAGATACTCTCAGGTAAATTATGGTCCTCTGAAGTTCTGTGTACATTGCACAGCAAATAATGTAAGTGCAAAGCAAGAGTAATGAAGTATAAAAACTGTAAACATGAAGCAATGATGATGGATGGAACATGTCAAGGTAATCAGACTTCTCCTGCATACCCATGGAAGTAATATATGAAGAGTGTAATGAGTGTGTGTGGAGAGAGAGAGAGAGAGACAAAGACAAGAGAGAGAGAGAGAGAATATATGTCATGTGTATTTCATGTAATGTGCAAGATACCATGTAACAATCCCCTCTGTCATTTCCGTCTGGCAGCCATTTTTTCTGACCACATGGACAGACAAGTCACTCTTCGTTCTTTGTTTGTACTGTCATAAATGTTAAATGTGATCTGTTTTTTTGTGGTTTTTTTTTTTTTTTTTTTTTTTTGCCTCAAGAAGACCCAAGAGGTCGAAATTCATTGTATCTTGTCCTGTACTGAGTTTGTCAATGTCCTTGGCGGTAACTAACCCCCCTCTTTCTTTCTAAATTATGATTGTAGTAATTTTCATACTTGCGGTCAAAAGACAAAAGATTGTCCATCTTTTTCTTTTTTTCCCTTTTATTTATTCATATTCAATGTTGATATAGGTAACAAATGAAAACAGGATGGATGAAAGTTCAGTTATTAGAAAGAAAAGATATTTCAAAATTATAATGTACAAATATGAATGAAGAAGAAGGAATTAAAGATGATTTAAAAAAAACAAAACTATAAGCATGCTGACACTCAATAGTTGAGCCATCCTGTGGTACATTACAGTCAAGACTGACAAATCAAAGGATTAATCAACTATGAAGGAGCGGTATTTGATTTACTATTAAGGCAGTGATTCATTGTTACCCTGGGATGCCTTGTGATATCGATTATTCAGTTTGTGCCTTTAAAATGAAAACGTGGGTCCTTACAATTTAATAAGTTACGCCATTTACAGGCAGTCTGGTTTCTTTGAGGCCATGGAAGGGAACCATCCATCAGTCAGGGGACATCTCCTGGGGACAGTGGATACATGCTACGGGACTGGCCGATTACCCCTGTCCTCAATCCTCAAACTCGTGATGAAGAGCGTTTTAATGACGTTCACACATCGACACGGTCCACTGTTGAAAGGAGCATTGGTGTTGCCAAGAGGCGGTGGCACTGTCTGCAAAAGTGTTTTACGTGTGACACCAGACAGGGCCTGCCAGATAATTACTGTCTGCCTGATCCTTCACAACTGAGCAAGGTGTGTGCATACGTTTGCTTCTCAGAGCTATATCAGTTTATTATCATTACCTACATTAACACGGATGTACATATTAAGCTATGATATGAAAAAACTTTTCCCACATTTCATGCACAAAGCTTGCAAGTATAAAGTGATCTTGGCTTATAGTGACACAAGCATTTGAATTTTTGTTCTTAAAACAAGGGTGGGGTGGATCTTGAAATTAAGCAAATTGAAACAAATTACAGACAGAAGTCCTTTGGTCAGACATTCAGAAAACTAGAAATGTTCGGGTTTTCAGTATTATCCAGAAATTAAGTGATTTCACCCTTTTCATTTAGCTTAGAATGGGTGGCAGTTTTTTTCCCCTTGTATATACTCAGTCGAAGGAATAATTATCAGATCACCAAAATACTAACTTTATTTTCTGTATTGCACGCTTGTAAAACACTGTCCTTGTTAGGAGATTCTTCTCATACCCCCCACCTAAGTGATGGCCTAGCTCAGGCTAATGGGCTGCCCACATTGTTCTTCCAAATATATTGGATGAGACTTTAAACCAAGATCCTGTACGTGAACGCAGGCATAAAATATCTAGCATGCATGTTGAATCCCATCGTATGCAGGTGTAAATGGACAACATGTATACACATTCTCAGTGCTAGATTGAAAGAACAAACGAGGAAAGGAAAAATGGTGACCAACGTATAACTGAATAACACAGAAAATGACTGAATGCGCAGGAAAGCAGTTCTTAATCCAGTCAGCTGTTTATGAGTAGGCAGCCTGTTGTATGGAGTTAGTTGATTGTAAAGGGCTTTAAGATTGGTTTATGACCGACATTTTGCACTATATTAGTATCCTGTGATAATAATAACCACAGCCAATGTTAGAAGTTTATATCATCGGGGGGAAAAATTGTCTGGGAAAAAAATTTCTTATTTACTATCTCTGTTTCTGTGTGAATTACGGTTGCTGGGGGATGAGCAGATCCATCTGCCTTGAGCTCGTCCCCCTAAATGCCCATAGCTACACATTGTCCCCCATCTGCTGCGTGCACGGTTTCCTAACTAATTTTCTTTTATGTCTAAATTGTATGCAGGTTTCTGGCTTTGCCTGATTTCGACTCTGATGAAGAATCTGACCATGATGACGATGATGATGAACCTCGGTACTGTGGCAATGCAGTAGAAAGAGCAAGAGTTGCTGCTGGCAAGGTAGCCCGCAACAGGCTGATCAACTTCATTGCGCACCAACCCTGATGTAAGTGTGAATGTATATTACATTACTTGAAAAAGTAGTTGATGTAGAAGTCACTGTTATCATTAAGTGGCACTTCTCGCTAATTGTTATATTTGAGAAAACGCTTTGGTCCCTCCCCCCAAAAAAAACATAAACAGGTGCTGGTCCTTTTTTTATGCATCTGCTTAAACTACTTATAATGTATGTTACTTGCATGATTTATCTTTTCCCTTAGTTCACTTGGAAGGGGAGGGGGGAGAGAGGGCAGAAATGTGATATTTTTTAGTATGCAGCTTTGCATTTTTGGAACTTACATCTGGTTATCGTTCTGTCAAATCTTAATGTTCAGGTATTTCCAATATTGCCTGTGGTTCTTTAAGTATAAAAGGCAAAAATTCTAAGAGACTTTGTTTTTGTAGCTGAAAGAAAAATGTTTTTATAAATTAAAGATTGCCTGTTCATCAACTATTTTTGGCGTGTGCATCACATTCATAATTAAGAAAATAAAAAATAATACAAAAAAGCATGTTTTAGTAATAACATCCCCATTTATTCAATTCTCATGTCCATTATCCAAGTACAAAAAATGTATCATGTTCAGACTACAAAACATGCATTTCCTGTTGGAAAAAGGAAAACTTTCAGTGTCAATCACCATGCCTGGTGCTTGTAGCACCCAATTCATTGGCAAATTTAGCTTCTAGAAACTTCACTTCTAGCTCAGTTTTCCTTAGTTCCAGCTCCTTTCTCTTTACATCTAGCTCCTTTTCCCTTTCTGCGAGGCTTTGCAGATTCACCGTTGATTCAAGGATCATAATTTCAAAGTCCTCTTTTTTTTTTTTTGCCGCCTTTTAGAGTCTTCCACTTGATTTTTCAGAAACTCGTCTTGCAATTCATCAGCAGCAGCTGTTTGCTGAAATCTCCTTTTTGTTCTCTGTGTTTGTGCAGGTTTTTCCATCTGGAGAGAGACTGGGGTGTTGAAGCAGCATCAGGTAGACTCTGGCTCTGGAAAGAGGCAGAACACAAAAGGCAGCATTAGAAACACATTCAAGTATAAGTTTAATCTGTGTCAGTGCGAGAGGTGACAAACAGAATACTTGATGTGCATTCTTATTCATAGTCTGGATGGAGGCTGGCAGTGGACTACAATTACTGATGAGTGATGGATACTTCATCTAATTAGTATCTATGCCCTGTCCTTCATATGAGTGTAAATTCAAGCCGGCTGTGTATAAAAAAGCGGGACTTGGAAGATAGAGGTGAAAAAGGTAGGAAGAGATGAGTGCTTAATAAGATGGTTTGTAGTACAATATATGAATGTACATTTATATCAAATCGAGTAACTTGCTGCTGTACTATGTTTAAAACATCCATTTGACTTATTTTTTGTTTCTTTTTTTTTCTGGCTCATTGCTCTTAAGTTCCATTGTTGCGTTATGACTCTGTGTCTGTTGATTCAATTGTATTGCATCAGTTTCAGTTCCTTCAGGTTGAGCTTTGACTGTATACATGCAGTTTTTAACGCCCTCTCCCCTCCCCCCATCCTTTTTTTTTTTTTTTTTTTTTTTTTTTACAGGAGAGTCGTGATAACACATTCACATATGTTTTCTTTTTACGAAACATCAAGTCCCATGTCATGTTAGTTTTTTCTTACCAACACAGATTTTGAAACAGCAATGCTTCAATCATGTATCAGTTTCAACTCCTAACAGTTCAACTGTGATACATGCAGTGTCAATCATGTATCGGTTTCAGTTCCAAAAAATTCAACTGTGATACATGCAGTTATTTCCATATCTTTTTCCCCTTCTGTTTATATATTTAACAAGAAAACTCAAATCCCATGGCAGGGTACTTTTCGTACTAACTTGGATCTTACAACGATGCTCCAAAGTTTTACTGTAACTATTTGTATCACTTTCAGTTTCATTTCACTCAGTTTGTGCTGTTCAGTTGCTTGTACATATGCAGATATTTCCATCCGTTTTTTTTTTTCTTGTCTTGACATACATGTGTCATTACCTAAACAGTTAACTTTTTGTTTGTATTTGTTTTGCAATAGCCATCATAATTTTACTGTTCAAAGTTTCCTTGTACAGTGTCAATAGTGAGGCACAATGTGCGTTAAGTATGTATCCCAGCAACTGTTTTTTGTGGTCATGTTTGTTGCAAGTGACTTCATAACAAATAAAATGTGGAGAAAACAATGCCGAGAGACTGTGCTATTTTTGTTCTTTAAGATAAAGGCAGAAAGCATTTTGAGGCAGAAAGGACTGAATACCGTAACAGTGACTGTGAACATGTGACTACTGTTATCTCTTAATAACCTATGTGAAAGCTTAATGATTTTGAATTGCCTATTTCCATGCCATTCAAGAATCCACAAAATAGATGTTAAGGAAAAATGGAGTGGGAATTCTTTGGCTTGTATCCTGTTTTCGTTTAGAATAGTAAAAAAAAAAGTAATTTTTCTACTTAAAAAAAAAATCATGCTATCAAAAATATAAGTACACAATACCAACTTGCCATTTCTTTCCCATTTACTTGGTAAAATGTCATTTCTTAACAGAACATTAATTTACAGCTCGTAACTAATGAACATACTAATTCAGATAAATACTTCATTCCCAATACCATGCATTTCTGTAACCAACTCAGGTTCAGTACCGAGTGCTGTTGTATTAGGTAACATACGCTTCCCTACAGCAGAACATTCATTTATCTTTTCTGTTTCAAATTAAATCTCTCAAAAAGTACAATAACTATCAAAATGAATCTCACTGTAACATGTCATGAGTCTCATGTGTAAGTTGGCTCTTGCCACCAACCCATAAATTACATTGATATTCTCAAGTACTATTAAACTTTTTAACTGTTGACAGTTTTGAATAAATGTGCTGGGTTGAAGAAGAAGGAAGTATGGGACATGCTCTCATGAACCAGGCCATACAACTAATCGCCCTGAGTGGCACATCAGCTTTGAAAAGGTGTACAGGGTACACTGTTGACAAAAGTTTACACATTGAACAACTGGTATTCGATCTTAGGAACCTTCACCCCTTTAGTCAACCGATTTTACAGTTTGGAGCTATTGACTCTGGGCCCTACTCATGCAACAGCTCGCTTCTGTTTAGTTTGGCATAACATTAACTGATAAAGCACTTACCCTCTCCTCCCACACTATTGTCCATGACCATGGCGTCATTGAACTCCAGGGTCACTGCTGGTGGTGGTGGTTGGGGTCTTGATATTGGTGACAGTGTTGTCCAGTCATCCCCCACTGCAGTGGCTACACAAAAGGATGGTGATTTGTAAATAGCTGTACTTCATGACAACAGAATAAAGTAGTAAACTGGAAGAATTGGGTGATTTGTTGCTTAATGCCCTGCCGACTGCACAGAGCTGTATCAGGATGACCCATGCTGTCGACAAAAAACCCAAAAAAAGCTTCATTGAATGTATGTCGACTCTTTCCAAGAATAGACCATGTTTACAGCAAAAACTGCAAGGCCCTGGCAAGGTGTCAATAATGTCCGCCCATTTTTCTCAGCCAGGTTTAGAAAACGGTCAAAAAGGAAATAACAAATATATAGAATTAAAGGGTCAAGGGACCACATACCATTAGCATATCATAGATTTTCCATGATATTGGCACTCGGCTTTCACCTTGCAATTTCCCTACACATACTTACGACATAAACATGACAGTAAATAGCTATACACATGGCCCACACAATGGAGGATGACAGAAGACCAATGGAAGGCACAGAAGACAGGGCAGGTGTCACACTGGAAGGAATATCCTGATTTTAATTTTGTTGTCTTAAAATATCTGTAATCAGCAGTAATTTATTTTTAGACATTATATTATCAATGTAACTTGAGTAAGTTTTTTTTTAATCTAAGAAAAAGGCCATGTAAGGATTCAACTAATCGCCCCCCGAGTGGCACAGCAGCTTTGAAAAGGTGTAAAGGGTACATTGTTGACAAAATATTACAGACTGAACATCTGGTATTAGACCATAGGGATCTTCACCCCTTTAGCCAACCGATTTTGGCATAACATTAACTGATAAAGCATTTACCATTTCCTTCCACACCGAGTCCACTGTTGTTGACCATGACATTTTCACACACTTCCAGTGTCGCTGCTGCTGCTGCTGCTGGTTGTCTTGATGCCATTGGCGAATCTTCCCCCACTGCAATGGCTACACAAAAGGATGGCGACTGTAAATAGATGTACATCATGATGACAGAATAAACACGTAGTTAACTGGAAGGAATACCCTGATTTTCTTCTTGTTGCCTTAAAATGGTAACTGTATCAGTTCAGCAATAACTATTTTCAGGCATTAAATTATCAAATTATCTCGAGTAAGCTTTTTGTGTCTTAAGAGAAAAGACCCAATCAAAGACATCACCCCCCGCCCGACCCCCCAACCCCCCCACCCATACCACCTGGAAAGCGTACGAACAATGAGCCAGAAAACATTTTCCAAATGACAGCATGCAGAACATGCCGTACGAAGAAGACATCAAATTATAACAGAAAAGTATACAACAGAACCAACTATTTTGCACTATCCATTTTTAAATGTCACATACAATAGCACAGGGTTTCGCATCATATTTAAAAACATCAGGATTTTTACATGGCCAACTTCGATTTTAGAAGGCTTCATAGTACCCCCTTCACAAAAAAAAAAAAAGGAAAAGAGTTTTACCAAACATGAGTCTGTGATAAATTTTCATACCGAGCATTACATTGTGCCCAACAGAAAGCTGTAACTGTTTATGCCAAAGGAGGATTTGAAAACTTTTAGTGATAACCACGTGTTTGCCATCAGGAGTCCAAATAACACCGATCAAGTGCTAATAAAAAATGAATTAACTGGAGGACAGGCTAGTCACCAATGTGAAGTATAGATCTAGACACCTCCCCCTGTTCCACCACCTCATCCCCATCCCCCAAAAGAAAATTGGAACAGATTTAAACATTGACAAAAACACATACAATTACTACAAGCATATGATATCTCTAATTGGTGGAAATTACAATGAACACACGCACATACATCTATCATTTAATTACAATGAACACAGACACATACATCTATCATTTTATAACACTCCCCTGAGGAGGGCCTACCGGCTGAAATATTAGAAAAGTGACTGTACTTGTTTGCTTTTGGCTTGAATGCGGATATGTACACACACACACACACATGCACGCGCACACACACACACACACACACACACACACACACACACATAACACGCACGAGATTGGCAAATTTATCTACAGTACTTACGCTGGCTTGTTTTCAGGTGGACTTCTTCCACTTCCATGGCTGGAAAGGACTCGGTTCCTTTCACTGTAAAGGGATTGAAATGATCACAGTTAATTCACACTACATTCCAGAAGTTTCCTGTTGAATTGATTTTTAAATTCTTCACAGCTTGATCATTCTATCACACACACTCACACAGTGCAGTTAACCTTTTAATAAATGTATTATGGAGCGTGGAAATGGGTGGGAAAAGGCTGGGTGTCCAAACATGTTTCATGGAAAAGGCTGAAATGATCCAACTTGAGACATTTTGTACAGGTCAGCGATGGGGGTGGGGGTGCCAGAACAAGAGTTCTCCACCAAATTTTGACAAAGCAGGGTGGGGAGGTTTTCTCATGGTTGTCATACGGAGGTGGAAGGTGGTCTGGTTCTCGAAATCTCATGAATACAAGTTTTGTACATTGTTTGTAGGCAGTAATTAACCCCAACTAATCTCACCAAAACGGTATTCTTTCCCGTTCAGTAATAAACTGTGAGCCTATTGGGTCATGGGCAAATCTGTGAATCACTGAAATTTCAGTTAATCGTAGTTCGCATCCTCTCTTATCGGTGTTTTCTACAATATTCTCTAAAGCTGTTGAAACACAGTTATTGTTACAGTGTTAGTAACATTTAATCTTGAAATTAGTTGCATACAAACGTCTTTCAATTTGCTTACCTTCAATGCCGTTCACCAGAGTAGACTTGCCCCCTAAAATCGCCACCATGGCATCTTCGTAGATCGGCGGGGGCATCCCTTTGCCTCCGCCCGTCTTTGTTGCGTCGTTTTTCTTCTGTGTTGTTGCCCGTTTTAAAAGACCCCATTTGTCTTTTAATTCGGCGACCGTCCGACAGGCAACACCGCAGGTATTCACTTTACGGGCAATTTCTTGCCAGATGACTTGCTTTTTTTTGTTTGTCACTTTCGTTGTTAGCGACGAATTTAAAATATTCTTTTCAACTGCTATTTCCTCAAGGAGAATTTTAACTTCTCTGTCCGAGAACTTCAGTTTTCGAGCTCTCTCCCCCCCTCGCCAAAACTGATGAACGCATGCGCAGCGAGGGCGGAAGTTGGGGAATCCCTGCCAAGTTATTCTTAGAGCAGCCCCGGATACCCGATAGTTATTGGAGGCACTGTCGGATGTCTATGCATGCCGAGCTATCGGGATGAACTGTCCCACCGAAAGATCTCGGTGGGATAGATCCTATCGGACTGTTAAAGTATCGGAGGCATCTGCATACCGGCCCTGGAAATCCCAGTCACCAGAGCAGAGCATTTGGTGAGGGCAGTTCTACAGTGGGATCTTCTCAGTCTACGTCAGCTGCAACAGTGTCAATTCTAGGGCGCGATCACGCGAGATTTTCGCACTTTTTTGGACCTGCTCGCAAAAAATGAATCCCAGTGCGAGTCACGAATCGCGTTTTCAGTATAGCGCTCGCATAATTAACAAGCTAGCGCGAGTCTTTAAAATCGTCACGGCGGCGCCTCTTTCGCGAAACTCGCTTAGCGCTGCAAAATTTGCCTGCCACTGAGCGACACACTAGGTCTACATACACGCGGTGCAGCTGCAGTCAGAGTTATTTTTAGCACCTGTGTTTCGGTGGCTTGGATTGGTTTATAATGAATCCACGTGATCTATTTGAACCAACCGGTGTTGATAAACCACCAATCTTGGCGACCCTAAAGCGCCATACTTTGTAAATGTGTGTTGAAGATGAAACGGGGATCCACGCTTTTCGACTTTGCTTTTGTGAAAAAAAAAGAAACAATCAGACGAAAATGCTGAAGAGACAACTCACACACATGAAGAAGACAATTCGCCAACGGCAACACCGTGCACCGTAGGCGAGGACACTAGTGTCTGTGAGGTTTCGGCCGTGTCTGCCAGTGACGCCGATAATCAAACTCCATCGTCATCCAAAAGATCCCCCACCCCCCAAGAAGTCAGACAGTAAAGCTCAAAGCTTCTACAAGATCTTCAAGGAATACAAGTTCCTGGCAGTGTTGCATATGATGGATTCTCCCATCAGTGTCACAGTTCTCAATGCAGCTTCAAAAGAGGGACCTGGACATTGCTTCAGTTTTCCCAGCTCTGCGATCAGTGGAAGCTGACATCAAGAAAGCAAGGGAGGGATCTGCTTACTATCAGACAAAACTCCTGGACACTCTTGTTGTGGACAGGGATGACAAGGGGAAAGTCAAAGAGCTGAAGTACAAGGGGAAGACACTGGACTATGGAAATGACCTGAAGAAAGTGACAAAAGAGATAAAAATGATTAGGGAACAGTTTTGTGACACTCTCATTGACAACTTGGGGAAGAGATTTCCAAAAGAATCAAAGGAGCTGACCAGTGCCTTTGGGGTGTTGGCCATGACCAAACTTGCAATACTCAGTGAAGAGGACAGATCCACCTTTGGAGACCAGGAGATTAACTTGCTTACTGATTTTTTTGGTGAAGCTGCCACCAACAAGACCAGCAAGAAAATAAGCAACAGCTGATAGACCCAGTGGCATGCAGGGCAGAGTGGCAGAATGCAAAACAGTTAGTCTGGGACAACAAGTACCTGAAAGTACTCAACTGGAGTGTTGTACAAACAGCTGTACCAATTTCACAAAGATGCCCTCCCAAACCTACTGATCCTTGCAGAGCTGGCCCTCACCATGCCTCTACAGACAGCCGACTGTGAGAGGGGGTTCAGCTCCCAGAACGCCATTATTACTGCCAAGAGAAGCAAACTGGGTGAAGAAAGTCTCAACACCCTCATGACAATCAAGTGTGAGGGAATCTTGAGGACATGAACATTCTTGACAGGTCCCTTTCTCTCTGGAGAGAAAAGAAGGACAGAAGAATTTTCAAGAAATAAGCCCCAGTCACCTGTATGAATACAGTGCTGTAAATATGTTAAGTTTTCATTCACTTAAATTATAGTAGTTCATCTTCATTTTATTTCTTCTGATCTCTTGATGAAGTTGACCAGACAGTGGAGCATCAGTCTTTAAGAAATAAGCCACAGTCACCAGTGTCAAGACATTGCTGTACATTTGTTCAAGTCTCAGTCATTTTTATCTAGTTGAACATTTCATCTTCATTTATTTTATTTCTTCTGAACTCTTGATCAAGTGGACAAGACAGTGGAGCATCAGCATTAGTAGGCCAAGCTAAATGAACAGACAATCATTTTTTTTCTAAATTAAGTGCATTCAACATGGATTAAATGTGCCTGTCAACGTCATCATGCAGTTTCATCAACGTCATCATGCAGGCTTATTAAAGGTATGTACCATAATATGTTGATGGAGTTCTGTTTCGTAAAATTCTATAAAAAAAACTACTCTCTCCTGTAAAATGTTCTTGCTCTCCTTTTTTTTGGTTGGAGGGAGAGCATGATCTCCTTTCACTGAAATCCTAGAACTGACACTGTGCAAGGACAACATCATTCCTGCCAGAGCAGAGCATCTGGAGGGCAGTTCTACAGTGGGATCTTCTCAAAATCACGTCAGCTGCAGGGACAACATCATTCCTGCCAGAACAGAGCATTTGGTGAGGGCAGTTCTACACTGGGATCTTCTCAGTCTACGTCAGCTGCAGGGAGAACATCATTCCTGTCAGAGCAGCAGTAGGTGCAACTAAACCTCCTGTCGCTGAACTCCCTCATTTTATTTATAATCAGCAGTGGCCCACGCAACACATTATTCTTTTTGTTGAGATCCAGAATGTTTGTTATAATGAATGTCACTGAACGTTATTTTATCCACAGGGAAATAGATGAATCATGGAAAATGACATCTCCCTGGCTTATGTATTCAATTTCAATGGTACTTGAAGTGGAAGTGCACACACAAACACATATAGTTGCCAAGCAAACCATGGTCACCATGCACCCCCTTCCTCCCCCCCCCCCCCCCAGGACTTAACCTAAGTGGTTCCACAATGTACCTTAGGGACCACTGAACACGTTTCTGGTTGTTCCCAAGAAAATAACTCGTTTGGACTATGAGTTATGGTCCTTGATTTAAGGGTACCCCCATTGTATGCTGACCACAATCATCAATTTCAGTCAAATGTAGCTCATGTGAATGACCAGAAATCCATGTTTCTGTTACTTTTGTAACTAAATCCATGACTTGCCGTCTTAAAAAAGCCTTTTGTGTAGTCCAGTATAGTATATCTTGGCTTCAGGGATGCGCTATCTACTGAAACCGTCATTTTCACAATATGGACTGTATGTCATCTGCTATACATTGAAAATAATAGAAAGCAGGGCTTTTAGGGGGGTTGTTTTCATACACAACAATGCCTTTGGGTCATTCAGGCCCAATTAGGGCTTCCTAGTCCTGTTTTTTATAGGTACAAAATTAAATGTGTCTCCTATACCCCCTAAATGTGCGATTTCGACAAAAATGACACAACACCATTAAAACAGAACAAAATTGTTTGTTTTTTGCTACAAGCATCGTTGTAAGATAAAATGAATATAGTGTAGTGAAATACAACACTAATATGAAAGAATTTGCTGTTCTAGATGTTGTGATATTCAATAAATAACGAATTTTCTACATTTTATATGTACATGTATAATAATAACACTACTACTTGGAAATTGCATGCATTTGCATCTTAACCAAACAATGGTTGGTTTGTATTACTTATGTTCTTTGTTGTGTTTGTTTTTTTTGTGTGCAGGTGAATGAATCATGTGGTGTAATTATCAACTGAACATAGCGGAAAGAAAGGGAAAACATTAAGATGGCCCTGTTGATGAAGTGTGTGTCATTCATTTCAGCGATTCAAACAAGAGAGATCATTTGTTCACCTCTCTAACTGCAAAGGACCTCAGAATAGACTGATAAAACTTCAAGACATTTGCAAGAAAAGACTTTTGCAGCCAACTGGATTCTCCATATTGGATGGAAGAGGCTTGCAACTGCGTTCCAGATGAGTCACGTCCAGAGTACAGTACCTACCATCATGGCTGTTACCAAGGGTTCACTAAAAAAAAAAGCTTGATAGACTGGAATCATCTTCAGAATCACAAACAATACCTCTAGAGCAAAGACAGTCTGGGCGTTTTTTTCTGGCTCAGTGGAAACAATTATCTTCAAACCAGACTGTATATTTTGTAACAAAGAGGACAACTGAACCTGCATTCAAGTTTGAACGTGAAGGATGGAGCACAGTTCTTGAAGCTGCTGGGAACAAAAAAGACGAGAAACTATTGTGCAGAATCAGAGGATTTGACCTGTTTGCCTGTGAAGCACAGCATCACCCTTCCTGTCATAAGAAGTATGTCGGAGATCCTGCAGCATGGCAGAGTAAAGACAGTGTGCGTCAAAGAGAGATCAGGAAAACCTGGAAAAGTCACACAAGACAGCAGTTGACAGAGTCTGTTTAAGAATTCTGGACATGAATCATCTAGAACGCTGTTGCAAGCCTCTTCCATCCAATATGGAGAATCCAGTTGGCTGCAATAGTCTTTTCTTGCAAATGTCTTGAAGTTTTATCAGTCTATTCTGAGGTCCTTTGCAGTTAGAGAGGTGAACAAATGATCTCTTGTTTGAATCGCTGAAATGAATGACACACACTTCATCAACAGGGCTGTCTTCATGTTTTCGCTTTCTTTCCGCCATGTTCAGTTGATCATTACACCACATGGTTCATTCACCTGCACACACAAAAAGCAAACACAACAAAGAACATTAGTAATACAAATCAAACCATTGTTTTGGTTAAGATGCAAATGCATGCTTTTTCCCAGTAGTAGTGTTATTATGCATGTACATATAAAATGCAGAAAATTCGTTATTTATTGAAAATAATCACAACATCTAGAACAGCAAATTCTTTCATATTAGTATTGTATTTCACTACACCATATTCATTTTATCTTACAACGATGCTTGTAGCAAAAAACAACAATTTTGTTCTGTTTTAATGGTGTTGTGTCATTTTTGTTGAAATCGCATATTTAGGGGGTACAGGAGATATTTAATTTTGTACCTATCAAAAACGGGACTAGGAAGCCCTAATTGGGCCTGAATGACCCGAAGGCATTGTTGTGTATGAAAAACAACCCCTAAAAGCCCTGCTTTCTATCATTTCAATGTATAGCACAGATGACATACAGTCTGTATTGTGAAAATGATGGTTTCAGTAGATAGCGCATCCCTGAAGCCAAGATATACTATATTGGACTACACAAAAGCTTTTTTAAGACGGCAAGTCACTGATTTAGTTACAAAAGTAACAGAAACATGGATTTCTGGTCATTCACATGAGCTACATTTGACTGAAATTGATGATTGTGGTCAGCATACAAAAGGGGGGTACCTTAAATCAAGGACCATAACTCATAGTCCAAATGAGTTATTTTTCTGGGAACAACCAGAAACGTGTTCAGTGGTCCCTAAGGTACATTGTGGAACCACTTAGATTAAGTCCTGGGGGGGGAGGGGGGCATGGTGACCATGGTTTGCTCGGCAACTAATATACATATGCAAACTGGGACACACACACACTCTCTCTTGCTCTGCCACACTTATTTATTTTCAGTCCACTCTCCAGCCAGATTTTGTCAACAAATTCTCATTTTAACAACAAAGCCATTACAATTTTGTCAACAACTTCTCATTTTAAGAACAAAGCCATTATAATTTTGTCAACACTTCTCTCATTTAACAACAAAGTCACCATATATGTACATCAATTTGAGCCATCCTTCAATTCATTCTCTCAGTGTCAATGTCCCCCCCCCCCCCCCCCCCCCCCCCCCTCCCCCCCGTTTGACACTTGCAAGCTTTGATTATCATTTACCTATACTGCTAGTGTGTGTGCGTGTTCTAGTAGATGAGATCTCATCTTCAGTCATTGACTGGCTCAGATCTGAGTCGACACAGACATCTTCATGTATCTGGTTTAAAATTTATGCCTCAGATGAGTGGCAAACACAGTACTCCATCATCTACATGTGTGTTGGAAGAACTCACTGGCACTGATTGCCCCAAAACAACCTGGCATCTAGTCCAGACCTTCCAACAACATGGATGCAAAGTGTTCCACAAACCCACCAACTCCCTACGCCAGCAACTGACCCATGTCAAAGACAAAACGGACCCCCTCAAGCAGTGTGTGGTGTAGTGTACCAGGTAGGGTGTCAAGACTGTACCCATACCTACATTGGCGAGACAGCAAGACCACTCGCCACCCGTCTACAGGAACACCAAAACCAATCTACTTCTGCCATACATGAACAGCCACAGGCCACAGTTTCAGCCCCCAAGAAACCACGATCTTATCTACAGAGCCCTTCCTCACAAAAAAAGAAAAGTTAAAGAAGCCATCGAAATTAAGACCAGAGACCCCAGCCTGAACAGAGATCAAGGCGATTATTGCCAGTATAGCAAATGTACCACTCTAATGCCTATATGATGTAAAAATGTCAAAAAATGACACGTTTTTTGGTCATGATGACAAAGCCAGTCTCATCCCACCCCTCCATAATCCTGTCCCTCAAAAACAAGCTGCTGCTTTTATTCTGGTATGGCTACCAACCTTAAATTGCTGAAAAATACACTTTCTTTCATACGTAGCTGAAATTCTAATGAGGCTGTTTAAACTGTCACTATAATGTACCTTTACTTGCTTGACTTACTATAAATGATTAACTGATCTTGTCTTTAGTTATGTGTGGTAAGATACCTGTAAAAGTGGCCTTTGTTGGTTGTATATTTAATAATTTATTTTTCATCTACACCCCTGCCTGATAAAAGCGAATAAATGGTTCAGTCTTCACAAAATGTAATTAATGATTAGTTGTTATACTTAGATATAATATTATTTAACATGTCTTTCATCTGTGGCCAAAGCAATCATTGTAAACTGTCATCTTTTCAAAAAAAAAGGATAATTTTGTTATATTGAAATGATTGCTGAAAATGTAATCATTTTTTTTTTGGACCATTATGATTGGGTGACATCTTCACCCATGGAATGGTCACTCTTATCTTTCTACCAACTTTAATAACACTAATAATGCTTATACTTGCAATGTAAAGAGCAACGTTGAAGTTTACTGGCATGGACACAGACAACAGAAACTGTGAGTACACAGACGCGCTTTGTTTATACATGAGTCAAAAAACCACAACCATGTCACAAACAATCACTCTCACACATCAGCTATCAGCTGGTAACCACTACTGACAGTCTTCAGGTCCCAGTGAGCTCACTGCCTGAACACAGTAGAAAAACTGGCAATGTTTATACTGAAGATGAAAAAAAGTGTAAAGACTCTCCATAACAAAGAAGGTAAATTGGTCACAAATGGGGAAAAAAAAAAATCGGCTGATAACGAAGTGAAAGTTTGAGTTGCAGTGAGTGACAAAACAGGGAAATTACTAGCACAGAGTTTCCACAAGACTGGAAGGATACAATTAATAACGGGGTCCGCTGATACCTCAAGAGGAAATGCACACATGTGAAGCATTGTTTGAAGGGAGACGGTCGATCAGAAGTGTCTTTGATGAGGGACTTCTGAGTGTGTTTAACTTGACAAAAAAAATGTGGCTGTGAAGTCACACTTTTTGTCTGCGATAGTCATAAAATCACACATTTACCCACAAACACATGCCAAGTATGTGAGTGCGGATGAGAAGAAAAGAGTTGTTGAAAATGGCAGCACAGAATGAAAAGACTAGCAGAGACAGCAGCAAAAACAAATCCTTGCCCAGAAAACCAAGATTATCATATTGGTGAAAAAGCATTCATGCCACACATGAATTGAATGACTTGATCATATTTGTAAAGTTCAATTTCAAGAGAATGCACTGATTTTTTTTTTCCCTTTCTCTCTTTAACTTTTATATCCCACAATAACTTGCAATGCATCAATGAACTTATTTGCAGTATTTATCACATATACACAATTTTTCTTTTTCTTTTTTAAAAGTTGAATTGATAATTGTTTGGGTGTGCAATGGACTAGCACACTCCAAAGTAACACAGAAATCAAAATAGTCCCAGAATTGAGAAACCATCAGTAAATGCCAAATATAAAAAACCATTATTTCATTGTGTATCATCATGAACTTTTTATTTCACTTTAATTCTGCATTAAAAAAAAAAAAAGTAACAACACTTGCACTTAACAACACTCAGAGTCGAGCCTCGTTCCATAAGTTACCACTAGATTTTGGTCAAAATGGGAACAGTTCACCTCTTGCAAAAGTTATTGTACTGTGAGGAACAGATTCCTGATTACTGCTGCTGGCATTGACTGGATTGTTCTTCCACATCCCTTTGGCTAGAACAACTTGACGTTTGTATGTAAATGACCAATTTGGATCCCATCATTAAGTTTTTCTAATTGCGCTGGATGACCGTGCACCCAGACAGGCACTCAAATTATCAGAACTTGCAGTCCATTGTTCTTCCTGGTCAAAAACGTTTCAACTTTTATTATTGTCAATGCGCCTATCTTTTCTTCAACGTAAGTCCTTCTTATTAAAAAAAAAAGAGAGAAAATGTGTAAGCCTTTGTATATCATCAGGGTCTTGTCAGCACGAGCACATGCCTCTGACAAAGTCATTTCCCAGTTGTGAATATCAGGAAAAACAAAACACAAGTAAAAAAAAAAAAAAAAGAAAAAAAAGGATTATCCTTGAAAGATGAGTAACACAAACGTTCAAATGTAAGATCTAATATAATACTGATATTCATAAACGCAAATGTCTGCTCACTGCTGGATTTTGCAAATAGCACAGCTGACGTGCAGTTGCATGCAGTTTACTTATCAATAGTGTACATATATTCCTGATTCACTGCAATACATTCATGCACACATAACCTTTCGTACACTGATTTACTATGCTTGGTATTGCCATTCTACGCTAAATCTTCACAGGCTTGTTAAGATGGTGTTATGTTGGCACCAGATTACATTGCTTGGTATCGCCATTCTACGCTAAATCTTCACAGGCTTGTTACGACGGTGTTATGTTGGCACCAGATTACATCACCATAAACATCTGACAGAAGAAAGAAGCTCTGTTTCGCAACTAGTCCAGATTTTAAGTATATCATTGTTTTGTTTTGCTTTTCATAACACTTACCCAAGGTTAGTTTTTCTCTATTGAAAAATAACAGGAAGGTCAGCTTTTCAATGAGCTCCAAACAGAATACAAAGGGCTAAATATATTTTTTTTTTTTTTTTTTTTTTTTGTCTATCCTGGCATCACATCTCATATACCCCCCTCAGAAGTTTTCTGAACTATTACAGACGCACAACACACACACATGCGCACACACACACACCAACATATACACACATGCACACATAGTGACACATGTACCCGCACACACGTGCACACACAGCAGTGCACCCACATTCCCTACCTCAATTTTCAGGCTCATTCCAGAAGAAAAGAGAATCCCACCACTAACCAATGCACAACTCCATCACCACAGGTGAGCTTGGGGGCACCTTACGGTGCCATCCCGATCATCCGCTGAGGTCCTCGCTGTCGCTGCTGATTGGGGAACTGGCAGCAGCCCAGATGATTCTTCACGGGGCGGGCCGAAATGGCTGTTCATGGCAATCAGCTCCTCTTCCGCATCCTCCGCTGTCTTCCGCTTCTTCAGCTCCTCCTTCAACTGTTCGTTCCTGGACTTCAACCACTAGAGGACAGAGAGGCCAACAGTTCTGAATAACTGATATTTACACGCACACACACACAGTGAGACATACACACACACATATGCACACACACACACACAGAGTGAAGCACACACACACACACACGCACCATTTTCAAGGAAGATGGATCTACCAGCAGAATATTCTGATGCGAGTATTCACCACCTGTAGTTGTAATTACAACACTGTAGTTAATTATGTCCACACATGGCTTTACACAGTTTTACACTTCCTCCTCCAAGCTGAACGTTACCAGAGTGATGGGTAATGTGTGCTGGACCAGCTGTTCCCAGCTGCGAGGCCACAGGTTCAACTCCCACCACAGTCCTTTATATTTGCGGGAATTTTCTACCCGTGACCAGCTCCTACCCAGAGCTCAGTTTGCTATGGGGACAGCTGGGAAGACTGGAGCCATACCATTGCATTTCATCCACTGCCTATGACAGAATAGCTCAAACCGCCAGACCAACACTGCAGGTGTCCGTACCTCTTGGGCCTGGTTGATGCCCAGACATATTATGAAAGTAAGCGCACAGTATGGCCCTGTCATGCAGTCTCGACCAGAATAGACATATGTAGCATCGCCTTCATAATGCTTAGTCATCCTCATCAATCTCGCACAGAAAAAGTCTGTGGTCCTTCATACCCCCTGCTCTTATTGCCACAACAATTTCAAATTTCTTCTCCACGTCTGTGACCTTGGTGGGTTCATGTCAAGGGTGCCACAATCAGTGAATTCATGGGCACTGACGATGGACGGACATACTGGCACCCTGCAGAGGGGGATGCTCGCTCACTCTGGCTCTGTGACAGCAATTACAGCAGTCAGTAACTGAGTAAGGGGCTTAAGCAGGTGGTATATCCTGTGTCTGCTGTGTCGGGCACCAGTGAACAGCACTGAAGCGACTCCGCAGCAGTGAAGTGTCTCCATCCTCCATCGGTGGATTGCCTCTTCATGACAAGCTTGATGCTCCCAATGGCCTGCTGGTGCTGTGGTAGGACAAGCTGGGGTGTGGCTGTGGATGGGACCGGAATGAGCAGCATGGAGGTAATGCCACTGAAGTGGTACAGAAAATGGCACAACCTCCCAAAAAAGAGCAATTAGTCATTCCCTCCTCTCCCCTCATAGCCACTGTTGCCTTTAACCAAGCTCAAACCCCAACATCCCTTGTTTCGCCATATTGTTGCACTGAAAAATGCAACTGTCTACCACAAAAATGATTTGCTCTTGGATCTGCCCAGTATGCTAATAAGTCACCATGCCAAATTCTGATAAGATCAGGAAAAAACTCTGCATTTGTATATGGAGTAAGAAGACGGCCAGCCAGAACGCCACTCTCATATTACATAAGGTAACAGGAGTTGCAGACAAAAAGAATTTGAACCATTAGAACGTCGGTCCATGGTGCCAACAGTTCCAGCGATGCCTGGACCTTTCTACAACCAGGTCTGTGAACATGGAGGGAGGGTAAAAGCCTGGGGAAAAGGTTAGTGCACAACAAGGGCCTTCTGGAGCTGGTCTAGGTTATACCAGTGCCATCACACTGACACGGCCTGCCAACCCATCCATTTTCAGCTCAAGTAGTTCTGTGACAATCTGGCGTATCTGAGAAAAAATGCATCTAAGGTAAGGTAGATAATGTTGCCTATATAGCCCAGCCGACCGCAAGGGGCCATATCAGGGCTGTCACCAAAGAATGCATCTATATGATGGACAACCTTCAGTGTATCCTGTGTGGAATGCGTTTAAAAGTTTGGTGATTCCGATCAGTCCCAGTGCCCTATGCAATTTGTGTGATGAAGACCATCAAGATACCCTCTGGCCAATCCAAGGTACTTCACCATGTATTCAGTAATTTTTTTTCCTGTTTGTTTCTATCTTTAACTTTAGTCTTGAGTGACACACGAATGTTCCACTTCATGCAAAATATCATGACTGCTTCCGCTGAAGCAAACCGAAATTTCTGACTGGCTGTCACATTTCAATCGCATATGCCCATGCTACACTCCATGCAGATTTGCAAATCAGTCAGACTAAACATCCTGCATTTCTTCAGCCACATTTTTTTTTTTTTTTTTTTTTTTTTTTTTTTTTAATTCACCCATTGTTTTGGCTGTAGTGCTGGGAAACTGAGGTACAAAATGCAAGAGCAGGAAGAAACTTTTGAGAGAACGTGACAGCAGAAGGTCATCAGAAAAGAAACTCCCCTCAGAGAAGTGTTTCAGCCCTGAACTCCTTACACTCTTAAGGGGGCCGGGCTGCATCCAGGTCATGACCCCTGGACACCTGTCCACCGCCATCAAAAGCTTCCTAGAGATTCCTGAAGACCATCAAAACAGCCCAGAGATGTTAGGTCACAGGTGGCAGAATCAAACCTCCTTACCCCACTCTCCTGAACGAGCTTCCTGATGTGCATGTGCAGCTCTCCTGTCAAGATGCGCAGTTCCTCAATGATGACTTTGTCGCCTTTTGGCGCCTTCTTGTCCAGGGTGGCCTTGTCGCTGCCCGCCTCCGCCGGATCGTCGGCCTTGTCTGGGCGAGAACTGTCGCGGCCCAGCTCGTATTCCGGGTCGTCCGTGCGACGCTTGAGGAACTGCAGCATGGTGTCTGCCTCCCTGATGGACTCCTCAATGTTCTGCAGTGACATGGAACAGTCCATTCAACACACTCTCTCTCTCTCTATACACTTGTTTTCCAAGACCTTTCAAGCTTTGTCCAGGACAAATGTACCTCCCAGACCTTCCTACAGCTCCATCTTATTTAGCGCCTTTTCTTCAAGGACTTCAAGGCCATTATTGAGATATTCTGTTGCATTTAAAAAGAAATTCAGACTAAAGACAGCTGATCTTATGCACTAGAGAACCAACTGTCACTGGGAGTGGGAAAACTGAATCACACTAGCAATACAGTCTAATTCAGTTTCAAACTTCTTGAAGTGGAGCCTTACTTCACAGCTATGAGCATCCCTATATAACACCCCCTCCCCCAATCCCCCTTCCTCCCCCCTCCCCCCTCCTCCCCAAATAGCAGGAAGACCATATCAACAAAAAAAACACGAACAGTGTATTGCTAGTCTCTATATACATATATGAATAAATCTGTCTGCCATCTAACTGCTGGCATCTGTATCACTTGGGCCAGGTTGACACTGGAATATATCATGTAATAAGAACTCCATAGCAACATCTTTATTATCCCCATCATCACTGATATAAAGTGTGTGGCCCTTCATGCCCTGTTTCCATGCTGACCCAGAATCAAATTTCCATTCCACACCTGTGCCCTTGGTGAGTTTTGTGTCAAGGTCACTGATATCACCAAGGCCACTGGAGGCATTGGATGGTAGCGCCCTCTGGAGGACCATCATTCACACTGGCTGTGTGATTAAGCAGTAACTGTTGTCAGAGGGGGCTTACTGCCTGGTGTTCTGCTTATGTTGAATCAGAACAAGCACCCACTGAACACCAGCAAGGTGACTCGGCAGCAGTGCAGTGTCTCCTCTGGTGGGTTGCCTCATGATGACCTGACACTAACTGCTCCCCATGAATTGCTGGTGCTGGGCTGTGGTGGGACAAGTGTGGCTGTGCATGGGGAGAGCCAGAATGAGCGGTGTGGAGGTGGTGCTACTGAGGTGGCACAAAAACATGAGACAAAAAAACAACAATGGTCTGCCTCCGTGCAATCTACTTTTGTACTAATTGTTCAGAGCAGAGTGTACCAAACAGCCTGATGAATTTTCTACACTCTCAGACATAGAAACACACACACACACACACACACACACACACACACACACACACACACACACACACTTTAAAAAGTTCATTACAAACAATTACATGAAACAGAGTGTATATTAAAAGGCCAACCGCAACGGCACAGTAGCTTGTCTGAGAAAAGAAAACAGTCAACCGCTTTTCTCATCATTTAGTCAGTTTGGAGCTCAAAATGAAGTCTCACCTGGGTGTTGAACAGGACATTTGGAGCTCCAAATGAAGTCTCACCTGGGTGTTGATGAGAACATTTGGAGCTCCAAATGAAGTCTCACCTGGGTGTTGACGAGGACATTCTCTTGCTCCATGCCTCTCTTGTTGCTTACACCTTCCGTCTGGGTGTACTTGTTGCGCATGATCACGGACCCTCCGCGGCGGGCCTCCATGTTGGCGCTGCGCATCTGTTTACTCTGCAGGATCTTGCCCTGCCTCAGGTGGTACTCGTGCTGCTGGCGCAGGCAGGACATGAGGGTTGGGGTTGTCGTACAGCACCGGGGACTGCAGAGTGTCCAGCAGGTTCTCTGGTTGGTTAGGAAAGACATCAGGCTTACTTTCTCACTACCTCCTGCATCGTCAGCGAATATCGTGGTACTTACACACTGAACTGTGTACCAAACTCTTGTGCGAGAAAAGCGTTGAATTTGTACACATGTCCACAAGTGTGTTTAGAGGGAATGGAAATGTGGGTTGACAAAAAAAGGCCTCACTACAGGATCTGTTGTTTTTTTTTATGTTGTATCTTTCATGCCTGGCCCCCTTCCTCCTCCCTTTTGCTCAGGGGCATTACTCCCCACACTTCTCCTTCCAGCTCCCCCATACACAACCACACCCAACAGTCCAGTCATTGCCTCAGCTCCCCCATACACAACCACACCCAACAGTCCAGTCAGTCATTGCCTCAGCACCACCAATGGCACCATACATAACCACACCCAACAGTCCAGTCATTGCCTCAGCTCCCCCATACACAACCACACCCAACAGTCCAGTCATTGCCTCAGCCCCCATACACAACCACACCCAACAGTCCAGTCATTGCCTCAGCTCCACCATACACAACCACACCCAACAGTCCAGTCGCTGCCTCAGCTCCCCACACTACCCACCCAACAGTCCAGTCACTGCCTCAGCTCCCCATACACAACCACACCCAACAGTCCAGTCATTGCCTCAGCTCCCTCATTCCATACAGAGCAATTACTATTAGGTTGCCATCAGGCTACCCACCGAAGGAAACCCTGCCAAGACACTCTCCTGGCATTCAGTGATGCCTGTTCAGAACTAACACACACAGGACGTCACCAAGGCTCCAACTGACAGTATTCACTAAGTCCTGGAGCCAAACAACATAAACATCCCTCACTAGATAGATATTATGTTCACAGAAAGAGAAAGTACCAGTACTTCCGTCATGTGCTAGGTCAGTCTCAGACCACAGGTTCTCTGAGTGCACTTTCTGTATACTCATGTTTTGCTCTGTTGCCTATTTTTTTTCCCAAAGAGTGAAAAGAAAGTTTTAGATTGGCTGGAAAACTAAGGACTGGTTGGGTGATTGTAAGTAATGATTTTTCAAAAAAAAAAAAAAAAAAAAATTAGAACAACTGTATATGTGATCTAAAAAGATAGAAAAGCAGTTCACCACTGCTCAACACAGATCAAAGATATGTAATATTTAGCACATTAATGTTTGAATCAGAGTTAATAAAATTGAAACTTTCTGGGTTTTTCCCCCTCCACCCTAGTCCAAGTTCAGTATCTCCTGCATCAAAAACATTGTACGTGTCTACTTTTTTTCCTTCCAAACTTGCCTTCTAAAAACATATTTCATTAGACATTTTTTTTTCTAATCCTGTCTCATCTTTCATAGACTTTTAACTTATTCTTCCATTTTCAATCGTCACGTCTTGTGTGATTCAAATGGCAATAGTCCTCACACTGAAAACAGTACAGAGGCGTGCACACACGCGCGCGCACACACACACACACACACACACACCGTTTCTCCATCTCACTCTTGCAAACATAGACAAATACAAATATTCCTCTCTCTCTCACACACACAGACATATATGCTCACTCTCTGTCTCTCTCTCTGGTCTCTGTCTCTCTTTCTCTTTCAAAGCCAAGTCAACAGCACTGACTGTGGCTAGTAATGCTGTATCCTGATGTGTTACATGTGCTTAATTAACCCAGCAAAATGTATGTTCACGTAATGTAGGTTGTTGTTTCACACTTTCACTAGTTTGAGTCATGGGATGTTATAGCTTTTTGTCAAATAACACTTTTGTTTTTCTTAAAATACTCCTCTCTCTCTCTCTCTCTCACGCAAAACATATATATATATATATATATATATATATATATAAGCTCTCTCTCTCACTCACACTCACACACTCTCTCTCTCTCTTACACTCATACACACACACAAACACAGACATACATACAACAAAACACACTCATACATACATACTCGAATACACACACATACCCACACACACACACATACCCACACACTCACTCAACTACACACACACACACACACACGCGTGCACACACACACACACACACACACACACACACACACACACACACACACACACACACATACACACACACACACAGAGAGACAAGTCGCACACACACACACACACACACACACACACACACATACACACACACACACACACACTGAGTCAAACCACACAAGCAGCGGCACGCACGTACGGCACGCACACACACACACACACACTGTCTACAAACTACAATACCACCCTCTGTTATGACAGGAGATGGCCTCTTCATATTTTCCAGCGGCTGTGAGAGAATCGGCTTTCCTGCTCCACTGGTGGGCCTGCAATTGAAAAGTACACCACCCTTCATGACAAACAAACACAGACAGAAAATATCACTGAATAGACAAACAAACACAGGCAGAAAACATCACTGGATAGGTGTACTGGCAGTAAAAAGAACACCACCCTTTGTGACAAACAAACACAGGCAGAAAACATCACTGGATAGGTGTACTGACAGTAAACAGTGAGGTGGAGGTACTTTTGGAATGGGGAGATTGAAAAACAACATTCCTATAAATTCATGCAAGCAAATAACGTGTTCCATTCTACACCCTACTTTGATTTTTATCAAACCATATTCAGTCATAGTGTTTTAGTGACAGGTTCGTGTGCATCAGACTGATGGGGCAAAAAGCAAGCGCAATTTTAAAATTCTTTCCATGCAGTTCAGGTCTGTCACTACGTGTGGACTAGTCCATATATGATGCCATGAGACCATGGAAGGCCATTTTCTTCACTCCACATTTCTGGCAGTCTACAACAACCTAGACAAAGTGCCCTTATGTTTACGTCAGTTTTCACTCTGACTCAATGCTTGCCCTTGAACTTGTTTTTTTTAACCTCAAAGGGTGTGACCAAGGAAAGCAACCACAAGATTGAAGGACTGCCTACTTTTGGAGCTAAATTCAGGCAAGGCATTCCTACAGCAACAATGTAATCAGACAAATGGTGAAGATCATGTGATCCCACCATCTCCTCCATACACAACTTTGGTTTCTTCTTCTTCTTCTTCTTCTTCTTCTCCACAGACAGTTCTAACTAGATGAAGAATTTAAAGAATTTCAAGATTCTGCAAAAACAATTCTGCTTGTAATTTGCATGCTTAACTTAAAAAAAAAAAAAAACAGTCAGAATGTCTCAGTGTGCATTGAATGTACACATAGTGAACCATCGTAATGAGCAATGAGTTCCACATTCAAGTCACATGACCTCTTGATCTATCTGCATGGTGCACTCCTTTGAACTTGTCTAGTGGGGCCACAACATGGTGAGGTAAGTGAAAGAGTTAGCAAAAGACCAAAGTTTTGTTCCTGCACTGAAAGAGTGGTCACCTTTGCCCAGGACATCAAACTCCTGGCTGCCATCTTGAATAGAATCGACATGATATACAGAATGCTTGTACTTCATCTGTTGGATAGTTTACACGAGCACGACATCAGGATCACAACAAAATTAGCTCTCAAAACTAAGCAGATTCATACAATATACAAATTATGGAAGAGGCGAGAGTATTGGTGGTGGATGAACTATGTCCGTTGTCCACAATAATCAGGATCGCTACATCAGTGCATGGCCCCCGAACTTGATTTTGATGACCAGGATACATCAGTGCATAGCCCCTGAACTTGATGTTCATGATCAGGATACATCAGTGCATGGCCCCTGAACTTGATGTCCATGATCAGGACAACATCAGTGCATGGCCCTGAACTTGATGATGTTCATGATCAGGATGGCTACATCAGTGCATGGCCCCTGAACTTGATGTCCATGATCAGGATGGTTACATCAGTGCATGGCCTCTGAACTTGATGTTCATGATCAGGATGGCTACATCAGTGCTTGGCCCCTGAACTTGATGTTCATGATCAGGATGGCTACATCAGTGCATGGCCCCTGAACTTCATGTTCATGATCAGGATGGCTACATCAGTGCATGGCCCCCTGAACTTGATGTTCATGATCAGGATGGCTACATCAGTGCATGGCCCCTGAGCTTGATGTTCATGATCAGGATAGCTGCATCAGTGCATGGCCCCCTGAGCTTGATGTTCATGATCAGGATGGCTACATCAGTGCATGGCCCCTGAACTTCATGTTCATGATCAGGATAGCTGCATCAGTGCATGGCCCCCTGAACTTGATGTTCATGATCAGGATAGCTGCATCAGTGCATGGCCCCCTGAACTTGATGTTCATGATCAGGATGGCTACATCAGTGCATGGCCCCTGAACTTCATGTTCATGATCAGGATAGCTGCATCAGTGCATGGCCCCCTGAGCTTGATCAGATGGCTACATCAGTGCATGGCCCCTGAACTTCATGTTCATGATCAGGATACATCAGTGCATGGCCCATGAACTCGATGTTCATGATCAGGATGGCTACATCAGTCACAGTGCATGGCCCCCTGACTTGATGTTCATGATCAGGATGGCTATATCAGTGCATGGCCCCCTGAACTTGATGTCATGATCAGGATGGCTATCATCAGTGCATGCCCCTGAACTTGATGTTCATGATCAGGATAGCTGCATCAGTGCATGGCCCCTGAACTTGATGTTCATGATCAGGATAGCTGCATCAGTGCATGGCCCCCTGAACTTGATGTTCATGATCAGGATGGCTACATCAGTGCATGGCCCCTGAACTTCATGTTCATGATCAGGATGGCTACATCAGTGCATGGCCCCTGAACTTCATGTTCATGATCAGGATACATCAGTGCATGGCCCATGAACTCGATGTTCATGATCAGGATAGCTACATCAGTGCATGGCCCCCTGACTTGATGTTCATGATCAGGATAGCTACATCAGTGCATGGCCCCTGAACTTGATGTTTATGATCAGGGTAGCTGCATCAGTGCATGGCCCCTGAACCTGATGTTCATGAGTGTGAGCTGTCATGGCTCAGGTTTGACTCCTGAAGACAAATCCAGCTTGACAAAATTAAACTTGTCACTTCAAAAGGCCTTTCTGAATTCAAATTAGTTTGCTTCTTCAATTGTGGGGTTGCCCTATCATTGGTGGGGATGTTACTTTTCCCTGCAGGAATGAAATGTGACTGCGAACGAGCCGTCTTTCAACACATCTTTTTTAAATAGTCCATGACAAGTGAGAAATTGCCACAACACTAAGTGCACCGATGATGGCAATAACCAACCTTTATTTGTGGGACTCATGGAAAGAAGATAAGGTTCTTCCTTATGATTTATCAGTTTGGCTTACTACTTACTTTTTTTTTTGCAAAGAGAGGGGGTTAGTTACCACCAAGGACATAGACAAGCAAAGTACAGGACAAAACTTTGTTTGTTTATGTCCTTGGTGGTAACTAACCCCCTCTCTCTCTAAATTTTGCTTCATTTTCCACCCACAGTCACTTCATTTTGAAACTATACTACTTACTGTTCTGCATAAAAAAATAACAGACACATAACTATGCATCACATACCTATCATAAGTAGGTAAAAGAAAAACATGGAACATGAAAAAATTTAAACATGAAAGCAAGTCTGATCTGCCCCAGGAATACTAAGAAGCATGTATGGCAGCATGTCTGTGTTTACTGCAAGAAAAGCATATGAACCTTTGGGAATCAGTTGCAAAAAATTGGCGGACAAAGTTCAAGGTGTTATTAGCTTCAGCCATAATGTTGCCTATGTGGGCATCCCATTTACCATTTTCCTGTAAAATGCCTTCCAAGTACTTGCATTTGCTCACACTGGAGATACGGTATAGACTTGGGTGAGGTAGGGGGTTTCCATTAATTTCCTAACAGTACATAAGTTCATCTATCTATGTAGAAAAAAGAAACCATTGGTACAAAAATTCAGACAAGTGTGTGTGTGTGTGTGTGTGTGTGTGTGTGTGTGTGTGTGTGTGTGTGTGTGTGTGTGTGTGTGTGTGTGCGTGTGGTGTTTTGTGGTCACGAACATCTCAGGTCTGCGGCTGGCGAACTGACTAAGCACCTTGACACAATCACAGCGGAATGATAGGATCAGGATAAGGATCAGGATCAGGGGTGTTGTGTCAAAAACAACTTAGCCTATTTAGGCTTTGTACGCCCCTTCTGTATGTATATATTTTTTTTTTTTTTCCGTGACCGTTGGTCCAGTCCTAGGCTAGCTCAGTCCTATCATCCATCAAATTCATATTTAATTTTAGTTAATAATTCATGTTTTTCTATGAGGTTCTTAAAAATATCAATACTAGGTGCATGTTTGATGTTAACTGTTAGTTTATTCCAAAAACTGGTTACTCTATTAGTAAAAGTAAATTTTCTCAAATTAGTTCTGGAATATTGTTTCAGTATCTTATCTTCACCGTTCTTTGTAATATTCTTCTGTGGAATACAAAAAAGCATGCTTTATCAACATCATCAATTCCATTAAATATCTTATATGCTTGAATCAAGTCTCCTCTTATTCTTCTTGCCTTAAGTGTTCGAAGTTGTAGATATTTTAATCTTTCCTGATATTATGAATCATCTTGGCTGCTCTTCTTTGTACCTGTTCTAGAGCTTCTGATTGTCTCTTTAGCATTGGATACCATACAGTGTTTCCATTTTCAAGAACAGGTCGAACTAGTGTCTTATATAATTGTAAAAAAAAAAGTGTCCTTTTCCATAAATGTAAAGGTTCTTTTTATTATTCTAATCATTCTGTTAGCCTTATTAATACTATTTACAATATGATTGTCAAATAGCAAATTTTCATCAAAAGTCAACCTAGGTCTTTTTCTCTCCTCGCATTTAGATACTATTATTACCTTGTCTCCAATTTTCATTATATACTCTTTTGTGGGTTTGTTTTACCAATATGAAGTACTTTACATTTTTCTGCATTAAAACATAGGTTCCAAGTATCAGACCATTGTACTAATGTTTCAATATCCTTTTTTAATTCCTTATGCAATTTCTGATAGTTATAAATATTTGTGTCATCTGAAAAAAGATTTTACATGCATTCTTTAATTCTACAGGGAGATCATTTATAAACACCGTAAATAATATTGATCCCAAAACACTGCCTTGTGGTATCCCACTAATAACATCAGCATTTTGAGAGAAGAAACTACCAATCCTTACCTTCTGAGTTCTTTTTGATAAAAAAGTCTCTAACCCAACCAAGTACATTTCCTACTATTCCATAAGACTCTAATTTCTTAAAATAAAAGTCTTTCATGTGGTACTGAGTCAAATGCTTTTCTAAAGTCTAAATACAATACATCTATATTCTCTCCTTTATCTATCTCCTTTGTGAAGTCTTCCATCACTTCTAAAAGTTGGGTCACACAAGATCTTTTTGCACAAAATCCATGTTGACACTCAGCATATAATTTGTTTTCTGTCATATGTTTAATAACAGCCTCTCTAATAAATTATTCTAAATTTTGCATATAATGTATGTTAAACTCACTGGTCTATAACTTCCTGGATCTGTTCTTGTACCTTTTTTGAATACTGAAATAACTGTAGCTGTTTTCCAATCTGAAGGTACTATCATTTCTTTAACAGATTTAGAAAAGAGTATGTAAAGTGGGAAGGCCATCTCCTCATTTAGCTCTTTCAGTATTCTCGATGCGATGGCATCCCGACCACATGCCTTATTAGGGTTTAGAGACTGAAGTTTCTTTTTGATTTGCATCCACAGAAATGTCTACATTTTCTAATACTATGCCTTTTGACCTTGAAGCTGGACTTAGAATAGGCATATTTATGGTATCTTCCCTTGTGAATACACTAGAAAAAAATGTATTCAAAATATCTGCCTTATCCTTATCTGTCTCTACTGTGTCACCTTCTTTAGTCACTAAAGGGCTAACTCCTGTGTTCATCTTTGTTTTTGATTGTACATATCTCCAGAAAGCTTTGGATTTTGTTTACATTCCTTTGACAGCTTCTTTTCAGATTCCTTATTTGCTTTTCTTATTTTTCTGTTACACATATTATGTGCTTTAATATAATTTTAATAATTTTCCCCCTGCTTCGTGACTAAAATCTCTCTGATACATATTTCTTTTTTTACAAAATTTCATTGTCTTTGCATTCATCCACTTAAGTTTCTTTTTTTTTTTTAAAATATTCTTAATAATTTGTTTTGGAATGTTGTTTTCTATTAAAGAATTTAAAACACTTTTAATTTTCCCCTAGCATTGTTCTACACTAAGATCATTGAGTTTATTCCAGTCAGTCTTCTTCAATTCTTCTTTCATTTGCATAAAATTTCCTCTCTTAAAATTATATGACTGCTTTTGTTCTTCTTTCTCTTGCTCCACTCCTAGGTCAAAGAGAACATTAAAACCTCATGATCACTTTTGCCTACAGGAGCGAAGTGCTTAATATCTGATATCATATTCTCATCATTAACAAGTACTGAATCTAGTATGTTTGATTTTTGTCCCTCCCTGTGTCTTGTTGGTTGTTTTACCATTTGGTTCAGAAACTGCATCCTGTAGGCAATTTATGAACTTTTGACCTCTTTCTCCAGAGCCAGTACCATGCCAGTCAATATCTGGGAAATTAAAAATCCCCAGTAATACAAACATATTTGAATTTTTCTAATGTAATTTGTTTTCAGCAACTCAAACATTTTTTTCTTTCATTTTCAATTGTTGAGTTTGGAGTTTTGTAAACAGTTTCAACCAGTATTTTCTGTCTGTCCTTATTTAAAAAGGTAATCCACAAGTTTTCATCAAAGTCATTACCTTTCATAAGCTTGTATACTTTGGCGTTGATAGAATCCTTCACATATACAGTTATACCTCTTTTAGGATTTTCATTGAAAAATAGTTTGTAACCTGGTATTGAATATTTAACAGAATTTACCCCTTTTTGATTTTTTCGCTATAGATTGTTGCTACTATAATATGAGGTTTATTTTCTTCAGCTAATAGAAGTAACTCATCTTTTTTTGTTCAACAGTCCGTCTGCATTTGTGCACAAGAACGTGTATGACAGTTCCTGCACATATTTTCTATCTACATACCTTTTAAAACTATTCACACATGTTCTTTGTTCTTGTATTTTTATTGTCAGTTTTCTTCTTTATCATCCTGGCCAGGCCTAGGTTTCCACTGTACTTTCACAATGTTCCCACCTCTGATTCCATTGTCTTTCTCTCCTTTCTCAATCCTTTTTCGAAGCTCTTCTCTTAGTTAGTTCTTTGTTCTTTTGCCTTTCAATTGGTGTATAGTCTGGGGTTTATATATATCCTCTTTTTTTTGCTCTGTCACACCCTGCATTTATTTTGTGGGGCATTTCTCAACATTTCTTTTTTACCTCCTTGTTTTTGATGCTTTCTCTAAGCAGTCTCGGTTTTGTTCCGATGTTGTACTTACCAAGCCTCACTGGCTCCTGGACAGTCTCGTCTTTCAAGTGAAGACAAATCTTTCCAACCACCTTCTGTATACTCTCCTTCTCCATTTTCACTCTTTCTTCTCTCTGTTCTCACTCCCTCTCTGGAATATTTGTAAAAATCAGATTCAGCTCTCTTTTCTTTGTCAACCTTCTCTTCCCATAGTTCTGAC